>JBBGZY010000913.1:1357500-1810000 GCA_037952925.1 Lithobates clamitans | reverse complement strand
CTGGGCCAAGTGAGGTGGCTGGGCCAAGTGAGGTGGCTGGGCCCAGTAGGAGCCTCACCCAATCCCAAGTGCCTCCCCTCCACCTTCCCAAAAAAAGGGCCAGGAAGGGGATGGTCACACAGGACGCGTCCCTGCGCCTCATGCAACAGGCCACCCGTTTTTTAACAAGCCCCCCCGAAGCGGAAGAAGCCTATGGCTGCTACTTAGCCAGCAGGCTTCTTCAGATGGATTGGGAGCAGCGCCTCATTTGTGAGCGCCTATTTGGGGAAACAATCCATAAGGGGCTGCAGGGCACGCTAACCAAAAACACCCAACTACATGAGGCAGCCCCCCCCCCTCCTCCTCCTCCTCCTCCTCCTCCTCCTCCTCCTCCTCCTCCTGCCACAACTGAAACACCAGAGCCACAGCCTCAAAAGAAGGCTACAGGGAAGGCTACAGGGAAGGCTGCAGGGAAGGCTGCAGGGAAGGCTGCAGGGCAGCGTGGAGGAAAGGCTGCAGGGAAGAGAAGAAAGTGATGACCTGGGTTCAGTCTGGTCTGACAGAAGACGCAGGCTGTTGTAGTACCACAGTCTGGGGACATCTAGATCATCTGCTGGTGCTGTTGATCTCTGGGATTCTTGGACCAGATTGTGCTCCCTCTTATATGGACTCCTCAAGATCCCAATTTTCTTGTACACCGACTTTTTCCAGCGTTGACTTCCTCTTTATTTTATTTTGACCATGAATAAATGGATCTTTTTTGAGTTTAGCAAAAGACTTTTATGTGTTTTCTTTTAAATCATTGATTTTACACACAATGTTAAATTAACAAGGGACAACAATCTCATTGAGTTTTAAAAAAACACACCAAAAATACATTACTAATGTTAAGAATGTTCAAGTGGTAAGTCTTGAAAAAAAAATATATACATAAACAAAAACGGTGCTTTGGGTTAACTTTATCTAAAAATTAAAAAATAATCACTAGAAAAAAAAAAAAAAAGAATAATGGGTTCTTTGTGGTAACTTTACAAACCTAAAAAAAAAAAAAAAAAAAAGGGAAAAAGTATTATTAGTATGGAAACATTGTTTATAAAAAGCATACTATATCATTCATGAGATCAAAGAGAAAAAGAATTCAGAAATCAGTTTGGGAGAACTCTGATTATGAACAGCAAAACACCTTCGTTCTTTAGAGCATTCGTAAAGAAGAAATAAAATGCGCTGCATTCAACGATCACAGATTTTGCAGCGTGATGAATGTGCTACCTACAATACGAACACTAGTTTTACTAGACCGAGTGCTTCCGTTTAGTTTTTGCTTATGAGCATGCGTCGTTTTTTTGTCCGTAGGACTAGCATACAGACGAGCGGACTTCGGGGTCCGTCGTAGTTACGACGTAAAGATTTGAAGCATGTTTCAAATCTAAAGTACGTCGGATTTGAGGCTAAAAAAGTCAGTTGAAAGTCCGAAGCAGCCCACACACGATCGGATTACCAGCCAGCTTTAGTCCGTCAGCGTCCGTTGGACTTTTGTAGACGAAAAGTCCGACCGTGTGTACGCGGCATAAGATGTAATGCACAGTAAACAATATATTTTATTTTAAAATGTATTGTGTCTGTTCTAATCATTATGTGCTATTGTTACCTAATGCCCTTGGATTATAATCCTCAAACAATAAAACACCTTTTACATCACATGAACCCGCTTCATAAAGCCACAATGTCCTCAATTGACTAACTACAAAGTCCAAAAATCTGCATGTGCTCAAATAAATTTAGCATTCAAGCCTGGTTCAAGAAAGTTCTCTTCTGCACAGTCTTGCGCATTCCTTTGCCAATAAAGTTTGCACATGAACATTTTCCCTTATAAACTTTTGTGTGCTGAAATGCCAAAAAGCTTGCAAAGTAAAATGATAACAGGGAAGAGAGTGTTTCATAAGGGGCTCCATGCACATTAGCGTTTTTTATAAGCTCAAAAAAAGTTAGAAATAAATGCTGGAGGAAAATTGCTGATAATAGCATGTTTGTGCAAGTTTCTAGTAGCATTTTAGTAGCTTTTAGAAGCATTTAGAAGCTTTAGCATTGAGGAGTATTAGTGTTTTTGCAGTACATGAAGAAGAAAAAAAAGCTGTTATTAGCATTTTAGTAACATTTAGAAGCAGTTAGGATGTATTCAGAGTTTTTCTTTCTGCTGGAAAAATGCTCCAAGAAACTCTACAAAAACTATTTTTTTTATGCTCCTAGATGCTGAAGCTCAAAAAATACTAATAGATGAAGTAGTGTGCATGGACACATACAATAACACTGTTTAGCTTCTAGGAGCAGAAAAATGCTAATAATAGTTTCTAGAAGCTTTAAAAAATGCTAGTGTGCCTGGAGCCTTATGCAGCTAGACAAGATAGTGCACAGGAGCTACTATATCTTGCATTATATACCGAATTTAGCAAATACAAAATAGGATAAAAGTCAGAACATCGATACCTGTACTAAGGTGAATCTGTAGGAGGCTATAGATTCCCTTCGGAAGATGCTATCTGCTTGGCTGCCCTACTGATCCATACACTTTAGGCTGGGTTCACACTAGAACACGGAGCGGTTCACAGCAGGGGTCCGATGCATCTCCATTCACTGGTTCAGGTCCAATTTCTGCCTGAATTTTTGGCTGAATTCGGACCTGATACGGACCAAAAGACGCACAGGACTCCTGTGCAATTCACACCAGAGCCGCTCCAGAGATGTGTGAAACAGATCCACCAGTGGCGGTGCGTCCATAAAGGGCACAGGAGCGCGGCCCCCTCTCTCCTGGCACCACTCTATCACCATAGATAGATTCATGCATTGCATGAATCTATCTATGGTCGCCGCTGACACCCCCTATTCGGGTGTCCGGCCACTTTTTGGGCACCGGGCACCTGAATTACAGCGGCGGGGTGGTTTTTTGGAAGCACCTGATTAGAGCCGTAGGCTCTAATAGGCGCCCATAAAGGTGAACAGCGGGGGCAATGTTGTGCGTTCGCTGTTCACTCAGCTGTGTGCTAGCAAAGCGTAGGAATTCGCTTTGCTAACACTGAACCGCCTCTCAGCCAATAAGGTGCTTGGGTCTGTTACCTGTCACCTGATTGGCTGAAACATCAGGCGCTGTGATTGGACGCCTGATAGAGAGCAAGGAAGAAGACATTGAGGAGTGTGCAGGACACCGCCGCTGAACCGCTGCGAGACAGGTAAGTGCCGAGCAATGCACACTGGCAGCATTTGATGGGGCACAGTAGCGACAATTGATGGGCACACTGGCAGCATTTGATGGGGCACAGTAGCAGCAATTGATGGGGCACAGTAGCGGCAATTGATGGGCACACTGGCAGCATTTGATGGGGCACAGTAGTGGCAATTGATGGGCACACTGGAAGCAATTGATGGGCACAGTGGCAGCAATTTATGGGTACAGTAGCTGCGTTTGATGGCACAGTGACTGTGCTTAAAGAGCACAGTGGCTGCGTTTGATGGGCTCAGTTGCTGCGTTTGATGGGCACAGTGGCTGCGTTTCATGGCACAGTGGCTGCCTTTGATGGGCACAGTGGCTGTGTTTGATGGCACAGTGGTGGCAATTGATGGGCATAGTAGCTGTGTTTGATGGCACAGTGGCTGCAATTGATACTTTGTTTTTTTCAGTTTGTTTGCACCCCTCCAAAAATTTTGAGCACCAGCCGCCACTGAGATCCATAGACAGCAATCACAATCTCCTGCTATGCGCATTGGATGCGGAGAAAGCCGCATCCAATTCGCAATAGTGTGAGCACAGCCTTAATGTTTTGTGATTCCCTGACTGAGATTTGGTAAGCAGACAGGGAGACATACTGTATTCAAGTTGGAGACTTTCAAACAGTGACATTAGTAGGATTGTTAAAAACCTAGGGCAACCCTGGGCACCTAAGGACAGTAGCGATGTTAAGTATCCTGCAGCACATGGTCGGTGTGACCAAATTGCGTGGGAGGTTCCCAGTGGTACAAAAAGGGATGGTTAAAACTGATGATTAAAAAGCCTGAGCTTACTCCCTAATTACACAATCCACTCCTTGTAGCCTCAAAAAAGCTTGAATTACTGAGACACAAGTATCACATGTTGATATATGTAATCTACATAGGCATAAAGAATGCATAGGTCAGGAGTAGATAATTGCATAGTGCAAAAGGTTAGGATGGTAATGAACAAAGTGCAAGGTTTAGAAGTGTTTAATATAAAGATTCGAGGGATCAAGAGTGTGTAATGAACAGAATGCAGGGGATTGTAAAGTACAGGCTGTAGGGATCAGATGTGTGTAGCACACAGAGTGCAGGGGTATATAAAAGCACTATGACATAAGTATATAGTGCAGGGGTCAGAAGTTCAAGTAAGGAGTGTGCAACTCACAGATCACAAGGGGTACTTAGCGTACAAAACTCAGGCTCATGAGTGTGTAACACACAGTTGTACCTGTTTATCTGCAGCAATCTCTTCTCAACAGATGTTTAGAATTTATACAGCTTGTCTGAGCTAGCAGAAAGCAGGGGATGGGGAGCTGAAATTACACTCTGCAGAGCTCAATGAGAGCTCATTGGAGGAAAGGGACCCCCCCCCCCCATACACAGCACACAGAAATAGGGCTGAGGCTGGCAACTACAGCCTGTGTGCTGGAGCTTCCTCCCCTGTTACCTTTTTACCTCTTGGTGTCAGGAAAGAAGTGACCCATGCAGAGGAACGAGGCAGCAGATAGAAATAACACTTAGTCAAGTGCTCTGGATTGAGGCAAGTACACACTATAGAAGGATATGCTTTGTTCATGTTCCTGACAGAGGTTTACAACCACTTTAACTGCTGGTTGCCTGGATTTGCAAACATAGGAAATTAAGCCCATGAGCATATACAGTTTTTTTTTTTTGGAAACATCAGTAAAAAGTCATAGACAGCTGCTGGAAAAAATCATTCAGAGACTAGAGATGAGCTCAAACATCGTGTGTTCGCCCATTTGCCAAACAGCGAACAATATGGGGCGTTCACGAGAAATTTGAGAGCTGCGGAACGCCCCATAATGCACTGCGAGATCGCAGTGCATTAGTGTCTGATGATTGGTCAAAGCATGCACCTGACCTGCATGCTTTTCGCCAATCACAGCACACTCTGCAGAGAGAGCTATAATTGGCCAAAGGCAGGGTGCCTTTGGCCAATCATAGCTCAGGGGGACTAAGTTCACGCCCCACACTATATAAGGCTGCTTACATAGCGGCCGTATATAGTGTGTGAATGTGGACAGAGTTAGATTGAGCTAGATTAAGCAGGCAGGTTAGTTAGTTAGTTGCAGTGTATTTGATATATATATATATATATATATATATATATATATATATATACAGTATGTATAATACAGTGTAGTGTGCTGTGAAAAGAAAAAATCCCCATCATGTCCGGAAGGCCACCAAGGAGAGGCAGACACTCACAGGCCACTAAAAGAGGGCAAGCAGCCTCCGTGTCTACAGTCAACAGTGGTAGTCGTGGACATGTTGCATCCTCTGCAGGTGGCCATAGGGCACGCTTGTCCTTTTTTTCTGCTGCTGGCCGTGTTATTGAGCCACAACATGCAGAAGAGTTGGTGGAGCGAATAATGAAGCCGTCCTCATTATCTGTCACCCAGACTCATAGTAGTTTGCCTTCCATTGCAGCTGCCAAAACGGCCTATTCCACCGGCTCCTTGTCCACAGTTAATCCTTCCGTAGCTCCACCATCATGCACAGAGGAGTCCCCAGAATTATTCGACCGCAGTGTCGGTTACATGCTGCTGGAGGATGCGCAGCAATTTGAAGGCCCCGATGTTGGTTCCCAGGTGGAGGAAGGGAGTCACGTGAGCCTAGAGTGAGGGGGTGACACAGAAGGACAAGAAACTGGCAGTTATATGACCATACTTGGTTGCCTGAGAGAAGAGAGGAGAAAAGTGAGGAGGAGGAGGCACAACTCCACGAGGCAGGATGTCCTCCAGAGGGCAGCTTAAGGGCAGCCACCCTATTGCATCACACTGCAGAGCTCCGCAGGTGCACGGCGCTGCTGACTCCCCACTGACTTTTAAAAGTTCCTGAGGGCCTTTTTCGACACGTGTGCAGCAGATCACACCGTTGCTGTTTTCAAGCGGATCAAGCGTGGCCAGAACAGCAGCCGCCTGGGCACCACATGCTTGACCAGACATATGAGGACCTGCCATGCAGTCCGTCGGCAGCAGCTCTTGAAAGACCCACATCATAGAAAAAGGCAGACTTCTCCTTGCTCCTCATCTGGGATTTAAAAAAATATTCTAGCCATACACCACCAGTTGATTTCAGAAGGCAAATTTCCTACCCCAGACACTGAACCACAAAAAGAAGTTCGGTCCCAGCCATTCACATGCTCAGTGTCTAACTGCTAGCTTGGCCAAATTGCTAGCACTGCAAATGCTGCCTTTTCAGCTGGCAGACTCAGCCCCCTTTGGTTAATTTGTGGAATGTGCTGTACCACAGTGACAGATTCCAAAACGCCATTTCTTTTCACGTAAGGCCATTCCGGCTCTCTACTGCCATGTGGAAGGCAATGTTTTGGCCTTGTTAGACAGGGCGGTTAGCAGTAAGGTTCATATTACCGCTCACTCATGGTCCAGCAGGCATGGGCAGGGACGTTACCTTTCCTTCACGGCGCACTGGGTAATTCTGCTGGCAGCTGGGAAGGATGCAGGACAGGGTTCAGTGTTGGAGCTAGTGGTAATTCTGCTACAACATCTGTATGCTCCCCTCCCTCCTCTTCTTCTTCCTCTATGGACTCTTCTATAGAAATGTCCTCTGAACCAGCAATGCTCTCTAAATGCTCAAAGGGCTACGCAAGCAGTCAGGCAAAAAGATGTCATTCGGTGCTTGAGTTGGTCTGCCAAGGGCACAGTAGCCACACAGGGGAAGAGATTCTGTGAGCTCTGCAGGGGCAGGCTGAGAGGTGGTTGACGCCATGCCAGCTTCAGCTAGGAATGGTTGTATGTGACAATGGCACCAACCTTCTCTCCGCCCTCCGACAGGGACACTTGACCCCAATGGTGGCTGGTGCTCAAAATTTTTTGGGGGCGTAAATAAACTGAAAAATTCTGAAAAAAAACCAACAATTGTAGCCTCACTGTGCCCATCAAACACAGCCACTGTGCCCATCAAACGCAGCCACTGTGCCATCAAACGCAGCCACTGTGCCATCAATTGCAGCCACTGTGCCATCAAACGCAGCCACTGTGCCCATCAATTGCAGCCACTGTGCCCATCAAATGCCACCACTGTGCCCATCAATTGCCACAACTGTGCCCATCAAACGCAGCCACTGTGCCCATCAAACACAGACACTGTGCCCATCAAACGCTGAGACACAAGTATCAGCAGAATCACCACAATTGCAGCCACTGTGCCATCAAACGCAGCCACTGTGCCCATCAATTGCCGCCACTGTGCCCATCAATTGCCACAACTGTGCCCATCAAATGCAGCCACTGTGCCCATCAAACACAGACACTGTGCCCATCAAACGCTGCCACTGTGCCCATCAAACGCTGCCACTGTACCATCAAATGCTGCCACTGTGCCCATCAAATGCAGTCACTGTGCCCATCAAATGCTTACACTGTGCCATCAAATGCTCCCACTGTGCCCATCAAATGCTGCCACTGTGCCCATCGAATGCTGCCACTGTGCCATCGAATGCCGTCACTGTGACCCCCCCACCCGCTCGCCGTCTGCCCGGCACTTATTCTGTCTCGACGGAGCAGCAGGTGACATCGGCGAGCTGTGTCCTCCATGCGTCTTCTCCTGTCCTCTCCTCCCATCCTCTCTTATGCCTAATAGGCATCCAATCACAGCGCCTTTTGTTTCAGCCAATCAGGTGACAGGTAAAAGACCTGAGCACCTGATTGGCGGAGAGGCAGTTCGGTGTTAGGAAAGTGAATATTCATTCGCTGTTCTAACACACCTGGGTGAACCTGCGAGCGCCATGCTTGGCGCATTACAGCTGTGAGCAATTTTAAATTACATTTTTTCCTTTGGAAATGTAATTTTTCTGTTCTAAACATGGGGAAAATGCGCTACATTGCAGGCAGACTAAGGGGACCCCCCAGGCACAATATTTAAAGGAATATTTTATTTTTATTGTTTCACTTTAACCACTTAAATACAAGGCATTTATACACCCTTCCTTCCCAGACCAATTTTTAGGTTTCAGCGCTCTCACACTTTGAATGCCAATCACTCAGTCATGCAACACTCTACCCAAACAAAATTTTTATCATTTTTTTCATACAAATAGAGCTTTATTTGGTGATATTTAATCACCACTGGGTTTTTTATTTTTTGCGACATAAGTGAAAAAAGAGCAAAAAAAACACTTTTTTTTTAGTTTCTATGATAACATTTTGCAAATAAGTCATTTTTGTTCCAAAATTTGGGCAAAAATTTATACTGCTACATCTCTTTGGTAAAAATATCCCAAATTAGTGGATATTATTTAGTGTCTGTAAAAGTTAGAGAGTCTACAAGCTATGGTGCAAATCATTGAAAATTGACCACATCTGATCACACCAGATGCACTGACGGTCTCATTTTTTGAGGCTCTGAAATGTCAGGAAAGTACAAATGACCCCTTTTTGAAAAGTAGACAGTCAACGGTATTTAGTAAGAGGCGTGGTGAGTTTTTTGAATTTGTAATTTTTCCCACAATTCTTGGGAAAATGAATTTTTTTTTTTTCACAAAATTGTCATAATAACAAGTTTTTTCTCACACACAGCATATGCATACTTCCAATTACACTCCAAAATACATTCTGATACTCCTCCTGAGTATGGCGATGCCACATGTGTGGGACTTTTACACAGCCTGGCCAAACAGAGAGGTCCAACATGCAGGGAGCACCGTCAGGGATTCTAGGAGCATAAATTACACCTCTAATTTCCTAACGACCTATTACATTTGTGAAGGCCCTGGAGCACCAGGACAGTGGAATTACCCACAAAATGACCCCATTTTGGAAAACAAACACCCCAACGTATATTCTATGAAGCATTATGAGTCTTTTAAATGATTAATTTTTTTACACAAGTCTTCAGAAAACGTGGAAAGAAAATGAAAACACATAGCATGTATACAGCAAAAATTACACCCCAAAACACATTCTGCTACTCTTCCTGAGTATGGTGATACCACATGTGTTGGACTTTTACACAGCTTGTCCACATACAGAGGCTCAACATTGAAGTAGTACCTTCAGGCGTTCTAGGAGCATAAATTACACATCTCATTTTATTCCTACCTTTCACACTTTTGAAGGTCCTGGAGCACCAGGACAGTGGAATTACCCAGAAAATGACCCAATTTTGGAAAGCAAATACCCCAACGTATATTCTATGAGGCATGCGCTGCAGATAGGTACTCGGGTACTCTGATGGGCTGCAGATAGGTAATCAGGTACTCTGATTGGCTGGAGACAGGTACTCGGTTACTCTGATGGGCTTGTGACAGGTACTCTGTTACTCTGATGGGCTGGTGACAGGTACTCAGGTACTCTGATGGCCTGGTGACAGGTACTCGGGTACTCTGATGGCCTGGTGACAGGTACTCTGATGGCCTGGTGACAGGTACTCTGGTACTCTGATGGCCTGGTGACAGGTACTTGGGTACTCTGATGGCCTGGTGACAGGTACTCGGGTACTCTGATGGGCTACAGATAGGTACTTGGGTACTCTGATGGGCTGGTGACGGGTACTCTGATGGGTAGTGACAGGTACTCAGATGGGCTGTGACAGGTACTCAGATGAACTGTGACAGATACTCAGATGGGCTGTGACAGGTGCTCATGTACTCAGATGAACTGTGACAGGTACTCGGGTACTCAGATGAACTGTGACAGGTACCCAGGTACTCGGATGGACTGTGACAGGTACTCAGGTACTCAGATGAACTGTGACAGGTACTCAGAACTCAGATGGACTGTGACAGGTACTCGGGTACTCAGATGAACTGTGACAGGTACTCAGGTACTCAGTTGGACTTTGACAGGTACTCAGGTACTCAAATGAACTGTGACAGGTACGCAGGTACTCGGGTACTCAGATGAACCGTGACAGGTACTCAGATGGACTGTTACAGGTACTCGGGTACTCAGATGAACTGTGGCAGGTATTCAGGTACTCAGATGGGCTGTGACAGGTACTCCGGTACTCAGATGGACTGAGACAGGTACTCAGGTACTCAGATGAACTGTGACAGGTACTCAGGTACTTGGGTAATCAGATGGGCTGTGACAGGTACTCAGGTACTCAGATGGACTGTGACAGGTACTCAGATGAACTGTACTCAGTTCAGACGGACTGTGACAGGTACTCAGGTACTTGGGCACTCAGATGGGCTGTGACAGGTACTCCGGTACTCAGATGGACTGTGACCAGTACTCGGGTACTTTGATGGCTGGTGACAGGTACTTTGATGGGTGATGACAGGTACTTCGATAGCTGGTGACAGGTCCTCTTTTTTGGGGGGTAATCAGTGTGGTTGGTGTACACTAAGCGGTAACAAGATGTTACCGCAATCTCCTTCTCACACACAATCGGTGTGTGAGGAGGAGAACCCGGTAACATCTCGTTACCGAGGTTTGTTGACATTCTGTGACCGGCTATGATTAGACAAAGCCAGTCACGTGGTAAAGAGCCAATTTCATTGGCTCTTTACTGCGATCAGGGTTGGGCTGTGTCAAGGTGACAAGCCTTGTCCCTGATCGCCGCTCTGCACGCGCCCTAGGGGAGTGCACGAGCGCCGTGCATGTAGACAGTACATGTGACCGGCTGTGATTGGACACAGCCGGTCATGTGGTAAAGAGCCATTTTTTATTGGCTCTTTACACTGATCTGGGATGGGCTGTGTCCAAGGGACACACCTCATCCACGATCGCCACACTGCTGGCACCCGGGTGCCCGCAGGAGAGGCGAAATACCGAGGATGTCATATGATGCCCGCCCAGGATGGGAGATTCCATCTGCGGACGTCATATGTCTATAGCCCGGTATTAAAGTGGTTAAGCATTCTTTTTTTTTTAATTGTTTTTATTGCAATATTTTAAGTATGAGGTACAAAATAGAGCCTATTGAGCATACCCAGACTCGAACATAAAAACAACGAACATAACAAACAAAAACGAAAAACAACCAAAAAAACTGGGTACACTCGAACCATCTTTGCAGATTGAAACATACATGTCTTTCCCAACAAATCTTCAAAGCCTAGCTCACTATGAAGATAAATACACTCTCAGAACTGAGATACCCAGAAACTTATCTGGCTAGTGTAACATGAGATCAAAGTCCTGTTAACTGAGAAACAGTGAATTACTATACGGAGTATATTCTAGTCATCTAGAGAGTCCACATTTGTAGATGGGGATTCCACCCATATGTCCCACATTTGTGATTTTTTTTTAGCACAACCTCTGGACAAGTAAGGGGCCTTGTACAATGGGAGGGCAGAGTTAATTAACCGTTTCCAAAGATTAACGGATGGTGATGCTAAGGATTTCCACCGGAGTACTATGGCTTTGCGTGCATAATAGACTAAAAATCCAAGGAGGGTTCTGACTGCACGACTATGAGCCAGAGGGTTTACAAGACCCATCAGGCACACCTCCACCATCATTGGGATCTGGATGGTGGTAACAGTGGAAATGACTGTAGCGACCTCTTTCCAAAAATGTTTTATTTGGGGACAGGTCCAGAATACAGGCATAAAACCCGCTGATGGTGCAACACACCTCCAGCAGGAAGCTGAGATAGACGGATATATTTTATTATTTTATGTAAACTCTATGCATAATCTTAAACTGTATTAGTCTATCCCTTGCATAAACCAATTATGTGAAGGAACATTCCCATGCTTCTTCCCAATCCTCCGTATACAGGGCAGGGAAGTCTTCCACCCATTTAGCCTTAAGAGTTTCAAGTCCCGTATGTAAATTAGGCAACAATTATTTGTAAATGTTGGGCAAAGGCTTGTTCATAGATTCGTCTCTGAGTAAGTCCTCCAAAGTCAAACTATAAAAAGCCACTTAAGAGTTTTCAAATTGAGTACTAAAAGCATGCCTAAGCTGCAAAAACCTAAACAGAGAAGATTTAGGCAGGTCGTATTTTTGTTTTAACTCATCAAAGGTTTGCAATTGACCCCCAGTACAAATCTGATCTACATATTTGATACCCTTAAGTGCCTAAATACTAGGATCCGGTATTGACATGAACTCCGACAGCGATGGGTTAAACCAAAGGGGATTATGTGGTGATATATGTCCAGAAGGCATGGGGCGCAGGGAAAGAGCCACTGACCATGCCCTCAGGACAGTCCTCATAGCCACCACCAGGTGAAAAGGTGCAGAGGGTCCACAATAGATTAAGTCCTGGAGCGCCTCATAGGAGCCCAAACAGGCTGCTTCCAGAACCACTGCTGCATTTGACTCATCAGAAACTAACCAATTGTGTGTGTGCGACAACTGGGCTGCCAAGAAGTATGGTCAGGACAAGGCAAACCTCCCTCCTTCCAAGGTCTCTGCAGCACCGTCAGCTTGAATCTCGGCTGGTCTGCTCCCCAGAGAAAGGAAAGCAGGGTAGTATTTATTAAGCGGAAAACCTTTTTGGGTATCCACACAGGGGAATGTCTAAGAGCATAGAGAAAAGCAGGTAAGAGCTTCATCTTAAATACATTAATTCGCCCTATCAGAGAAAGGGGGAGATGAGCCCACGCTTTCAGTCTAGCTTTCACATTTTGTATCAATGGACCTAGATTCAATGTATAGTAATCAGCAGTACATGTGGAAATGTAGATTCCCAGGTATTTAATTTTGTTGGTCCATGCTAAAGGGAGATTTTGCTGCAGTGCCAATTGGCAATATTTGAGATTTGTCCCAGTTGACTTTCCTGTCCTGAGCAGTCAGTGAAACCGGAGAGAATGCCAAGAGCTTCTTGAAGAGAAGGACCAGGGTCATTCAGGAAAAGTATAAGATCATCCGCGTACATGGCTAATTTTTCATGCACGGAGCCAACCTGAATGCCCCTGACCATGTTCACTTGTCTATGGGCCGAGGCAAGTGGCTCCATCACCAGGGAAAAGGGAGTCGGTGACAACGGGCAACCTTGCCTCATACCTCTGCCAATTGTGAAGGGGGATGAGATCGATGTTGACCAAAGATGGGAAAATCGTCTGCAACCAAGTTGGCAGAATTTTGGTTAATATCTTTAAGTCATAATTCAGTAAAGAAGTCGGCCTGTACAAGGAACACTGGGATTTATCCTTACCAGGTTTAGGGATTAAAACAATATGGGCCTGGTGCATGGAAGGGGGCAAGGACATCTGTTCTTTACAATTAGCATAAACATGTAAAAGTTTAGGTGCTAGTAGGGTTGCCTACGTTTTGTACCATTTACCAGGAAGGCCGTCTGGGCCTGGAGTTTTACTGCCGGGAAACAAGCAAATCGCAGCTTCTATTTCTTCGGCAGTAAAATCCTTATCCAGGAACTCGTAGTCCTCCTGAGATAGAGTGGGTAAATATAAGGACTGTAGATACTCTGCAAGCCGCACATTGGGCCAACTGGGGAGTGCTGTATAGACATTTTAATAGAAATGTTTTAATTCATTCAAGATTTGTTTGGAATCAGAGATGACTCTGCATCTGAGCAACAAATTTCAGACACCACCGTTTGCATTTTAGAGTCCACAACCAAATTTGCCAGAAGTTTGCTATTCTTATCTCCAGACTCAAAGTTCCTTCCAGCCAATGAACCTAGATCCAGGTGTGTGGCCGAAGTAAAATGAAGAGACAAAGCTCTTCTCACCTCAGTCAGTTGACTGAAATGATCAGGATTCGCGGAGTCAGAAAAAGCCTCTGCAGCTGCAGTTTCCTTGGATTCAAGCTGTTGCGTTTGAGAGGGCATCTCAGTTCTGACCGCTTTAATAGCTGAGATGTACTCTCCCCTTGTAATGGCTTTAAAAGCTTCCCAGACCACATGGGTTGAAGCAGAGCCCTCATTGAGGTCCCAGTATTGTTGTAATTTAGGGGAAGCCATCTCACATACACAATCATCTTAATTTCCAACAAGAGAATAATATACCAACCCTCTGGGTAAATCGCTAACTGAATGACCTTATATGCGAAGGACTTGGCCAGTAATATAGTCACTCCCCTTGCATAGCTAGAGTATGTTGCATGGATCGACTCCTGTACCCAGGGCCTTTGGAGGGGTAGAGTTTTTTTGCCCAGGAGATGAGTCCCCTGTAGTAACAAATTATGCAGTTTATGATAATTTAGGTACTTGAACATCAAAGCTCTCTTAATCTTGTCATTTATACTGTAGTCACTTTAAGCATTCTTAAAATCACTGCTCCTAAAAAAACGTATGTTTTAAAAAACTTTTTTTTTTGCATTGATACATCCCCAAACACTTTTTATAGCAATAACTTGCATATAAGTCTTTAAAATGAGCACTTTTGATATTTCACGCTCGATTCCCATGGACTTTAACGGTGTTCGCTTGTTCGCACAAATTTACCTCATGTGCAGCCAAGTTACAGAATGCTGTGGTCAGGAGGATGCAACATACAGACCAATTTTAGCAAACATGTAACATACGACAGTAGGGTCTATGTAACATCCAGCATCTAGCACAGAGTATACTGGTCAGGAGTATATAATGTACAGGGTATAACCCCAACTGCCATATATTACACACTCCTGACTGCTGCACTTCCAGCATGCAGAGTGCAGAAGTGAGAAGTACTTTAACCACTTTAATACTGGGCACTTTCACACCCTTCCTGCCCAAACAAATTTTCAGCTTTCAGCACTGTCACACTTTAAATGTCAATTGTGCAGTCATGCAATGCTGTACCCAAATTAAATTTTGATATTTTTTTTCACACAAATAGAGTGGGTCTAATAGGTGGTATTTAATCACCACTGGGCTTTTTATAAATAAAAAAAGACAGAAAACTTTGAAAAAAAAAAGATTTTCTTAGTTTCTGTCAGTAAATTTTTCTCCTTCACTGATGTGGGCTGATGAGGCGGCACTGATAGGCTGCACTGATAGGTACTGATGAGGCTGCACTGAAGGGCACTGATTTGGTGGCTCTGATGAGGAGGCACTAAAATGCCGCACTGATGGACACTGATAGGTGGCACTGATATGCAAACTGTTGAGTACTGGTAGGTGGCACAGATGGACAGCACTGATGAGCACTGAAAGGCAGCACTGATTTTTGTCACTGATGCGCACTGATTGGTGGCACTTCTGGGGCTGTACTGATAATCATTGCACTGATGATCAGTGCCCTGATTATCTGTACAGTCTCCCCTGCGAGGAGATACCGCTGATCGGCTCTCCTCGCCTCACACTCTGCCAGTGTGAGGCGAGGATAGGTGGCACTGATGGGCACGAATAGGCGGCACTGATGGGCAGGCACTGATGGGCACTGAAAGGTAGCACTGATTGGTGTCACTGATGGCCACTGATTGGTGTCACTGATGGCCACTGATTGGTGACACTTCTGGGCACTGCTGGGGCTGCACTGATCATCGGGGCACTGATGATCAGTATCCTGATTATCTGTACAGTCTCCCCTGCGAGGAGATGCCACTGATCAGCTCTCTCATGGGTAAAGAGCCGCATTATCGGTTCTTTACCGATATCGGTGTCGCGCCGTGTCCCAGGGAGCTCAGTCACAGCCTTGAATGAGAAATGTGTGTTCCAGTGGTGACCCACATGCTTTCAGGCAATTTAAATTTTTTTTAGTAGTTCAGAAATGGCAGTCTGCATACTTCTGTCATAACATTTTAATTAAAGGAAACATGAAACATATAATGCAGTTACAGTCACTGAAGTTATTTTTTGCATGAATTGATGACCTAACTCTTGTGAATAGTCAAGCCTAGTTTTATATTCAAGTTATGATCTTTTGCAGGGATGTAAAAATAAAGTGATAAGGTTCATCTACGTTTAACTCCATATAATTAACCACTTCAGCCCCGGAAAGGTTCTACCCACTTCCTGACCAGGCCATCTTTTGCGATACGGCACTGCATCACTTTAACTGACAATTGTGCGATCGTGCAACGTTGTAGCCTAACAAAATTGATGTCTTTTTTTTCCCACAAATAGAGATTTCTTTTGGTGGTATTTGATCACCTCTGCGGTTTTTATTTTTTGCTCTATAAACAAACAAAGAGCAACAATTTAAAAAATTTTTTTTTTTTTTACTTTTTGGTATGCATATTGAAAAAAAATACATAAAAAAAAACACATTTAATCATCTAGTGATGTTTCCTGCTATTGTAGAGTCTAAGCAAATGTTATAGAAAAGATTGAACGTGGCAGCAGTAAATGTACGTGAGCTACTCGGCAAATGGTTAAAGTCTTGTGTGGATGCATGGTGCAACAAATATAGTGATGTTTCCTGCTATTGTAGAGTCTAAGCAAATGTTAAAGAGAAGATTAAACATGGCCGTTTTTGTTACTGTACCAGTCAAATGAGATATGTTAAAATATTATGTCTTGGAGTACAGTAATGATTAAATTAATGTAATTCTCTTTAGGAGGCCAAGTGATCACTGGTAATATAAAAAAAAAGCAGACTCAAATGTACTTAAAAAAAATCATTGTTTTATTTTTGGTATGCTGATGTATAAAATAAACCAAAGTGAATATTCTTGTGCAGCCAGACAGATCATATGATGTAGCACATTTTACGCTTGGTGACAATTTGTCTTCCTATAGGCTGTGAGTCATACAGTGTCTAGAATAAGCCAATAAACATCGTACAGTACTATTCATGTGGGTACCAGTAGCTGCACCAGAAAAAGGATACGGTTCTGGGCCAGGATTAACTGAAGTCCACAGACTAAGAAATATACTTCTAAAATTGTAGAGTGCTGTAGAGTACTCTTTCTGCGATAGTGGAGAGCTTAGTGTCAGTAATATAAGGGTTTTTGGAAGTACAATCATTTTTATTACATAAATGTACATTTGATCATGCCTTCCTTGTAACGTGTTGAAAACAGATCTTCCACTTTAAATAAACTCCTCTAACTGATGAAAAACTGGTGTTTAAAATATACATTTTTCTCATGCTGAATAAGCTTGGAGTTATTGGTAAGTATACACCAGCCTGTGTTGCACAGTTTTATGTTAATTTTTTTAATGTATAATGTCCTTACTATTGCCTTTCTTTACAGGGAAACAATACTGTATAACATTTACAGGTAATATAATTATAATTTGGATTAGTGGTATTTAAATTTTTTTTAAGTGTATACATTTTAAAACTGTTGTTTTATATTTATTTTTCTTTATCTATGTACAATCTTTGTTTTACAAGTAAACATTTTAAACAGGGGTCTATTTATTTTCACAAATTAAAATGGAATCATCTGTATGATGTGAAAAGGAAACTGGAACTCCATATGCTTGCTGTGTAGAATATTTAATGATATTCAATTTGACCTTACATGGAAATACAAGGTCTTCTGTGTGGACAGCTCCCTCACTCCCCAAATAAAAAAACACTTTATAAAAGCTGAGGTAAAGGGAACTGTTGTTAATTCCGTAGATTCCCATATGGTTTTATGGGACTGACTCTCAGCACAAGGTAAGTTCGTTTCTGGGGTGGGGTGCTTACACTGGCATACCGGAGGGTGGCAAGGGATAAGTGCACTTTGAAGGTGCACCTACAGTATATGTTAAGACTATAATGTGCGGTTTCAAAGACCACTAGGGATGTTTGGCATGTGGCTAGGGAGGGGCCAAGTTGGACAGCTAAAAAAAAGTCAAGATTTGCATATAACTTTTGTGAATCAAGTGACCATTTTAATGTTATTTTTGCCAAAGGCAACACTTTTTTCTTCATGTGTTCCCTTTAAATTGGCCAAGTATATACCAGGCGTTCTTAAGATCAAGGTTATTCTTCACGTTAATACTGTTCTCATTTACCCCAGTTTTATAGACTGGACTAATTGTTTGTAAAGAGCACTGCTAGTTTTATAAATAATAAGTGACTAAAAAAACTGATTTGCATTTTTGCTATACGGTACATTTAGCAAATCGCCAAACTGAATTTCTATTAAAACATATATGAACAAGGAATCTACACTACTTTTTATTTTCTTCCATTCCTGATGATTATTTAATGGGCTATTCTTATAAGACCCAAAGTGTATGATTTATAGGTCAAGTCTTCAGTGACTAAGGATGGAACTTTAAGTCTCTGATTAGGATCCCTGCTGATCTGAGTATCTTGTTAATAACATATGCATAATGAATCATATATAGTTCATAACGTAAGTTGCTTTTTAACATTTAATGTCATGCACTTTTAAGAGGTAGTATCATTCTCTCTAGGTGATGTGCATGTTGCAGTATAATCTGAAATGAACAAGCTGTAATGTGGTATGACAGAATGACATTACTTTCAACATCTTTAGAAATGTCTATGTTAACTATAGTAAGCAATGATATTCCATTAATTATTTGAAAACAAAAGAGAGAAGCTGTTTATTTTCAAGCTACAAAAGACTTACTTTTTTAAACAATTTTCTCATACATGTATGAGAAATATCATTATCAGAACAATGGTCTATGCATGATTTACTTGTATTACCAATAAGTGTCTATAAGAATGGTACCAAATAGAACCACATTTAGAAAAATATTTATTTTTTTGGGAAAATTCTCTTTATTATTTTCAATATAAAATTACAATACACAAATAAAACTTTTACTAAAACACCAAGCAAATAAAAAAATAGGATTCTGATGACAAACTTATGTTTTATATGATTTATGAACTTATTTGTAGAAGGCCTTTTTCTTTATTGCCCATGTATTAATGCAGTCATTCTTGGAGTTGCTGCTTCAGAAGGTTTGGATGCTAGCAAACAAAAAAAAACCTGTTAGACTAGCCCCGTCTAACCCCACTTCTAACTTCTTTTGACACGTTTTTCCAAGGTAAATTCAAAGTATAATTTTCAAATATATATTTTTGGATTTCTATTCTTTCATTAATATACTCTGTACTTCTAAGGTGTTTTTTCTGTTCAATCAAGATGTTTAATATACTGCTTGAGCTGGTCTCTATACAGCAGTTATCCAAATAGGCTTTTCTTCAGCAATAGCTTTGGAGGTCATACCTGGACCTTCCCTGATCACAGACTGTGGAGATCACCTGGAATGTGACCTTTAGACACTGGACTCTGCTTGCGGTGCTTTCCAGACCATGATGTATAGTGTTAGCTGCAGAGCACTCTTTGGGTGAATTCACACAGTGCATTGACTGGCGTTTTAACTGCGTTGTAAAACTCCTGTCACCACGACAATTGTTTTCTTCTCTACACCATACTGATTTTTCATATATAAATCAGACAGATTGTGATGTATCTATTAAAAAGCTGTATTATCTATTGCTTTGGTAGATCTCATCCTTTTTCCTTTTGAGGTCCCTGTGCACTTATTGCATTAGATCTTCCCTCACTCAGCATTCTCTGTCATATAGGTCTGTATACAGCTCCACCCCTTCCTGAAAGGGGACTTAGTACTCTACCCTTGTTTGTTTCATAATGAAAGTCTCCTTACCTCCCTCCCTATAGAATACTGCTGAAAGCGCTGTTTTATTATGAATCCTCCCTTCTCACGAAGTCAAGGATTGTGGGTAAACTAATCCCCCCCTGCTGTTCACTACTTGAACTTTAGACATACTTTATTTGTCCAACTTTCCTTTCCCTTGGCCAAAGGTTAAGTATCCTATGCTTTGGCCTTTACCTTAGAAAACATTCTTATTTTTTTAAACACTTTAACTGTTGGTCTAAATTTTGGTTGATTGGTTGTCCTCCCCATTCTCATCGAAGTTCATTGTTTTTTTTTCTGATAGCAGTCTGTCCTGAGTGGTGTTATACCTGCCCTGCTTTTGGTACACCAGATTCTTAATGCCTTTCATTTTGGTTTGTTTAGGCATTGTTTTCTTCCTTTTATTCTAATAAGATTTTCACACTGGAGGTTGGATTGTGTTTGGATATCTTATGCTTCCAAGAATTACTACATTCCTATGTCCCTTAATGGACTATAAAACATTAGGATTTTTGTATGTACTGTAAAATCCCTTTCTTAAAATCCACTGAGGAACACAGGTTACGCTGTTCTGTGTTATTGGCCTAATGTACTGCTTGCGCAGAAAACTGAGGCATTGAAGATGGGGGCAGGTTTATACAGGGGATGATTTGACTTTTTTGTTTTGCCAGTGTCCAAACCCCCTGAAGGCAGCAATATAAACCACATCTCCTATAATTCCTACAGTCCTATGTCCCTCAAGAAAAGGATTTTACAGTAAGTACAAAAATTCTATTATTTAATAAATACATTTAAATTAGAGTACGTCTGTGAAAATGAATTTTTAAAGCATGGCAGGCTTGTATGCTTACAATCACCTTGTGTATAACTGACTAAGCTAGAGTTTTGTATCTTGAATAGGGTAGAGGAAGGGTTGTGTGCCTCCTTTATAACTCATTCTGCAGCCTTGGAAATCTTTATGCTTCGTTCTATTCACATGGGCAATGCAGAATAATAAAAATAGACAAGCAGACCACTTCATTATATCATGCTTTTTCTAAGGCTTTGGGAGACCCGTACGTTGTAGTGCACAGCATTGGAGAATTTATGGTGGTTAAAAGAGGTGAGTAATCATGGAAGAAAAATCATGGCTCACTGATTTCCATAAGGCTTATATTGAGTTATGGTATAGCAGAATGTTTAAACTTCTAAATGGTATGGGGTCAATTTTATTTTACATTTCAGTTTGCAAAGTTAATTGGTTTTTACAGCACAGCACAGGTATTACAGCAGTAGCTGTTCCCTTTCAGACTCTCTCTCTAAAGGAAACACTGTGCAGAGCAGGGTGATAGTGAGCACAAGTCAATCCTCTGACTCATTCAGTGGACCTACACTTCAGTGCCCTTAGATGTCCTCCTCCATCATTGGGGGCATGGTCTGGTGGGAGCCCAGGCTGAGGTTGTCATTTCATCACTGAATACTTGCGTGGATGTGCGGCACCGGGGATCTTTCCTCTCCCTCTTCAGTTTGGTGCTAACAGGCAGTGAGTGCTCAAGTATGCATATTTGATATCACATATTTCCCTAATTAGAAAGACCATTTTTTTTTAAGTACAGAACATAGTAAATTTTAAAGAAAATATTACATTTACTATAAAAAATGTGGAAAAAAGAGTGTTATTTTAACATTATTGTGATGATGAATTATTAGAAACTTATTTTCTTTATCACTTTCATTAATACCCCACATATTCCATTCTAATACATAAAGCACAAAACTGTAAATTTGTCTAGGAAATGTTTGGGTATAATGGTACATGAGTAATTATAGTGGCCTGTACTGTTCATATTTGTACTTTTGTTACTAGAAAAACTAGCAGATTTGTATATGTTCCAAAAGTAAAGACCTAGAAAATCAAGCATCAAAGGAATTGTCAAACAGACTTGAATTTCCTGTTGTTTCTAAACTTGGGGCCACTGGAGTAATCTGTACAAACATGCTTTTTTAGCTAATCTGGGCAGTCATCTCAACTTGCCATGATATGATGACATATCAAGGCAGATTTAAATATACACAAGTATTCATGATAATGTTAATAGCCCTCTAACTGACAAGGAACACACACTATATGCTTTTAAGCATGCACCATAGACTCCTGATTGACTTTGAATGTTTATAATGTGTTTAGCAATTTTCATGTGTATATATACTGTTTGCTTCATTTCTCTTTTTTTTTTTTTTTCAATCGTTTTTTATTACGTTTTTCATGAGTAAAAACAAGGTATACATTAGTATTGATTCTTTCCATCCAACAGAACTTTAGAACGTAGAATTTCTTACATCAGTGTGTTGACTAGGTTTGGATAATAAAAACCCCTTAAGATAGAGGTTGTTGTATAAAAGTGAGGAATCGGAGTTGACCCTCTCAACCCTGACACCCCCTAAAGGAATCATTCTGTGTCATGGGCTGCACGGTCAACTGCCATCTCTCATAACATTTCTGAACAACAATGTATTTAAAACTTGGTTTAGGAGTGTAATCCAGTGTGGAACCTTACTTTAACATACATGGGCGATTGCTCATGTTAACAGAACTATGAAGATTGAAGGAAAAGAGAGAAGGGAGAGGGGGAAGAGAAAATAAAAAGGGGGGGGGGAGAGCAGAAGAGAGGGAGAAAGATATAGGTAAAGAGTCAAATGTGTCTAGACGGAACGCTAGCATGGGTTATTGAGCCCTATGAAGGATGTAAAGGAGTATGTGTATATAGTCAGCCCAGGGTTCCCAGGTAGCTTCGTACTTCAAAATACCATTGTGTTATGATCTTCAGGTCTGCTTCAATTAATGAAATGTTTAAAATTCCTCAATAGGCCCTAGAGATCACCGTGTACTATACCAATTTTTCCTTACCCTTTGAAATGTTTTTTTAAGGGATGTACTTAAGCAGGTACCACAGATGCACAAAAAATCATATAAAAAAATTCAACATTCTTCTATTCACTCTTAGAAATTGTGGTACCTGCTTAAGTACATCCCTTAAAAAAAACATATTTATATTGTCATTCCAAAGGGTAAGGAAAAATGAGAATTCTTGTTATCCTGATAAATGAAGTTATTAAATTTAGAATTTATCAGAATATTCTAGAAATAATATTCTCAGTAATCATGCACAAGAAGAATGCATTTTTAAAATAAAGGAAACGTGCTACCTTCTGTAGCTGCACTCCTCCCCCGACACCTCACTCCAGCACAGCAAAGACAGTAATAATAATATGGGAGAAATTTCTCACCTTAGGCGCCATTGTTGTCCCTCCTGTTGTGGGTTGAGAGACAGAGGTGGAGATGCAGTCAAGAAGACACGTTTCGGGGTCACCAATGTTAAGTTCGCCTTTGAAATGAAAGACATCCACGCAGATCGAATTGCATTTGTGCAGCTTTTACTGAGAATATAAATACGATGTATACCGGATCACATATAGGTCATGGGACATTCTTTACTAATTACTTCAAGATCACATATATAGATTGGGAATAGGATAGGTGATTTCTTCAGATAGAAGCACACATTTTGAAAACAAACTAATGACACAAGTAGTACACGCATTAGGGTTAAAGCAACAGTTGCATACACTGTACAGACCCCAAGCAAGTGCAATGATGGAAAGTGCTAACCAAATCCTGAAAAGATACCTTGCAAAACTAAGCTAATGGAATGGGAACTTGGGTTGACATGTTGCCCGCAGCACTTGCTGCTATGCGAACAACTCCAAAAGAAAATCATGGTATGTCACCCTTTGAAATTTTGCTTTCCAGTACAAGCTGCTATACTGAGAGACAATTTAACTCTGACTGGACAGGATTCTGTTATATACTATGTAACCAAATTTGCAACTATATTTGCTGACACTTTTTCCAGAGTCAAAACAGCTCAACCTACAGAAGGCAAGGATCAAGTGCATGGAATGAAACCTGGAGACTGGGTGTATGTAAAGAATCATATACCAAAAACGTCATTATCACCAAAGTGGAAAGGTCTTTTTCATATCATCCTGATTACTCCAAGTGCTGTGAAAGTCAAGGGATGCAAGCCTTGGATACACGGATCCCACTGCAAGAAGGCTGAAGAACCTCAAGGAAGGGTAACTAATAAACTGCTTCACCCTGACGAGCTTACTGCTGTTCATTCATCCCGCAGGTCCCCTACACTTACTCTGGCATGAGCTGAGGAGAAGGATGAGGCTATATGGGCTGCTGAGTCCCAACTAGATAAAGGACTGTGGGGAGTTATCCTCAGAGGAGGATTGTTGGTAATATTCTTCTTTGTTTTGCCCTGGCTGATTGATATTTCTGTAGGTCAGGAGAGCCAATGGAACGTTACTAAGTTGATGCCTTGGCGAAGACTGAAAAAAGAGTTACTAGAGAGATTGCTACACACCTTATGGAGCCATATCAAAATGACTTTGTATCTATGCACATGCAAGCTGCTAAGAAATGTAATTTGTCCAATTGTTGGGTCTGTACACACTCACCTATTTCACATAGAACACTACCTTTTCTAGGTGTTCCAGTGTCACTCAAGGAGATAGAAGAACTAGCTAATTTCCAGAATGTAAGTAAGGAAAGTGAAAACAAAATGGAATCTCTATTCCATTACTTTAGCATTTCTTTAAAGGTACCCTCAGTATGCATTAATTTTGCTTGCATTTATGCAGCTAGTTCAGAATGTGAGAAAAGTACTAGAAACAGGATACACTAACTGTATGAAGGTAGCTACTCTCATGTATAGGTTTGAAGGTCTTACGCTTCTTTGGAATAATGACACAGTTAATGAATTGTACAATTTAAACTTTCAGTAACAATTCCAGACAAAGCAATCCTAAACTACATGTATGTCTGATAGAATATAATTTTCAAGAAGGTTTGCTCTGCTCCCTCGGTTTCTACTTTATATGTGGGAAAAAAGCTTATACTTGGATTTCATTAGGTGCAAAAGGTACAGTATAGTATAGTTTTACACTATATATGCACCTCCCAACTATTGGGATATATATGTTTTTTCAGCGCAGGCACGTTTATTTATATTTTATGGTTTAATAGTTTGTTCCACATTCTTAGATATTACATAATCCTGTTTTTGTTGAAGGGGTTGCAATGTATTGCCAAATGACGTGTGTACTAATTGGCTGTACATTGCTCCATTTCTGGGAAAGAGCTTTATCACAAAAAGTCCCTTTTGGATGACCCCCTCTTGTGTAATCATAAGTTTGATATATTATGACAAATAACATTACTCATAACCCAGAGGTCAAACTGATCATATGTGATCTTAAAGTAATTAGTAAAGAATGTCCCATGACTTGGAGGTGTGCCCTACATAGAGAACTATATAATAGATTCCTTTAAAATCTGAATGCATACTTGTATTGTCATCACATCCATCCTATATGTGATCCAGTGTACATCGTAATTATATTCTCAGTAGAAGCTGCACGAATGCAATTCGATCTGCGTCGATGTCTTTCATTTCAAAGGGGAACTTAACAGTTCTAAAGATGTTCCTTGCCTGAGGGAATTGAAGAAGTGCGCTAAGTATGGGGAAAGGGTAGTTGCGAATGCTTTATAGTAGGGAACTGAAAAGCCATCAGGCCCTGGAGCTAAGCCTCGTCTGAGATGTTTGATAACTTGGGTGACCTCTTCAGAAGTTATTGGAGTCTCTAGTATATCATGATGGTGATCTAATTTGGGAATGGGTAGGGAGTCTAAGAAAGAGTCAACCTGAGCTTAATCAACCTTGTTCTCATTGTATAGTTTTGTACAAAAATCATGGAAAGCTCCCATGATCTTCTCTGGGTTATGTGTTGTTGGGCCACCTGGGAGACGAATAGCAGGGGACACCTGCATACGTACTTTGAGGGAGAGACCCCCTGCTAGCATCGAGCTCATTCTGTCTCCGTGTTGATAAAACCTGGCTCTACTCCATCTTATGCCCTGTACACACGGTCGGATTTTCCGACGGAGAAAGTGCGATCGGATTGTGTTGTCGGAAATTCCAATCGTGTATGGGCTCCATCTGACTTTTTCCATCGGAATTTCCGACACACAAAGTTTGAGAGCAGGCTATAAAATTTTCCGACAACAAAATCCGATCCTTTAAATTCCGATCGTGTGTAGACAAATCCAACGCACAAAGTGCCACGCATGCTCAGAATAAATTAAGAGACGAAAGCTATTGCCCCATTTATAGACCCGACGTACGTGTTTTATGTCACCACATTCAGAACGATCAGATTTTCCGACAACTTTGTGCGACCGTGTGTATGCAAGACAAGTTTGAGCCAACATCCGTCCGAAAAAATCCGATAGATTTTGTTGTCGGAATGTCCATTCAATGTCCGATCGTGTGTACAGGGCATTAGACTCTTTTCCACTTTTGACATAAGCACGAGATTCAATGCAGTTCTTGCTTCATCCAGTGTAGGCATGGGGACAGCTTTAGGGTCGCGTTATTTTGTTGTTTGCTGAGGTTTAGGAAATCCCTTTCCAGGTGCTCTATATCCGCCCTGCTTGTACAAATAATTTGGGAGGAAAGCTGTATAAGTTTCTCTCTAATGGTGGCCTTATGTTCTGCCCAGAGGGTAGCTGGGGAGACCTCGTCCACATCATTATTGTGAAGCTAGTCAGTAATGGCCTGTTCGATTTCTATGGTTCGCACCGGATCACTGAGAATGGACTGTTTCAGTTTCCCTTGTCTGGGGCTTTTCTGTCCTTGTGGTCTTTTTATGACTAGGAAGACTAGTGAGTGATCAGACCATACTGTGTCCCTAATGAAGGATTTATGAGCTAGGGGGATCATGTTTGAGGCTATAAGAATATGGTCTATCCTGGCAAATGATTGATGGGGTGAGAGTAATGTGTAAAGTCTCGTTTAGAGGGATTGAGTTCCCTCCAGATATAAATCAGCTTGTGTAGAAATATTAGCCTAGCTATGCGAAGACTTTGTTTAGTGGGTCTGATGGTTGGTGCTCCCGGGGGTCGTTTTTTGTCCAGCCCAGGATCAAAAGCTGTATTCAAGTTACCTCCATAAATCACTGTTCCTTCGACCAGAGGGCCCAGAGTCTGCAGCATAGAGTTAAAGAATTTGGCTTGGCCCCAATTGGGTGTGTAATATATAATAAAAGAATAAAGTTGATCATCTAACACTCCCTTAACAAGGAGAAATCTGCCCTCAGGGTCTTTATGTTCAGATTTGAGTGAGAATGTGCAGTTATGGGAGAAGAGAATTGCAACTCCCTTCGATTTGTCCTCTGCCTTGGCCAGGTAGAATTTGGGGAATTTAGGGTGGATGAACTTGGGGTTGTACAGTCTTGGAAAGTGCGTTTCTTGGAGTAATACCACATCGATATTCTAGCTATGATAATATTGGAAAATGTTTCTGCGTTTGATTGGGGAATTTATTCCCTGTGTTTTGCGTGAAGCAACACTTAGCATGGGAGATGAACTGTTTGCATTAGCCATGGAGGGAGAGGGGGAAAGGCTTGGTGGTGCAGAGTCACTTACCAATAGGTCCCCCGTATTATCAGCGGAGGGAGAGCGTTCGGGTCGAAGGGTCCCTGTGTTCCCCATAGTTGATTGTGGGGTTCCATCACAACTATA
The DNA here is from genome assembly GCA_037952925.1 of Lithobates clamitans. Taxonomy (NCBI): domain Eukaryota; kingdom Metazoa; phylum Chordata; class Amphibia; order Anura; family Ranidae; genus Lithobates; species Lithobates clamitans. Next base: position 1,782,732 of record JBBGZY010000913.1, on the reverse strand, counting down.
AAAGAAGACACTGTTAGAGGAGAAGGGAAAAGAGGAAAACAGTGATGAAGAAAGAAGAAGGAAAATCATCCGAGGGGCTGTGGGACGTAGTCCCATTGCGCCCACAAAGAAGCATTGTACATTCTACCTTTTCTAGAGAGGGAGAGGTCCTGGCCAGGCGAAATGAGGTAAACATATCCCCTTGTCAGGTAAAGGCACATGTGTGCTGCTCCGGCCGCAGCACCCCAAAACATTTTAAAAAATTATAAACGCTAGAAAAAAAACAGCACATCTATAACTTGTAAGCTTTTTCAACAACGTTGTGAGGGAGCTCAGATGGTGGTTTGGCGTTGAGTAGTGAAGGGAGAGGGAAGGGGAGAGGAAAAGGAATTGGGATAATGTAGATGATGGGTTAGGAGCGGACCATGGAAAAAGACAAGTCTCGTGTGGACTTGTAGAGAAGGGCCAGGCTTCCTCAGCGACGGTGATGCTTGGAAGAAGCTGGAAAAGTTTATCTGGGTGAAGAAGGGGATCCGGATGTCTCAATTCCGTTGTGTAGTGTTCCAGTTGAGAGTATGGAATTGTTCAGGGTAGGATGGCAGAGTCCAGAATGAGGTGGGACCTCCTAGTGAAAAGAAACTGGCGGTGATTTAGAGATCGTTCCAGGGTTTTCGGTGGGATTAGGACATATCTGTGTGGTATGATCATCATCCCTGATAAGGTGTAGGAAGCCGTAGGTTGTAGGAGTATCAGAGGCTCTATTGAGCCGTAGCCAAGTGTGAGAAGTGGGTTGGAGCCCTAGAGGGAACATAGTTGACGTGCATAAAGTCTTCTGTGAGCAGTGGCTTTTTCAGGGGGGGTTGTAGTCCTTAGACCTCTTGGGTTTATGCTTCTGCCACATTGGGACAATCGGGCTTGTGGGAAGTTGACGCTTCAAGGTTCCTGCAGCTGATCCTCTTGGTGGGAAGCAGGGGCTTGTGAGATGAGGCTCAGGTGTAGCATTATTTTTTCTCCATCTGGGAATTTGGAGAACGTGTAGGATTTATTCCTGTGTGTAAACTTGAGGCTAAATGGAAATAGCCACCAGTATTTGATTTCCTTTTGGGTCAGCACTGATAGAAGTGGTTTCAGTGACCTTCGTTTCTAAATAGTGGTTGGTGATAAGTCCGCGACTATCTGGATAGGGTTTGATTGGTACATCAGCTGGGGCGCAGAGCGGGCTTGTGTCATGATCTCCTCCTTGACCATGTAGAAGTGTACTGTGTCCCTTGGGAGCCCGTCAGATCTAGGTGGACATAGGGCCCTGTGCACCCGGTCAAGTTCTAGTCTGTGATGCTGGATATTCAGATGAGCTCTTTTATGAGGGAGCGATCCTCAGCCGCGGTATCAGTAACAGTCTCAGGGATTCATCTGATCCGAAAGTTGGACCTTCTCAACTGATTTTCAAGATCTAGAAAAAACAGATGGCAAAGGGTCTAAGGCAACTATGGACTCTCATGGTACGGTAAGGACTTACATACACATTGGTATAAAAATTATATAATTTATTGGAACAAAGACATGATTAAAAGGGTCCTAATGAGAGATAATATATAATAATAGGGCTTTTTTTCAGGGGGAACTTGGTGGAACTCAGTTCCACCACCTCTGGCTCAGACCCTTTGGTGCCTGCTCACCACCATCACTTGTAAACACAGAAGTCCGGTTTCTGTGTTTACAAGTGACAGCTCTGAACTCTGTGTGTAACCCCCATGAACCCTGCACTCTGTATGTAATGCAATCCTGATATTTAATGCCCCTTTAAGACCTTTCTACTGTTTGTGAACTATGACCACACCCACTATTTGATGTAATTTGGAGGGTGTGTGTGGGTGGGAGGGGTTTTGAGGGGTTGTGGTTGAGTTCCACCACCTATTGTTTGAGAAAAAAAAGCCCTGTATAATATACATATAAATTCATTCTCTGAACAAGAACTGAGTGGTTGGGCGTACATCCATCCAAGGAAGAAATCAGAATGTCGTCCTAGGTCAGTTAAGACTCAACATGTTTTGCGGCATAACCGCTTCTTCAGGAGTAGATTTCCGGTGTCATTATATGCAATAATCTTTATAAGGACAATATATATAAATAATCAAGCTTATAAACAATCACAAATACAGACAATATTGATTGTAAAAATAGGAACATATATGGACACTACTCAGATCTGCCGTAGAGGTGAACACGTTCAACAATCTAAACAATACTAAAAATAACATGTAATATATCTAATTCCAACCCATAACTGCATCACCATATAAAATGGATAAAGGGCTAAAGGGCAGATTCCCAGGCGAGTGTGGGAGCCAAGACAAGATACAGGGGATAGACAAACTGTCATAGATAAAGAGAAGATATATATATATATTTACTGTGTATATATATATATATATATATATACTGTATATATATATATATATATATATATATATATATATATATATATATATATATATATATATATATATATATAATATATAACCATAGAAGCTTGCTGATAAATAATGTCTCAGATTGGATAGAGACTGTGCCTAATAGACCATATACAGATACAGACATACAAAAATAATATCTCATCATTACTACACACCTGGAATAGATGCCCATAAAAAGGAATAAATGGCGTATGCAGCGGTGGGGTAAGTAAGGCGGACCTCTCAGGGATAGCACCCAGAGCCTCACACAGAAAGAAAAAACTGTGGAGATAGTATATGCACATATATATCTCTAAATGTATGCACATGTGTATAACATCATAGAAGTACATTAATTAATGGAATTGCTGCCTAAGCAGTATCCGAGAGTTCTTTAAATTAATGTGGCTAGTATAAAATTCTTACCCTGGTGGAATAAATGCATGAGATGTATACTCATTGCAAAAGGACTCATTGGATAAAAGACACTAAGGCATATAAGTTTAGGGATAAGCCACAGAGAAGCCAAGAGAGCCCTTAGTAACAATACAGATGATGAGGTATAGAATTGCTTACCCTGAGAGATACATGCATAAGATGTTTGATCACTGCAAACAAAGGCAGTCAAAAGCGAGCCCAAACTGGTGAATTCACCATAACCACCAGATATCCTGGAATTAGCATTGAAGGAAAAACAATAAGACATGGGAATGCAGGGATAGACCACAGAGAAAACAGATGGCCCATTTGTTACAATATAGAGGGTGCAATATGCAGAGCAGGCATACCTCAAGAGGGCTCCTGGAGGTTGCAAACCACCACTGTCCCCACTGGCATACAGCCCCATAATGGGAAAAAGATCCCATTGAATAGGCGTCCTGGTGCCTATCTGGATGATGCCACAGCTCAGCGCAGAGGTGCTGGTCAGTGACGTCATAGTATACGATCCCGGACTGCGCATGCACCGCGAAAATGGCCCAGGGAGATAAAATCTCTCCTGGGACTGCAGTTCGTTCGTCCCCCAGACAGCCAGCATCCAATAGCACCACCTAGTGGATGGACCAGACAAATCAGAGGACAGAAGGATCACACACTCGCCCAGGAAACATAGCAAAGATCTCCACAGAAGATGGATGATAAAACAGCCGACAGTCTCCCAAAATTGTTATGCATTTAAGGAGGAATGTGATAACTAAAAAGAATATGAATGAATAACAATTTTTAAGGGATAATAATGAGATTAACAAGATACTAAGCTAATGCTCACAAAATTTAAATATGTGTAAAAACAATATATGGCAATTAACTCATCAGGCAATGTGATATAAACAAGCAGATAGCAACCAAAAGGATATTGACAGCAAGTGATTGAAGAGGCTTAAATCATCCATGGTATGTCCAATCAGGGATTCTGTGGACGCTGGAGAGGCAGGGATGTGGATACTCACGTGGGCCCCATTGTGTGACAGATCTCCTGTAATTAATTTAAGCCAAAAATGATAATAGCACAGTAAATAGAAATGGTGGAATTACAGTGTATGTAATGCCAAAATTTTTCTTTTAGTTTGGATAATGTAGAGAAGGAATAAAACCTTCTATTGAAATAAAGTCACATCAGCCACATGTGTGTGGTTGCCACCATCCCTGTTCATTATGGTTATAGTTAGAATCCTCTACTGGATTTTTAAGGGCAACCAGAAAATCACTAAAAAGGTATTCTTCAAAAAAGATATAATACAATATTTACAAAAATGTGAGGAGTTTGCTTACTTTTGTGAGATACTGTATTTCTAAATATCCAATTGGTCACACCTATTTATTCCTACGCCACATGGGCAAAAGCTGGGCACTAAATGGGAATTATTTACTAAGAAGAAAAAGAAGAGGGGAACAAAATCCCATCATATACACAAAGAAGCATAAATAGTGATAAGCCTACCTACATATAAGCTTATCCTAGCCGGAAAGGTGGTATAATCAAAACTAGGTGCCCAGTGTTAACCAAGAGGAATAAAAACCCCATTACCTTACCATTTCTGCACTGGAGGGATATCTGGGGAGATGGATTTTTAAGTGTCTATCTCTTTAAGGCTCTCCCCTCATAATCCGTCCATATCCCATAATTTATGGATTGATGGGAAGCTGAAAATCATTGTAGAAGTCGGCACTACTACAGTGATAGCTGTGGTCTTCCAGGTCCTGCTCAAGTTTTATGTTAGTAGCTTCCCCTCCTTACACTGACCACAGGGGATCACTCGATCAGCATTTTCAGTGAATACAATATAAAAAACATGGTAGAATATAGTGGGAGTGCTTTCATCCCAATATATGTAGACAACAGAATGCCGTCCAAAAGGAACCAATGGTCTATTATTGGCACAACAGACAATATGACTCCAATGCATAATTATATAAAAAATATCTTTATTACAAAGCAAAATTTAACATACATATACAATAAATGTGGCTTATAGAGTTTAGAGTAAACAACACAGTAATAATGATGGAGAAAACCTTGTCCATAACAAAAATGCTACAGAGGCATCCAATGCATTTTGAAAGTAAGGAATTTCGTTCTTTTTCCAGGATGCTCACGTAGAGGTATAAAGGTATTCTATGATATAAAGATGACATTAATTCTCATATACTGTATATCCATGTATAAATACAAATAACAATGATAGCACAAACATACTAACCAGGCTGTGTTGAAAACTACACTTGGTCACAAAGATTAAAAACAATGAAATGGAGGTGTATTGCTGCCTCCCAGAAGGTCTCCAAGAGTGGGCAGGACCAATACCGGCCTGACCGACAGGCTATTGGGGCAAACAAAGACTGCAAGCCATAGGCTCAAGGTCACACCACTGCTTATAAAGGTAATAACAATAAAATGAATTGTAGACTATATAAACAATCTGTATACATTAAAAAGGTCTCTCAAAGTACAAGAAATGCAGAACTTACATAAACTGATTTTCCAAGGAGTATGGTAGAGGCCAGGGGATGTGCTGGTGCTTAAGCAGGTACTGCTTGCATTAATTAGATGGACAATGTCCAAGCATGCATAGCAACAGTGTGCTTGCAGTTGGATGTAAATGCACAAATACACAGAGATAAACATGGGTGTGCAAATCAGATGTTAAAACAAGGAGAAGGCTAAGTGCTCAAATGTGGAGAAAACAGGAGAGGTTATCCTTACATACCAGCACTTGATTTACAACCAAGTGACCAGACATTCAAGGAGACAATGAGTCATGCAAATTGGGGAAATGATAAAGGCAATGGTGAATCGAGCAGTCTGGCCCACCCGCCGATCCAGCGGCACAGTCGCATATCAGGTCTTTGTGGTCCATGTTGCCGGGGCCATGGCAGGGATGTGTTCTTTGCTTACACAAAGTGTGCTAAAACTTGTCCCTCTTTACCATTTCAGAAAGGTGGGAGGTATGATTGTGCCAAGCTGGACCAATGTAGTTATGTCATACACATGATTCCTGGAGCTCAACTTTAACCGTTTTCCATTCGCTGTGCGTACATAAACATCCTTGGACAAGAGCAGTGATATCTTGGTTATTGCAGCAGTTACAACAATAATCAAGATTTTATTTTTTAGCCCCAGCGATTTCCTACACAGTAAAAGTGATCTGAGTGGTGATCTGAGTGGTTATAGAGCCGCTTGATCACTTTTACAGGCAGTGGAAGGGGATTCCCCTTCCCGCCACCATTCCCTTGCCTGCGCTCTCCTATCTTGGTAAGGATGTGATCGGTGGCATCGGCTTTCCTGGACACAGTGAGAGGAATTGATGTTGTTCCTCCCACTGAGTGACATCAGAAACTGGAAGCGATGAGGATTTAGTCACGTCTGGTTTTGGCTTATTGTTTACAAGCCGTTACCAGCTTGTTAACCGCTTCAGCCCCGGAAGATTTTACCCCCTTCCTGACCAGAATGTTTTTTGCGATTCGGCACTGCGCCGCTTTAACTGACAATTGCGTGGTCGTGCGACGTGGCTCCCAAACAAAATTGACGTCCTTTTTTTCCCACAAATAGAGCTTTCTTTTGGTGGTATTTGATTTTTATTTTATGCGCTATAAACAAAATAAGAGCGACAATTTTGAAAAAAACGCATTATTTTTTACATTTTTGCTATAATAAATATCCCCCAAAAATATATTAAAAAAAACCTTTTTTTTCCTCAGTTTAGGCCGATCGTATTCTTTTACATATTTTTGGTAAAAAAAAATCGCAATAAGCGTTTATTGATTGGTTTGCGCAAAAGTTATAGTGTTTACTAAATAGGGGATAGTTTTATGGCATTTTTATTAATTTTTTTTTTTTACTAGTAATGGCGGCGATCAGCGATTTTTATTGTGACTGCGACGTTATGGCAGACATGTCGGATATTTTTGACACATTTTTGGGACCATTGTCATTTTTACAGCGATCAGTGCTATTAAAAATGCACTGATTACTGTGTAAATGACACTGGCAGTGAAGGGGTTAACCACTAGGGGGCGGGGAGGGGTTAAGTGTGTCCTAGGGGAGTGATTACTTGTCATTACTCTGATCACAGCTCCCAATGATAGGGAGCTGTGATCAGTGACACTTGTCACTAGGCAGAACGGGGAGATGCTGTTTACATCAGCATCTCCCTGTTCGTCCTCTCCATGAGGCGATCGCGGGTATGCCCGCGGTGATCGAGTCCGCGGGACCCGCGACCCGACTCACGGAGCTCCTGGCGGCGCGCATGCAATGTTACGGCAGGGAATTCAAATGGACGTGCCTGTAAGTCCATTTGCCCAGCTGTGCCATTCTACCGACGTACATCGGCGTGCGCTGGTCAGGAACCGGTTAATGCATCTGCTTAAACTGACCTTTATTAGATCAGATGCTTTGGAGGCCAGAGGAGAGAAATGGGGTCTAGAAATCCCCCCATCTATCTGTTCCATGTTTTTCATTCCTTGTGATAGCAATAAAGTAAAAACATAAAAAAAAAATTAAAGGTACAGTGTAAAAAAAATCTAAATAAAATAAATAATTAAAAAAATTGAAAGTGCCCCTGTTCCCCTGTGCAACTGTGAACACACACGTAGGTCCTGCATGCATATATAAACGTGATCAAACCACACAGGTAAAGCTGCAAACGTTAGAAATAGATCGATAGTTCTAGTGCCAGACCTCCTGTGTAACTCTAAACTGGTAACCTCTAAAGGCTTTTAAAGTGTTGCCTATGGGGATTTTTAGGTACTGTAGTTTTGCACCGTTTTACAGGGGGTACGCAACTTTAGAGTGAGACATGTTTGGTGTCTATTTACTCAGCATAACATATTCTTTTATATTTTAGAGAAAATTGGATATTTCTTTCAGAAAATTTGTGTTTGGAAAACCTCTGCGCAAATATCATGCGACATAAAAACAATTCAAGAACCACTTTATTATCCAGGGCTTCTGCATATATATATATAAATATATAAATATATATATATATATATATATATATATATATATATATATATATATATATATATATATATATATATGTATATATAGGGTTCTAAGTCATTTTCTAGCAAAAACATGCTGACTTTTACATGTACGAGAGAAATGTCAGAATTCACTTGGACTGGAGATGGGTAATTTAGACTCAGATTCACTTTTATTTGCTAAGAGATGTTGTCATTAACAGCATAACAATTGCAAGCAGATATCATAATTGTATGTTAAGACTGGCAATATCAACGGGCACAAGTAGAGAGGTGTTGCTGGTTACCGGCATTTACAGTATGTTATGATGACTTTTAACACTTTGCAATTCTTTTTTTAGGACTTGCAGACAACGCAAATTGCTATCAGAACACATACTTTATCTGTTGGACAAGCTCTTTGGTAGTGAAAGTACTATGTTTGGTCCAGCAGATGGTGCACTTTTACTGTTGGAATAAATCTATCAATCTTTAGCTGTCATTGGTCTGGGAAAGTACAAAGCATTTCAGATAAACTAAGGACCATAAGATGCAGCATGTGACTCACAGGCTGAAGTCATAACACTTGTGGGAAGTGGAAGGCAGTAATGTACATTTTTATCCTATTTCTTTTAACAGAAATCCAATATTAGAAATTTTTTTTTTAGGCTGCAGTGAATGTACAATGTTATGCCAGAAGCACACACATGCACAGCAGAATGATTCTGTAGCCATTTCCCATAGCAACCAGAATATTAATTCAAATTTAAATGAGGATTTTCTGATTCAGTTGAGCTTGTATTCAAATGAACATTTTCAGCAGATTACTCTGAACAGCATTGGGCAATGTGTAGGTAGCTCTGGTGTAGACAATCACCCAGGAATAACATCGTACTGTAGCTTAACCCCAATTATTTTTTAGTCAAAATTGGTCAGGCCTGTTTTTTTTACTGTGCAAAACTAGATTTTATATGAAATATTGAAAGTACAATAAAATAGCACAATGTAGTAGTTTTATACCACCAACTCTAGGACATAGTTTGCAATGTATGACCTGGGGATAGAGCCATTTTTATTTACGGTAACTATTAAACTGTTTGAATGAATTTGCATGTTTTTAACAATTATTTTGGGATTTATTATTTAACAATTAAACATGTTGCATTCAAATTCATGTGCATGTAACCTGGGTGAGTTCTGAAACATTAATGCATATACACAGTTATCCTTTTATGACTCCAAACCTGCCCAACAGCAACACTGCAACCTGCAGTGCAACACTGCACTGACTTTGCAACTAAGACACCTCCTTTCTAGAACCTTGTATTATACGCAGGAATGTGTTACTGATATTCAGCAAAATAATATGTTGGTGTTTGTGTGCTGTTCTAGGCCATGGTCTATATAGACTAAGCTAAAATCTGCCACTTAAGGATCACCAGACGCATATATACTGTGGCAGGGCAGCCCTCCTGCACAAAATCACGTACAGGTACGTAATTCTGAGCAGTGGGTCTGGGGCGCACATGCATGCCACTGGCGGCCCGCTTTCACTGGACACAGCGGGACCCAATCAGAGAGTCCAGCGGCTGCAATGGCACCCCGTAATCGTTTAAAGGAGAGGCAGAAACACAGATCTTTCTTTTCCTCCAGTCACAGCATTCCCCCACAGTTAGAAAGCACTCTCTAGGAGCACACTTAACCCTTTGATCGCCTCTAAAGTTATCTCCTTCCCTGCCAGTGTCATTAGTACAGTTACAGTGCATATTATTTAACACTGATCACTGTATTAGTGTCACTGGTCCCAAAAAAGTGTCAAAAGTGTCAGTTAGGTGTCCGCCGCAATGTCGCAGTCCCGCTAAAAATCGCTGATCGCCACCATTACTAGTAAAAAAATAATAAAATAAAAAAAATTCCATAAAAATATCCCCTAGTTTGTAGATGCCATAACTTTTGCGCAAACCCATCACTATGTGCTTATTGGGATTTATTTTACCAAAAATATGTAGCAGAATACATATTTGGCTAAACTGATGAAGAAATTTGATTCTTTACATTTTGTTATTGTTTTATAGAGCAGAAAGAAAAAATTTTTTTTTCAAAATTGTCAGTCTTTTTTTGTTTATAGCGAAAAAATTAAAAATGCAGAGATGATCAAATACCACCAAAAGAAAGCTCTATTTGTGGGGAAAAAAGGACGTCAATTTTATTTGTGTACAGTGTCGCACGACCGCGCAATTGTCAGTTAAAATAACGCAGTGTCACAAAAAATGGCCTGGTCATGAAGGGGGGTAAACCTTCCGGGGCTGAAGTGGCTAGTTGAGGCTGGAAGTTGGATTAAACACTTAACCCCCTGGACCATTTGGCTGCCTAAAGACCAGAGGACTTTTTACAATTTGGCACTGCGCTGCTTTAACTGGTAATTGCGCGGTCATGCAATGTTGTACCCAAACGAAATTTGTGTCCATTTTTCCCCACAAATAGAGCTTTCTTTTGATGGCATTTGATTGCCTCTGTGATTTTTATTTTTTGCAATATGAATGGAAAAAGACCAAAAATTAAAAAAAAAATGATATTTATTACTTTTTGAAAAATCCAATAAACTCAATTTTAGTCATACATTTAGGCTAAAATGTATTCAGCCACATGTCTTTGGTAAAAAAAATGTCAACAAGCGTATATTTATTGGTTTGCGCAAAAGTTATAGCGTCTACAAACTAGGGTACATTTTCTGGAATTTACACAGCTTTTAGTTTATGACTGCCTATCTAATTTCTTAAGCTGCTAAGATGGCAGGGCAGTACAACCCCCTCCCCCCCAAGTGACCCCATTTGGAAAGTAGACACCCCAAGGATATTGCTGAGAGGCATGTTGAGCCCATTGAATATTTATTTTTTTTGTCCCAAGTGATTGAATAATGAAACTTTTTTTTTTTTTTACAAAAAGTTGTCACTAAATGATATATTGCTCACACATGCCATGGTTATATGTGGAATTGCACCCCAAAATACATTCTGCTGCTTCTCCTGAGTACTGAGATACCACATGTGTGGGACTTTTTTTGGAGCCTAGCCACGTACGGGGCCCCGAAAACTAAGCACCGCCTTCGGGATTTCTAAGGACGTAAATTTTTGATTTCACTCCTCACTACCTATCACAGTTTTGAAGGCCATAAAATGCCCAATGACCCCATTTTGGAAAGTAGACACCCCAAGCTATTTGCTGAGAGGCATGTTGGGTCCATGGAATATTTTATATTTTGCCACAAGTTGCGTGAAAATGACAAACTTTTTTTTTTTTTGCACAAAGTTGTCACTAAATGATATATTGCTCACACATGCCATGGGCATATGTGGAATTACACCCCAAAATACATTCTGCTGCTTCTCCTGAGTACGGGGATACCACATGTGTGGGACTTTTTGGAAGCCTAGCCGCGTTCAGGATTTCTAAGGGCTTAAATTTTATATTTCACTCCTCACTACCTACCTATCACAGTTTTGAAGGCCATAAAATGCCAAAATGGCACAACCCCCCCCAAATGACCCCATTTTGGAAAGTAGACACCCCAAGCTATTTGCTGAGAGGCATGGGGAGTTTTTTGCAGCTCTCATTTTTTTTTTGAAAATGAAGAAAGAAAAGAAAAATGTATTTTTTTTTTGCTTTTTTCAATTTTCCAAACTTTGTGACAAAAAGAGAGATCTGCAAAATACTCACCATACCTCTCAGCAAATAGCTTGGGGTGTCTACTTTCCAAAATGGGGTAATTTGGGGGGGGTTGTGCCATGTGGGCATTCCATGGCCTCCGAAACTGTGATAGGCAGTGAGGAGTGAAATCAAAATGTACACCCTTAGAAAGCCTGAAGGCGGTGCTTGGTTTTCGGGGTCCCATACGCGATTAGGCTCCCAAAAAGTGGTATCCCCGTACTCAGGAGAAGCAACAGAATGTATTTTAGTGACAACTTTGTGCAAAAAAAAAAACATTTTGTCTTTTTCCCGCAACTTGTGTCAAATCAAAATATAAAATATTCCATGGACTCGAAATGCCTTTCAGCAAATAGCTTTTGGTGTCTTCTTTCCAAAATGGGGTCATTTGGGGGGTTTTGAACTGTCCTGGCATTTTATGCACAACATTTAGAAGCTTATGTCACACATCACCCACTCTTCTAACAAAGCCCTTTCACACTTTTTGTTTACATTAAAAAAGAAAATTACTTTGAACCCCAAAGATTATATATTTTTTTAAAGCAAAGGCCCTACAGATTAAAATGGTGGGTGTTTCATTTTTTTTAAACAGTATTTGCGCAGTGATTTTTCAAACGCATTTTTTTTTTTGAAAAAACACACTTTTTAAAAAAATTTAATGCACTTAAACACATTATATTACCAAATGTTTGATGAAATAAAAAAGATGATCTTAGGCCCGAGTACATGGATACCAAACATGACATGCTTTAAAATTGCGCACAAACGTGCAGCGGCGACAAACTACATACAATTTTAAAAGCCTTTAAAAGCCTTTACAGGTTACCACTTTAGATTTACAGAGGAGGTCTACTGCTAAAATTACTGCCCTCGATCTGACATTCGCGGTGATACCTCACATGCATGGTGCAATTGCTGTTTACATATGAAGCCAGACCGATGCTTGCATTCGCCTTTGCACGACAACCGGGGGGGACAGGGGTGCTTTTTTTTTTAATTATTTATTTTGCTTTTTTATTTTATTTTTAAACTTTCATTTTTTTTAATCATTTTTATTGTTATCGCAGGCAATGTAAATATCCCCTATGGTAGTGACAGGTTACTCTTTTTTGAAAAAATTGGGGTCTATTAGATCCTAGATCTCTCCTCTGCCCTCAAAGCATCTGACCACACCAAGATCGGTGTGATAAAATGCTTTCCCAATTTCCCAATGGCGCTGTTTACATCCGGCAAAATCTAAGTCATGAAATGCTCGTAGCTTCGGTTTCTTAGGCCATAGAGATGATTGGAGCCATTCTGGTCTCTAAACAGCTCTATGGTCAGCTGGCGGAACCACCAGCTGCATTCTCAGGTTCCCTGTTGGGACAGGAGAGCCAGAGAAAACCATGGAAGACGGTGGGAGGGGGGGACATTCCTTCCCACTACTTGTAAAAGCAGTCTAGAGGCTAATTAGCCACTAGGATTGCTTTTACATGAAAGCTGACCGCTGGCTGAAAAGAATGATACCAAGATGCTACCTAAACCTGCAGGCATCATTCTGGTATAACCACTCAAAGTCCAGCAACATACCAGTACATTGCTGGTCCTTGTTGAGCATATATTGTAATCTTTTTTTTCATGCAGCCTGTGGGCTGAGCTAAAAAAAGAGATTGATCGGTGGGTATGCCCACCATTAGAATACCTCCCTTCATCCACCCACTTCTAATGATGGACATACATGCACCATTTTGTTTTTCACTGTGGTGGTGAAATCACCTCCTACAGCGCTGGAGTCACCGCTTTATGTATTGTGGGAGCAAACGCTGTTGCTATCAAGATGAATAAATCAGTGCTGTAGCTGAATGGCCTAAAAAATTTTTGCCAAAGCATGGGGGCATCCGCTCCAAAAGGTATGAGCAAATCGCTCCTCCACCCCAGCTGCCCCCATGCTTCGGCATATATATATTTTTTTTAACTGTGGTGGTGAAATCACCACTTACAGTGCTGGAGTCACAGCTTTATGTATCGTGGGAGCAAACGCTGTTGCTGTCAAGATAAATAAACCCGCGCTGCAACTGAATGGCGTACCTGCTAAGCAAATGATGGTTAACAATAAAACAAAGTAACATTACAGTATAACAGTAAGAGATACCATACCTGCAAAGCAAATAAATAAAAACATAGTAAAAAATAAAACATTTTTTAACGCAATCTGTGCCTAAAATATATATATGCCGAAGCATGGGGGCATCTGCCCCAAAAGTTAGGAGCAAATCGCTCCTCCACCCCTGCTGCCCCCATGCTTCGGCATATATGCTCTTTTTTTAACTGTGGTGGTGAAATCACCTCCTACAGCACTGGAGTCATGGCTTTATGGTTTTATCGTGGGAGCAAACCCTGTTGCTGTCAAGATAAATAAATCCGCGCTGCAGCTGAATGGCGTACCTGAGAACAAAAAAATGGTTAACAATAAAACACAGTAAACAGTAAAGTATAAAAAAAAATACATACCTGAAAAGCAAACATGATAAAACATAATAACAATAAAACATTGCAGAGTAGAATACAGTAAAAAAGAACAGAACAATAGAGAGAATAGAGAGAGAACAATAAAACGACAACTATTTTTGTGTTTTTTATTTTATATATTTTTTTGTGTTTTTTTAAATTTTTTTTTACACTTTTATTTGTAACTGTAACTAACGGTTCAGTTCCAGGTTGGGGTCTCTCAAAATGCAATAGCATCTTGGGAGACCCTGTGAAAGTGTGTCCTAGTCTGTGCAGTGCTGTACCCTACGCTAAAACTCCACTGTGTATGGTTGCGTTCAAAACATTCACCAATGCAAAGACCAGGATTGTCAGGACAGGAGGGACAATAATAGCGGGTGTCACGCCTCTCATGCAGCCGGCTTACTGCATTTGGTTGAGGAAGGTGAGGTGGAGCACCATCTGAAAACAGAAGGGCTCTGACGATCTCTTTCTGGAATTTAAGGAAGGATCCAGTCCATCCTGAAGCTCTGTAATTGAAATAAGTATACAGACACTTTTTTATACCAGCGTCTGGCCTTATGGGCAACTAGGTAAGGCGCCAACAACTGGTCGTTGAGGTCCACCCCTCCCATATTTTGGTTATATTCGTGGACACAGAGGGGTTTCTCCACAACACCAGTCGCCGTAGGAATTTGTACCGTCGTGTGTGCATGAAGGGAGGACAGAACGAAAACATTCTTATTATCCCTCCACTTCACAGCGAGCAAGTTATTACACTTCAAGTAGGCTCTCTCCCCCAGCCTAAGACGGGAATCTACAAGCCTCTGGGGTAAGCCCCGGCAATTAGATTGCACGGTGCCACATGCGCCAATCTGATGATCAAACAAGTGACTAAAAAGTGGCACACTTGTGTAATAATTGTCCACTTACAAATGGTACCCCTTTCTGAATAAGGGTGACACCAAGTCCCACACAATCTTGCCAGCACTCCCTATGTAATTTGGGCAGTTCGGCGGCTCCACGTGACTATCTCTTTCCTCGTAAACCATAAAACTATATGTATAGCCTGTGGCCCTGTCACAGAGCTTATACATCTTGACCCTGTATCTGGCACGCTTGCTGGGAAGATACTGTTTGAAAGACAAGCGGCCAGAAAACTTAATCAGGGACTCATCAACACAGACAACTTGATGGGGAGTAAACAAGGCTGCAAAACGTTTGTTGAAGTGGTTTACGAGGGGCCTAATTTTATAGAGCCGATCGTATCAAGGGTCTCCCCGAGGACGACAGAGTTCATTGTTGTTGAAGTGCATGAACCGCAAGATCTGCTCGTATCATGCCCTGGTCATGGAGGCAGAGAACACGGGCATATGGTAAATTGGGTCAGTGGACCAATATGACCGCAACATTCTTATTTTAACTATGCTTATGTCGAGGGATAGGCCCAGAAAGGTCCTAAATTTGGAGAACGTAATTAGTTTCCAATCTCTGGCAAGGGAGGACTGGGGATTAGCGGTGATAAATTGACCAGCATACAAATTACTTTGGGCCACAATAGATCTATAGAGATCTTCCGTGAAAAATAGTGAATAAAAATCAAGTGACGTAAAATCAACTGTTTCCACCTGAATTCCGGGTTGGTCAGTGAATGGGGGAAGTACGGGTGCTGCAAAAGTGGTGGGCTCCCAATTAGGATTGGCAAATTCTGCAGGAAGGACACTATGGGCATGACGGGCCTGTCTTTGTCTTCTTGGTGGCAGTGGGACACTACTTGTGCTTGCCACCTCGCCAGCTTGAACTGCACTTAGGGGACTCGCCATGTCACTACGTGATACTGCAGTGCTGGATGTACGACCAGGGTGTACTAGGCCACTGGTGCTTGCCAGTTCGCCAGAAGGATGAGCGGCATTAGTACTTCTCTGCTCCATACGAGAGCCCTGCGGTTCTTGCACGTCAACAAGAGCAGACGAAGATCGGGGTCTGGTACGCCTGACCTTGGCAGGGACCACAAATCCATCGTCAGAGCTATCTGTCATGGAGCCGCTGTGGTCTACAGGATCGTATTCTGAGCCTGAATCTGACAGATGAGTGACTTCCTCTTCACAGTCATGCTCAGAAATGTGTAGGCCTCTTCACTACTGTACCTTCGATTTGTCATTTTGGGCTCTAAATTTACTGGTACAGTAATGAGATTCACAGGTAAAAAAGCTCCTAGGCTGTCAGCAACTGTATCAAACGCTACCAAAAAGACTGTTAGCGATTGCAGGGATCAGGCCTGACTCTGTTAATGCTGCAGTTATGTGTTTAGTGTTTTGTAAGTGACAGTGATCGATCGATACTGCACTTGGGTGGGCTGGGCTGGACAGAGGGGCAAAGGTGCTAGCAGGTATCTGGGCTGATCCCGCTAACACTGCGTTTTTGGGAACCCTAAACTGTTGGGGACGCTAGTATAGATCTGATCAGATCAGATATTGATCCGTTCAGACACTATACCACTAAGGGAGGTGTATGGTGCATGCGTCGGTGTTAGCGGTACTGGCACTAATCTGACGCTGCCTGGGGCGACGCAGACCCAGACTGACACTAAAACCTAACTGATATCACCCGCCGGGTGATCAGGGGGTTAAACCTTTATTAGGTAATAAATGGCAGGTATAAAAAAACAACCTAACTAACAAGCGTCACCCATAACACTTATACAGTGATCACTGGTGAAAGGGTTAACTAGGGGGCAATCAGGGGATTAAAACCATTTTTAGGTAGGGGTACCTGACGCTATAAAAAGCTGACGGTGAACCTAAATAACTAACTGGCTACCTAGCATCACCTGTGACACTTATATGGTGATCACTAATGACAGGGGGTGAAAGGGTTAACTAGGAGGCAATCAGGGGGTTAAAACCTTTATTAGGTAGTATATGGGGTACCTGACATTATAAAAAGTTGACGGTGAACCTAAATAACTAATAGGCTAAATAGCGTCACCCGTGACACCAATACGGCGATCAGAAAAATGATTGATTAATGACACTGGCAACAGGGGGTGAAAGGGTTAACTGGGGGGTGATCAAGGGGTTAAACCTTTATTAGGGGGGGCTAGGGGGGTACCATAGACCTAAAGGGGCCTACCACTAATTGACCTAACACTTATAACAGTCACAAAATGACACCATTGCAGTGATCAGTAAAAAAATCAAAACTGCTATTGGTGTCACTCAGACAGGGGGTGCATGGGGGGTGATTGGGGGGTGATTTGTGTGCCTATGTGTACTGGTGTTAGTGTGCTGTTGGTGCAAACTCACTTTGAAGTCTTCTCTCCTCGGGAGCCGTAACGAAAAGGCTCCACGAGGAGAGATGACATCACTTCCTCTGCTTCTGCTTCCTCTGCTTCTGTTTACAGTTTCAGAAGTAGATGAAGCTTCCCATTCGTCAGGAGCGATTGTGAGGGAGAGGCCATGAATCAGTGGCCTCCCCCTCAGGAGGGATCGCTCCTTCAACGATGCCGACCGCCTCGGGCACCAGGGGGGGGGTGTAACCGCACCCCCAGCCCGCAAGAGGGGAGTAACGTACCCATACGTTACTCTTCCTGCCCGTGCCATTCTGCCGCAGTATATCTGTGTGAGGCAGTCAGCAAGTGGTTAATCACTACTGGAAGTATCAAATTGCAGACATGGTCAAAAAATGTATTTTATTTATCGAAATAGGATAGGGAATAGGGAAACACGATTAATGATGACCAGCCAGCAGGGGATAACATTTTAATAAAATGTTCTTAAAGCAAACTACACAGACTTGGTCCTATGCTCCTACATAAGCCATAAGCACACCAGCATCAAGAACAGATGGTTCAGGTCCACAAAGCTTTTCTAAATGGATCTGAATGCATCTTATGGTCTTTTGTATACATTTTTGCTCTCAAAGTTCAGAAGCAATTACAAGCTCAAACTTTTGATGCGCTTACCTAATCATGAAAATTTTTCATTCAAAAGTCAAGTGTTGATTTTGTGGAGTTGAGTGTAGCTGAATGGATGTAGACACAGTTGAACGTGTTTAGACCTGTTTTATTCAGTTCCCCTATGGAGGAATTTTTTTCTTTTTTTCACACATGTTAAAATCTGCATTTTTGGCTATAAAATTACTTAAAACCTCAGGAAATTGGATTTACAATATTTTATTACTTTTTCTAACCACTTGTGGACCTCCCGCTTGCAATGTAATGAGCAGCATGTGCAGGCAAAATGGCGCACTGGTACGTTTGACTGCTTCCAGGTTTAGGGCACGTGCATGCCAGCCTCCCTACCGACACCTGCTGTGATTGTACACAGTGGGAGTCTGTCAGCAAGTCCCGGCCAATGATTCATGGCCAGGACCTGCTGATCGGCTGTTTCCAATAACAGCCTAGACAGAGAGAATGATCTCCCTGTTTCTTATCCCTGACCATGACCATAGACCAAGCCTTTTCTGGTACATTTTACTTAGAACCCCCAAACATTGCTTCTGAAAGCGATCCAGTGGCTCATTAACCACTCAGACCACTGTTATGAGAAAGCCAATTGCTGGCTGAAAAAAAATAGCAGGGTTATTACAGCTGATAGCTTCAGCCATAACCACTTGCAAGCTGCTACGTATATATACATATTGCAGTCGGCAAGTGGATAGTATTATTACTGATCACTGTATTAGGCGCCTTTCACATGGACGGCTATTCTGCCGCAGTTAAAAGCATGTTTTTTTTCTGTGAAATTCAAGACTCCAGGCACTGCAATCAGCTGCATTTGTACAATGCGATTACCTGCGTTTACGTGTGTTTTCACGCGGTTGCGTTTAGCTGCAGTAGTCAATGTTTTTGTTTGGTCCTGAATCTACCCATGATGCATTTCAGTTCTCTGCAGTTCAAATCATCTATTTACTGTCTCTTTGTGTACTGGCTGAGTGTGTGTTGGAGTTTTGCAGTGAGAGGAGTGTTCTGTCTATTGTGCTGAAATCTTTGAAGATAAATGCATGTATGGGTAGTTTGATGGCAATGCTCATATTGCTGCTGATGAGAATGAAGAGGAGAAGAGCGATCGAGCGGAGGAGATGTCCCCGTCGTTACTGGGTGTACCCTCTAACCTCACAGCGTCTTTCGATCGGCTACTTTGCTCTCATGTTTGGTGAACTGAGAACTCATTAGGACAAGTTCTACAACTACACGAGGATGTCAGTGGGGAGTTTTGACGAATTGTTGGGGACTTGTTCGAGGACGCCTTACCAAACACAGGACCAACATGAGAAGATGCATTAGTGAGGAAGAACGGCTGTTACTTACGTTAAGGTTGGTTTTCCACATCTTGAAAATATGTTTACATTCATGCACATGCAGTTTTATATTATTGACAATAGTGTGTGTGTTACATCTATATATATTTCATACTTTTTTCTATTTTCTGAATGCTTCTCAATTTTGTATTGCAGATACCTTGCCACTGGAGCGAGTTTTACCTCCCTTCATCACCAGTTCCTAATGGGAATTTCAACAGTGTCGACTGTAGTACATGACACCTGTGTTGCCATTTGGGAGGAGCTTAAGAGTACAGTAATGCTGGAACCAACAGCCAGTCTGTGGGAAGAGATAGCAGAGGAATTTTGGGAGAAGACAAACTTCCCAAATTGTATCGGGGCATTAGACGGGAAACATATAAGGCTCATCAAGCCACCAAACTCAGGTTCCCGCTATTTCAATTACAAGAAGTACTTCTTCATTGTCTTGCTGGGACTGAGTGACGCAAACATGCACTTCATAGCGGTGGACGTTGGTGCTTACGGCAGTTCTGGAGATTCAAGAATTTTTTGTAATTCCATGATGGGACAGCGGTTGCAGTATGGAGATTTTAATGTACCACAGGCAAGGCCTCTACCTGGTACTGCTGGACCGGATCTGCCCCTAGTAGTGCTAGGAGATGAGGCATTTGCCCTATCCACCCACCTCCTCAGGCTCTATATCATGCATTGTCTTACTGCCAAGAAGCGTATATTCAATTATCGTCTGAGCCGTGCACGCAGAATGGTGGCGTGCACATTTAGTATTTGTAGCGCCAAATGGCGTGTACTGTTGACTGTAATGCACCTTGAAGTGGATCACGCAGTCAATGTGGTTTTGGCATGCTGTGTTCTCCATGACTTTCTAAGGGGAAAGGAGATTGCGCCCAATGAATCGCCTGTTACCTTTTTTAGAAGAACACAGAGGGCATGTTACTACCACTCGCCCAAGCAATCATGCGCTACAAGTCCGTGAACACTTCAGCGATTATTTTCTTATTGAGGATGGACAGCTACTGTGGCAGTATGATCGTGTGTAATATTTTCTTTACCCATTCGCATCAACCTGCTTGTTATTACTGTTTAAAGTTTTCTTGAAATAAAGTACAAGACAACTTTGTCCAATTAAATTGGATTTTATTTTTATCTTTGCTATGTAAATTAACAAAGGGTATAAAAATAGAAAAACCTTACAAAAACATAGATGCTTGCATCTGTAGAATTTTTTTAAATTATATTTTTATTCCTTTGGAATGTTGAGATTTTTTTTATTTTCAAGTACAACAGGAATTGATACAACAGATAACATCCTATAAAATATAGAGTGACTCAGTAGAACAGATAACATCCCAAAAAATCCCTTATGTGAACCCTCAAGCAACCACAAATATAGAGTATTCCATAAATATAGAGTAAGGGGTTGTAAACATTAGTTTGTGTAAAGCAAGGATCTTCAAACTATGGCCCTCCAGCTGTCATGATGGGAATTGTAGTTGCAGAACAACTGGAGGGCCATAGTTTGATGACCCCTGGTGTAAAGGAAGTGCTTCAGAGTGTGTCCAACATTCTCCCGAGAGATGGCCCCTCTTAAAAAGTGTCAGAAACCTAACCTTGGTCTCCTTAACTTAAAGGGGTTGTAAACATTACTTTGTGTAAAGCAGAGATCTTCAAACTACGGCCCTCCAGCTGTTGCGGAACTACACATCCCATAAGGCATTGTAAAACTCTGAGATTCACAGACATAACTCTACATGATGGGAATTGTAGTTGCAGAACAACCGGAGGGCCATAGTTTGATGACCCCTGGTGTAAAGGTATAATTAAGTGCTTTAGAGTGTGTCCAACATTCTCCTGAGAGCTGGCCCCTCTGAAAAAGTGTCAGAAACCTAACCTTGGTCTCCTTAACTTAAAGGGCTTGTAAACATTACTTCATGTAAGGCATTAACATAAACTGAAAAATAAAACAGTTATTAAAATAATAAACTAAAATAATTAAACTACAAGTTTTAATACACTGGGTAAGTGAAACGCAGGGAAGAATGGCTTGGTTCACTGCCAACATCTATAGGTGATCCAGATTGGGAAGATGAGGGTGAACTGACTGGGTGTGACTGCACATGCATTCTTTGAAAACCAGGATTAGATGGGAAAGTTGTATACAATGGTGGCGGTCCTACGTATGGGTTCATGGCTGGTGTGGTCTCATGGTACTATTGACTTGGCATTGGTTTGTTAACCGCTTGCTGACCGGCGCACGCCGATGTACGTCGGCAGAGCGGCACGGCTGTGCAAATGGGCGTACCTGTACGTCCATTTGAATTTCCCGCCGTGCCCGTGCGTGCGCGCCGGCCGGGAGCTCCGTGAGTCGGGTCGCGGGTCCCGCGGACTCGATCGTCGCGGGGAGACCCGCGATCGCCCCACGGAGCGGATGAACGGGGAGATGCCGTTGTAAACAGCATCTCCCCGTTCTGGCTAGTGACAAGTGTCACTCGATCTCTGCTCCCTGTCATCGGAGCAGAGATCAGTGACGTCAGCCACACAGCCCATCCCCCTACAGTTAGTAATCACTCCCTAGGACACACTTAACCCCTCCCCGCCCCCTAGTGGTTAACCCCTTCACTGCCAGTGTCATTTACACAGTAATCAGTGCATTTTTAATCGCACTGATCGCTGTATAAATGACAATGGTCCCAAAAATGTGTCAAAAATGTCCGACATGTCCGCCATAACGTCGCAGTCACAATAAAAATTGCTGATCGCCGCCATTACTAGTAAAAAAAAATTATTAATAAAAATGCCATAAAACTATCCCCTATTTAGTAAACGCTATAACGTTTGCGCAAACCAATTAATAAACGCTTATTGCGATTTTTTTTAACCAAAAATATGTAGAAGAATACGATCGGCCTAAACTGAAGAAAAAAAATGTTTTTTTTTATATATTTTTAGGGGATATTTATTATAGCAAAATGTAAAAAATAATGCGTTTTTTTCAAAATTGTCGCTCTTATTTTGTTTATAGCGCAAAAAATAAAAATCGCAGAGGTGATCAAATACCACCAAAAGAAAGCTCTATTAGTGGGAAAAAAAGGACGTCAATTTTGTTTGGGAGCCACGTCGCATGACCGCGCAATTGTCAGTTAAAGCGACGCAGTGCCGAATCGCAAATAACGCTCTGGTCAGGAAGGGGGTAAATCCTTCCGAGGCTGAAGTGGTTAAAAGAGCCACTAGGTGTATTAAAACCAAGACCCCATGGCTGATATCTTGGATATGGGCGTTGCTCTTTGCAAGCAGAAACTATATACGTAAGATAGGCAGGTATATCGCCCCTGACTTCAGTACGCTTATCAGGAGGAATCTCCCTGACTACACACAGTAACATTCTCAAAAAGATCACATCAGGGTCTGAGATGTTGAGGAATTCATCTACTTTTGTGGCAGGTTGTTGTGATTGGTTTCTCATTTCTTGAATTATACGATCAAAATATTCCTCAAATGGTGGCTCTTGCTGAGTACAGCATGTTCGACGAGTGGTGGTAGTAGACTGAATTCTCCTATTAAGATTTGCCTGCAAATAGATAGAAAATATAGATTATGCTTCTGATATGGAGGTCACACTTGGTTGGTGGACAGCATACCGATAAACCTGATGCTTGCCCAAATATTAAACTCATGTCAGAGCTTGCAGCACCTCTTTTAAATAGATCAGACACAGGCATTTTTTTTTGACCCAAAAAAAATAAACCGATGCCACTGTATTAGCAGCAAGACCTCCAAAGACAGAAGTAGTGTTTTGGTACTTTGCCCAAAAAAAGAAGCCATTGTGTACTAACAGCAGCTGCCATTGTAATATGTAAGTAATACGTTTTTTGTGGATGGAGGTTGTGACGTTTTGAAAATACATACCGCAGGTTCTTGAGTGACCGGTTGATAATCTTGGGATGAAACTGTCTCTGAATTGGTTTCTTGACTTGGGTAAGCGTGATCATTTTCCGGTGACGAACTTGCACGCCTTGCTCTTGCAGGAACGCTTGAGACAGTTCTAGGTAAGAATAACAACAAGTTTAACATTACAAGTTTAAAAAAAAATACCATGGTTTTTGTGTTTACAGAATACTGTCATGTGTACACTACAGAATACACCTCTATCTGGAGCTAAGGGGGAACATTAGAAAAAAAAGGGGTTTAGACACCTTTCATACTGGAGCGGTGTGCTGGCAAGACGCGAACAAAAATCCTGCTAGCAGCATCTTAGAGTGGTGAAGGAGCGGTGTGTATACTGCTCCTTCACCTCTCCAGCACATTGAAATCAATGGGACAGTGTGGCTATACCGCCCACAAAGTAAAATAAAGTGAAAATATATATTTATATAGATATATATATACTTACGAGCGTATCTCGGTGGTGCACCTCAAAAAAGACAAAGCCTCTGCATGGGGGTTAGGCCTACGACGAGTTGAGGGTGCTCCGCTTCTATCCGCAGACCTCTCTTCATTTAGTTCCTTCTTGTACCGGTCACGTAGGGACCTCCACCGTGTATAAACCTCCTTTCCTGCAATATATATTTCATTGTATATATAAAACATAACACATGTTAGGAACAAAAGTTGAGAGATCTGCTCTCACCCCCCACCCAAGAAACACTTCTAGGGGAGACACCAACCATTTGATTTCCCATTAGTACTGACCCCTTTCAATGCAATTGACATGAATAAAGTAATCAGTGGCTATAACTCTGACTGCTACTGTCACTGGTCCCCAAAAAAGGGTCAAAAGTGTGCAATCTGTCTGCCAAAAAAACCCAGTGGGGATCAAATTTGACCAAATGAAAGCTTTATTTGTGTGAAAAAAAAAATTATATAAACTTAATTTGGGTACAGCATTGCATGACTGTGCAATTACCAGTTAAAGTAATGTGCTAAGTAGTGCTAGTTAGCAAATTAGTAGTGCTAATTAGCGAAAAATGGCCTGGTTATGAAGGTAGTAAAACCTTCCGGAGCTGAAGGGATTAAATGTATATTTTTCATTTTGAAATTTTTTAACATTAACATTTATTGCTGTCAAAAGGGGCTAACATATGTGATAGCATTGGGCATGTGACTTTTTTGTGAAGAGCTATTAGACCTCTAATGTCTCCTCTGCCCTCCAATTTACAAGCCGATCTCAATGCACTGTCTAATTGGGCGACTATGTGACAGATGAGGTTTAATGTTGATAAATGTAAAGTTATGCAATTGGGGGCTAAGAATATGCATGCATCATACATACTAGGGGGTGCACAACTGGGGGACTCTGTAGTGGAGAAGGATCTGGGGGGTTTGGTAGATCATAAGCTCAATAATAACATGCAATGCCAAGCTGCGGTTTCCAAAGCGAGCAAAGTCCTTTCTTGTGTTAACAGAGGTATGGACTCCAGAGAGAGAGAGATATCATTTTGCTCCTGTACAAATCATTAGTAAGACCTCATCTGGAATATGCAGTTCAGTTTTTGGGCACCAGTTCTCAAAAAGGATATCTGGGAACTGGAGAAAGTGCAGAGAAGGGCGACCAAACTGATAAGAGGCATGGAGGAGCTCAGCTATGACGAAAGATTATAGGAACTGAATTTATTCCCTCTTGAGAAGAGGAGATTAAGGGGGGATATAATCAACATGTACAAATATATAAGGGGTCCGTATAGTGAACTTGATGTTGAGTTATTCACCTTACGGTCAACACAGAGGACAAGGGGGCACTCTTTACGCCTAGAGGAAAAGAGATTTCATCTCCAAATACGGAAAGGTTTCTTCACAGTAAAGCCTCGTACACATGATCAGATTTTCGGCAGGGAATTGTGTGATGACAGACTGTTTGCCTAAAATCCAACCACTAGTAACCTCCATCAGACAATTGTTGGCCAACTTTCCTCCAACAAATGTTGGATGGCAGGCTAATAAATTTTCGGCGGACAACAGTCTGTTGTCAGATTTTCCTATCGTGTGTACACAAGTCCTTCACACAAAAGTCTAAAGTACAAACATGCATGCTCAGAATCAATGCTCACCAAACACAACATTAGCAGAAGGTGCCCAAAGGGTGGCGCCCAAGAGCTGAAATTCCACGTAGTATGTCACTACGTTTGTGATTGTTGGCCGACAATTGTGTACCGATTGTATGCAAGACAAGTTCACGGCACACGCCCTTCGGACAAAAGTCTGGTGCTTTGTCTGACAGCAATCCAATCGTGTGTACAAGGCTTAAGAGCTGTGAAAATGTGGAATAGACTCCCTTCAGAGGTGGTTTTGGCCAGCTCAGTAGATTGTTTTAGGAAAGGCCTGGACTCTTTCCTAAATGCACACAATATAACTGGGTACTAACAATTATAGGTAAAGTTGATCCAGGGAAAATCAGATTGCCTCTTGGGGGTCAGGAAGGAATTTTTTTCCTGCTGTGGCAAATTGGATCATGCTTTGCTGGGGTTTTTCACCTTCCTCTGGATTAACTGTGGGTATAGGATTGGGTATATGGGATTGTTTGATATTTTTTATTTATTTGTTTTTATGGTTAAACTAGATGGACTTGTGTCTTTTATCAACCTGACTATGTAACTATGTAGTTATGTAACTGCTGCTAATAAAATACAGTTAGTACTTGATTAGCTGCTTGATTATCTATAGCCAGGGAATAACCACCCTGAAGTCAGAAAAACTCTCAGAGCTGAGTGCCTCCTGCTTACCATCCTGAAGATATTTGTTAAGGCTTCCAGAAGAGAGTCCAAGAGGGGAGAGTCCTTACTTGCAAATGTGACAATACATAGGTAAAAAAAAATACATAGACAGCATACTGACAGTTCTGAAAATACATGTGCAATAAACAGACAAGTGTGACAGCATAGAAAAAACAAAATAACTTTGCGCTTACTCAATTGTGCAAGCAGCTAACACGGCAAATAGAAATTTTGCTGTAAACGATAAATATAAAAAAGTGTAGCGCTAAAAATTATACATGAAGTAATGAAAAAAATTTCTAATATTTATAAATGTCCATCATATACACTAGGGAATCATAGTCCATCATTGTGTGAAACCATTGTGGTCACCATGTGCGTAAGCAACTGGATAGTGAGAATACCATCACCAAAATAAATGGAGGCGTACCAGAAAGTTTGAACCCAAAATAGCATATGCTATGTGGGTCAAACCAGCCTATATTGCCCACCGGCAATGGTGGGGAAGCTGTAGTAATCGGCCGAAAGTATAGTCCTGGAAGCCTTCACAAGAGTGTCATATAAATAAACCAAGGATTGTGAAGATACCACCACCCAAGTGAATGGAGGCATACCAGAAGGTTGGGACCCAAAACAGCATATGCTGTATGGGTCAGACAAGCTTATATTGCCCACCGGCAATAGAGGGGAAGCCCTGATGGCCAACAGGGGATGAGGTCCTAGGGGTCTTCACAGAAGTGTCTTCTCCATACAGATGTTTAAACGTCCCCAAACATAACCCATATAGGATAAAGAAGGGGCCATATAGTGTAATTCCGTAAACAACATAAATTTTATTAAAAGAGAAACACTTACATTTAAGTAGTAAAAAAGCGCTTGTGTGTAAAATAATGGCGGCAGTGGAGTCCTCCTGAATGGACAGCATGTTGGTAAAATGGGTAGTTGTAGCACCACATGGGCAATCAGGAAGTCATGACATTACATGGGCAACAAAGAGGAAGTCATAACATTACATGGGTAACAAATGGGCAATTGTGACATTACACAAGCATCAGATGAGTAATGACAGTAAAATGCAGAGACAATACCTCAAGCCCAGTCTACCTCCCCCATCTTCAGGCCCGAATGTTCATGCAGTGATCTCCTTCTCCCTGTTGCCACACACATCATCTCTGTATCCAGAAGAAGGTGTGTGGAGAAGGAGAAAGAACAGCCTCCTCCTGACAGCATCAGCTCATGGCTTTGTATGTAACCACTTCACTCAGGCTCTGTTTATCAAGCAACAGAAAATAACTGCTGCTGAGTTCTCCAGCATTCTCAGAGGAGATCGTTCTCCCCTGAGTGGCTGTTCATGAAGCGGTCTGAATCGCTTCTCCTTTTGGGAAGTGAAGCAATCTGCAAATGCTTCAAACTGTGGAGAACGCCCCCTGTTATTGTAATCTCACAAAACATAGTGAGATTGCAGCAACAGAAAATCAGTGAAACACAAAGGTGTCAGTTTATTAAGCAGCGGTCAACTACCGATTCTGAGTTCATGGGCATTCTCGGAGGAGACTGCTGTTCTCAGTACCCCACACTGCACCTCATATTAATAATATAAAAAAGTAAAAATCCCCCTACACAAAATACAATACAATATACTGTATATATCTCAGTTTCATAAACCGCTAATGATCTGAGATAAGAAGCAATCATCAGGATCGCAGCTCATCTCGGTTTCATAAACGGACACCTCAGTAGGTCTATACACAGTCTGAATGGAACACCCGGAGGCCTGTAATCCTGGTGTGGGAGTTACAAATAGACTTCAATGTATATCTTCCTTCTGGCCAAATTTACTACAAATAGCCTATTATTAAAGCATAGTGTTGGGTGGAAGGTTTGGCTGTTCACCCGCTTGGCGAACATCCGCAATATCAGGGCGTTTGACCATTTGTTCGGCCCGCGAATGACCACTATGCACTGTGCTGCTGCACAGTGCATTGGAAGCCCTGATTGCCTGAAGCAATTAAAGCTTTGCCAGATCTCGGGGCACATAGCACTGTCAGAGCCAGGATTGGACACTGTAATGATGACTCTTTCGAAACATGGCTCATTGCTCTTAGTTCCGCCCCACACTATAAAATTATTCTTACCATAGCGTCCATTTGCAATGTGATATTGATGTGGAGAGAGAGGGCTCTGTACAGTGCTACTAGCAAGTTAGTGTGCTATTGTGAGTGTAAAGTATCAGTTTAGTGTGAATCTAGTGACAGTGCAGCATGAGTGTAGTGCAACCATTTATTTTTACTTTAGTGTCAGTTTCATGTGAATCTAATGATAGTGCAGTGTGAGTGTAGTGTAATTTTAATTTTATTTTGTCAGGGCAGGTTTCCTACAGTTTATTTCAGTGCGTTACTGCATGTTCAATGTAGTATGTTGCAGTGCGTTATTGCACATTTAACGCTGCATATTTCAGTGCGTTGGCGCACGTTTAATGCAGTATATTGCAGTGCGTTAGTGCACATTTAACGCAGCATATTTCAGTGCATTGCTGCACGTTTACAGCAGTATATTGCAGTGTGTTATGCACTTTTAACGCAGTATATTTCAGTGCGTTAGTACACGTTTACCACAGTATATTGCAGTGCGTCAGTGGAGTGTGTCTGTGTAGTGAGTACTTAAGTTAAAGTGCACCAAACACCACTTTCCATTGATTAAAGTGCATCCACGTAGACATTTCCCCATCTTTTTTTACATTTTGTTAATAAGCCCCCCCATCATGTCTGGGGGGCCATCAAGGAGAGGCAGACGTTCCAATGGCACTATGAGGGGGCTAGCAGTTTCTGTGTCCACAGGCAAATGAGGATTTTGGTCTGTCCTCAGGCAGGGCATAATTTCCTCTGTTTAGTGATGTTGCCCACGCTATCCAGCCACAGCATGCAGAGAAGGTGGTAGAATGGCTTACTAAATCATCCTCAATCAACCAAGCAGAGACTAGTGCGCAGTCCACCAGAGCTGCCAGAGTGGCTTATTCTGCCTCATTGTCCACAGCTACTCCTGCCATAGCCCCAGCATTAGGCATGGAGGAGTCAGCTGAGTTATTTGAACACAGTGTCAGCCACTTGCTTCTTGACAATGCAGATCTTGGTTCTGAGGTTGAGGAAGGTAGGATCATAAGCCTACAGAGAGGGGAGGCCACTAGAAGCAACAAATTGGCAGTCATGTTCCCCCAGCCTCAGCGTATTGCCAAGTTGGCTCCAGTGATGATGAGTATGGAGGGGATGATGATGAGGTCACTGGCATGACTTGGGTGCCGGATAGAGCAGAGGTGAGGGTGAGGCACAACCCCAACAAGGCAGCCATCATGGTAGAGTAGATAACAGCTCCACAATCTGGTGGAATAGGGTGGCTGCTGTCTCCTGGCCCACTTCCCACAGCTCAGCTGTCTGGGCTTTTTTTTAATTTCAAATCATTTTATTGGTGTTTCTACATAACACACATGAAATTGCATACATTTCTGAAGAATGAGGTAATGTAACATAAAAAGTGTTATACGGTTATGAACAATAAATACAATCTAAATTAAGTGAAATACATGCAAAACTGTCACAACCTAATTAGCTGTCAGCTGCTATATAAAGCTCTGTTGTATCCTATAGTTAACTGAGACTCAGTAGAGTATTAAACTGTTCTGTGAAGCACAGAGTGAAAGGTAAAAAAAAAAGTAAAATAACAACTCAATAAAAGATTATCTATGTAAGCTCCTAAAGAGTCTCATGAACAGAGTATGAACAGTCCTGAATGTTAGAGAACTAAACCAGGTCTCCTGGGTCACAGGAATACCTTATGAGGATATACTAACAGGTAAATATCCTTTAGTGAAGTCCCTCAGAAGTCTCAAAAGACCGCAAGGTAAGTGCAGGTCATTAGATCTGCATGTACTAAATAGAGATATCCGGGTGAACCCCCCTATACAGGAGGATAGGCAGAAGTAGGAATTCGCTCCCGGAGGATGGATGTCGGGATGGCCCCGGGAGCCCTCACACACCCTCCCAGTGGGATCTTCCTGTAGGTGTGTTTAGGCTCTACCCCGGTCCAGCTGACCCCCCAGGAACGTTATGCACTGGTTGAAAGGGCAAACAGAGCGGAGCCCCCCAATTCCAGTTCGTCACTGTGGTGCCTGTTTAACCTCTAGTGAGAGGGAGAAGGGGTCCCACAGATCCTCTGATTAACAATCTCCCGAGAACTCTCCTCAGGGTGCAAATAGATCATATTATAGCTGAGAAGTAGCGGGGTCTGATCAATCTCGAAAAGGGAAGACAGGAAACGTGTGAAAAGGGGAAAGAAAGGAAGGAGAAGGTGGAGTGAGGTTTATTTAATAACAGAGACTAAACTAGCGTCAGGTTCAATACCCGGTATGAGAGATATGTTGCAGAACGTGGCCCAAGGTTCCCAGATGGTATTA
Organism: Lithobates clamitans; assembly: GCA_037952925.1. Lineage (NCBI taxonomy): Eukaryota > Metazoa > Chordata > Amphibia > Anura > Ranidae > Lithobates > Lithobates clamitans. The sequence continues at coordinate 1,752,214 of JBBGZY010000913.1, read as the reverse complement.
AATTTCTCAATTTTGTCATCCAGCTTCGCTACTATTTGTTCCTGGGACATGATCAAGGACACTTTCCTCTTGCAAGCCTGAAAGGAGACCGTGGTTCTCTTCCATGCTTTTTCTATGGTGATTTTCGCACCTAATAAAAACGAAGTAGGACAGTACCCATAAGTGCTTAGGTGTATTGGGTATATCGTGATTAAATAAGGCAATATGTGGATTGGGGGCAACCGAGACCTTAATCAGTTTACTAATTGTATGAAAGGTTATCTTCCAGAAGGTTCTGATGCGGGGACAAGTCCACCATATATGTAGCATGGTACACTCTAGGCCGCAACCCCTAAAACAGAGAGGTGAGGTCCTGGGGTATATCAATGCAAATCAGGATGGAACATAATACCATCTGGTCAGGACCTTTAGACTGGCCTCTATAAGGGAGATGTTACAAATACCTTTGTAGGAGCGTGTCCAAGATTTGAACCAAGCTGTCCTCTGCCAAACTTCGCCCGTATCCTCCTCTCAGGTCTCTGCGTAGGACGGCTTATCCAGATTTGACTGTATATAATCAAAGAGTTTCCCCCCTTTTGATCCGAAAGGTTCGAGCACCAATGATCATATGGGGTTAATGAGGGAGGTTCCGATTTGTTAATCCAGATAGAGTGTAAGAAGTGGGAGATTTGTGTAAATCGGAACTTTTCCATGTCCGGCATTTCTAGTTTACGCTTGCAATAAGACAAGGTAAGAGGGTCAGCTGGGGAGAGGAAATGTCCGATCCGGTAAAGGCCTTTGTCAGTCCACCATCGAAATGCTCGGATATTTACTCCTGGTGGAAATTTAGTGTTCTGAAATATGTGGGATAAAGGCTTGAGCTGCAAAGTAAGGGAGGGGTGTTTAAGTAGTTTAGTGCATGTTGCTATTGAGTGAGAAAGTGTGGGGGCCATTATAGCAGGTCTATGTGTAGAATCACACCACAGGAGGAAATCAATGGTGTTGTGGGGTGTAGCCCTTCTTTCCATTGAGAGCCACTCCGGTTTCGGGCCCTTAGAGAAAACGATAGAGATTTGCGATAATTGCGCCGCTTGAAAGTAGCTCCATAGGTCCGGAAGGCCTAAGCCTCCCTGTGACTTAAGGCGATACAGTATTTTGGATGGGCATCTATAGCCCTTATTGCCCCAGACCAAGCGATTAATCTCCTATTGAAATTTGCGAATAGCGTTCCTCGGAAGCGGGATTGGCAGAAAACAGAACAGATATAAGAGACGGGGAAGGAGAGTCATCTTAACAGCGTGTATTTTTCCCAGCCAGGACAGGCCACATCTCGACCACTTTTGTAGTTCCCCCCTACATCTGTTGAACATGGTGGGGTAATTAGCTTTAAAGAGGTTATTTACATCTGGGGTTAAATTAATCCCCAGATAAGGGATGGTCATGGGGGCCCAGGAGAATTCAAAATTATTAGTTAGTTGTGTCACTATGTCGGGAGCAACATTGATATTTAAAGCTATGGATTTGGACATATTGACCTTTAAGCCGGAGAGTTTGCTAAATGAGTTCAGAACCCCGTAAATATTCAGGGTGGTTATTAGAGGGGAGGTAATATATAGCAAGAGATCATCCGCATAAAGTGCGCATTTGTGCTCCTGGTCCCCGCATGTCAACCCCTTGATATCAGGGTTTGTTCTAATTGCTATGGCCAATGATTCAATGGCCATCGCAAAGAGAAGGGGCGAGAGGGGACAGCCCTGCCTAGTGCCCCTCCCAATTGGGAAGGAGGTCGAATATCTTCCCATCAACCGTACTTGGGCAGATGGATTAGAGTACATAGAATTGATTATATTTAGGAAATGGGGGCCAAAGTTCCATCTTCTAAGGGTCTCGGAAAGGTAGTTCCAGTCGACTGAATCGAACGCCTTGTGAAGGTCAATAGAAAGAATAAAACCTGATTGGGGGGTACCTCCATGCCAGCTAGATTTAAGGAGGGAGATAACATCTATTGTCCTTCTAATCTGATCTGGGCCTTGCCTCCCAGGTATGAACCCTACCTGGTCGCTATGTATGTATGAGGGGATAAAACTGGCTAGTCTATTGGCTGGGATCTTGGTCATAATCTTTATGTCGTTGTTAATTAAGGAGATAGGCCTGTAATTTCCAACTTCGCTCGGGTCCTTCCCTGGCTTGGGAATCACCGAAATATATGCTGCATTATGGTCCCAAAGGATATCCTTCCCTAAGAAAATTAAAAAACTTTGTGAGATGTGGGGCTAATGTTTCCCCAATTTTTTTTTAATACCCGGCGGGAAACCCATCAGGTCCAGGAGAGGAGCCAAGCTTCAAGGAATTAATAGTGTCCAGAACCTCCGTGACTGAAAAGGGGCTTTCAAGTCAGTGGTGTATTTAGGTTTTGTGCTGCCCTAGGCCTGACTAAACTCATGCACCCCCCTAATTTAAGTATGACCCACCCCTTGCTGCCGAGGCCACACCCCTTCCTGTTTAATACCCGCCCTATCATTTGTAAACCACACCCCTTCCTCTTTAGGCTCATTTGGCACCTTTCAGGGGGGAGGGGGGAACAGGTACCCTTCCCCACTCCCTGAAGACTGCAACTAAATGTGGACTGTTTAAAGGGTTTGCATTGATTTTAGCATGCATGGAGCACTTTGCACATGCCAGTGGCGGCTGGTGCTCAAAAATTTTGGGGGGGGTGCAAACAAACTAAGAAATTCAGAAAAAAAGACATCAATTGCAGCCTCACTGTGCCCCATCAAATGCAGCCACTGTTCCATCAAACGCAGCCACTGTGCCCACCAAACGCAGCCACTGTGCCCACCAAACGCAACCACTGTGCCCATCAAATGCAGACACTGTGCCCCATCAAACGCAGACACTGTGCCCCACCAAACGCAGCCACTGTGCCATCAAACGCAGCCACTGTGCCATCAAACGCAGCCACTGTGCCCACCAAACACAGCCACTGTGCCCATCAATTGCAGCCACTGTGCCCACCAAACGCAGCCACTGTGCCCACCAAACGTAGTCACTGTGCCCACCAAATGCAGCCACTGTGCCCATCATTTGCAGCCACTGTGCCATCAAATGCAGCCATTGTGCCCCATCAAACGCTGTCACTGTGCCCCATCATTTGCAGCCACTGTGCCTTTAAACGCAGCCATTGTGCCCCATCAAACGCTGTCACTGTGCCCATCATTTGCAGCCACTGTGCCTTTAAACGCAGCCATTGTGCCCCATAAAACGCTGTCACTGTGCCCCATCATTTGCAGCCACTGTGCCTTTAAACACAGCTATTGTGCCCCATCAAACGCTGTCACTGTGCCCCATCATTTGCAGCCACTGTGCCTTTAAACGCAGCTATTGTGCCCCATCAAACGCTGTCACTGTGCCCCATCATTTGCAGCCACTGTGCCATTAAACGCAGCCATTGTGCCCCATCAAACGCTGTCACTGTGCCCCATCATTTGCAGCCACTGTGCCATTAAACGCAGCCATTGTGCCCCATCAAACGCTGTCACTGTGCCCCATCAATTGTAGCCACTGTGCCTTTAAACGCAGCCATTGTGCCCCATCAAACGTGTCACTGTGCCCATCATTTGCAGCCACTATGCCTTTAAACGCAGCCATTGTGCCCCATCAAACGCTGTCACTGTGCCCCATCATTTGCAGCCACTGTGCCTTTAAACGCAGCCATTGTGCCCCATCAATTGTAGCCACTGTGCCATCAAATGCCAACACTGTTCCCATAAAACTCTTATAATTTTTTTCAATAACTTTACCTGCTGTGCCGAGGAGAAGGGTGAAGCAGTGTGGAGGAGGGTAGGCGGAGCATAAGGCTCCACCTCCGCCAGTCATCGGCCGCTTATGGGGGAGAGAAAGTCCCCCCACCCGTCTTCCTGATTCCCGGCTCCCGCGCCCGCCCACATGCAGCCCACGGCAGCCGCCTTGCTGTAGCGGGCGGCGCTGCTGTGTATGGGCGTGCTTGTCAGAGGGTGGAGGGGCGTGAGCTCTGCTAAGCACGCCCATACACACGCCCCTCCACTCTCTGCCAAGCACGCCCATACACATCAGCGCCGCTACAGCAAGGCGGCCGCCGTGGGCTGCATGTGTGCGGGGGGCGGCCGCGGGAGCTGGGAATCGGGTGAGGGGACTTTCTCTCATGCGGGGGGGCGGCTTTTTTTGCCGCCCCCCGCAAAGTGCCGCCCTAGGCCTAGGCCTTGTCGGCCTAGACTAAAACACAGCCCTGTTTCAAGTAGCTCCCTATGCTCTGAGGATAATGAAGGCAAAGGCAGGAAGTCAAGGAAGTCTCCCCGTGATTGTCCTGAATGGTGGCTTTGCGGTCTGTAAAGTTCTGCATAAAACTGTTGGAATGCTTCCATAATCTTGGTAGGATTCTGGGTCAGGTCACCTGAGTTCAATTTAATTTTGGGGAAGGCCAGTTGGCAAGGTTTAGAAGTTTTACCGCCAATTTCGCTCCTATCTTATCTTTCTAGGAGTAAAAACTCGCCCCTGTCCACCTGATGTGCTTTTCCGCCGCTGTAGTTAGGTTCAGATTGAGAAGGGCCCGAGCCCTATCCAGCTGAGTCAGAGACTCCGCATTGGGATTATGCTTGTGTGCTTTTGCGAGAGCTCGAATGTTCGCAGTCAATTTGATCTCATCGCTTTTGTGTTCCGCTTTCAGTGTAGCTGTTAATTGCATTCATTTCCCCCGATCACCGCTTTATGAGCAGCCCAGACTGTGGACGATGTGATGTCCGTCGTGGTATTTAGATTAAAGTATTCTTTAATAGATTTCTCTATGATAGTGGCCTGTATGGGATCGTTAAGGATGGATTCCTGCAGGCGCCAACGGTTGCGCCAAGGGTTGCGCTCTCTATGACCTGAAGTTCTATGGTGGTTAGAGTAACCATTGAGTGGTCCGATAGCGGAGAGTCTATAATCCGTGGCCGTACGATCAAAGGGATCGTAGTGGCATGTATAAAGATGTGGTCTATCCTGGCATAGGAATTATGTGGTGCTGAGAAGTGTGAATAATCCTTACAGCGAGGGTTAGTTTCCCTCCAAGCATCTACCAATCCCGCTTCATGTAATAACTTAGCTACTTTAAGGCTCTGTCTAGTAGGGCGTTTGGGTTTCGTTAGTCCATCTCCTGACTTATCCAAGGAGAAGTCAAAAGCTAAATTTGAGTCCCCCCCCATGATAGTTGTTCCCTTAAGATGAGGGCGGAGTTTGTGTAGCATGGATTCAAAAAATGCCCTTTGACCTTTATTAGGAGAGTAATATGAAATAAAGGTGTATGGTTCACCATCTATGTTCCCCGATACTAGTAAATAACGTTCCAAAGGGTCTATAATCATGTGAGGTTGAGAGAGATTGATATGTTTAGCAAAACATATAGCCACCCCTTTTGTTTTGTTGGGTGCGGATGATATGAAAAATTGGGGGAAGTTGCGATGGAGAAATGTAGGTTTGTATGTTATGGGGAAATGGGTCTCCTGTAAAAAGAGAATATCCGTGTGCATTGAATGATAGATTTGAAACAGTTTCCTCCTCTTGACAGGGGAGTTCAAACCCTGAGTATTGTGTGATAAAAAGTTAAGTGTTGGATGGGCTTTGGGGTGATCAGTCATAAATTGAGTGTTGTAGGGTTTTGCTTATGAGAGAGGTCTTACCTGTACTTGTGGGAGAACGTGTCTCGATGATCACTCGGAGGAAGCTCATCTGGGGCGAAAGACCTGGGAGGAGAAGCCATAAGCGAGTGCAGAACCTGGGAGCTCTCAAGTGAGAGGAAGGAGAAAAAGAGAGGAGAGGGGTGAGAGAAAGTAATAGAGAGAGTAGACATGTTATTAAAAACTGATCCACAGAACTGCCATACATGTAACAAGAGCAGAACAGTAAAACAGGGGTCCCCTCTGAATGAAGTCCAGTTACAGATATATATAAAATAGCATAAAAGAAAATAAGAGACCTCCTCCCGTCCCTGCCCCAACCCTGTAATTTCACAGGGTCTGCTGTTGCTGAGCCTGTGAAATCTGAGATGGGAATAATGGATGCCACTGCAAAGGAATAGGGCCCCGCTGTCATATGGCATCTTTGCAGGTGGCATAAAAAAGAAGGGGAAAGGTCCCGGATGAGTCACCGTTGAACCGATAAGTCCACCGGGGAGCACCGGAACAGGTTCCTGATCCAAATGGAGGGAAGCCCATCACGGGGGAAGATTTTCCTTTGAGCGCTTGGAGCTCTGTTTAAGCCAGGTGGGTTGCAGCGGGCTTGCTGGTGGGGGTCTTTTTGTGGATGAGGAGGAGCTCCTGCTGTTCTGTGATGAAGAAGGGTCCTGGGGGATCAAATCCAGTTGCAGGAGCAGACGTTCCCCTTCGGCGAATGAAGAAAAGCCGTAATTTTTGTTCCTATAGGAAAAGTTTAATCGAAGGGGGAAGGACCAACGATATGTGATCTCTTTTTCAAGCAGTAGTTGGAGTAGCGGTTTGAGAGAGTCTTTTTTGCACAGTATATGGTGACAAGTCTGCAAAAATCTGGATCCTGTGTCCCATCAATTTGAGATTTTCAGAGCCCCTAGATCTTCTCATCACCTCTTCCTTTATGGAGAAGAAATGGGGTTTCACAATGATGTCTCTTGGGAGGCCATCTGAACGGGGGGGTTAAAGGGCTCTGTGAGCTCTGTGCAGCTCCTGTTGTTGCTCTGTGATATCTGGTATGAGGTTCCGCAAAAGAGTCTTTACTGCAGCATGAACATCTTTTTCTGATTCAGGGAGTCCTTAAATGCGAAAGTTATAGCATCTCCACCTGTTTTCAAGGTCATCGATTTTGGCAAATTCTGTTTCCAGCTGGTCTTGCAGATCTTGTATCCTTGCTGAATTTTGATTAATGCGAGAAACTGCTTGGTCAGCTTTCTTCTCAATTATGTCCATCCTCATCCCTATTTGCTGCAAGTCAGCATGGATGGATGAGGTAATGTGTGCTGCATTTTGGGCCAGGCTCTTTGATAGGAGCTGGGAGAAGGCCTCCATCATGGAGGGGAAGTCTGATGGTACAGGGACTTCAGAGTGGGCTTCTAAAACTGATAGCAACATTCCTGTATGAGGGTCTAACATTGGTGTTGAGGGAAGGCCCAGACCCATTCTGCCCAGGAGGGACTCTGTGGATGAGGGGGATGCAGCTAGAGGCAGGGGTGGAAAATCCGTACCTGGGGACTGTGGTGGCTGTGGAGGCTGTGAGTCCTGTTCCCCCCTCGAGAGCTCCATCTCCTCCGTGATGTGCGGGCCTCGTGGAGCCGCCACCATCTTGGCGTAGCTGAGCTGAGGGCCTGCCACGGTCATCTGGCTCGCCAGGTTCCTACGGACGTTCGCCATTTTCAGGGCTGTGTTCCTGGGGGTTTACCCCCGCTCGTGCGGTCCGGTGAGGTGCTCGGTGGGTTGCTCTGAACACTCTGGTGGCTGTCTCAGGGCCGTGGTGGATCGGAGATCTATCAGCCTGCAGCCATCTTAGGTGCTGCCGCGCATGCGCCTTCGTCTGGGCTTTTTTTTAGCACATGTGCAGCCGATCACACTGTTGCAATTTGCAAACTTTGCCTTAAGCAGATCAAGTGTGGCAAAAACACCAGCCATTTGGGATTTGGGTACCACATGCTTCACAAGTGTCAGAAACCATGAAATCAGACCGAGACAGAAATACAGTTAAATCACACTTGTTTAATAATAAAAGTAAATAGAACAAACGTAGTCAAAACATAGCCAGGAGTTCAGGAACCAGAATAGATAGTCAGACAAGCCAAACGTCAGGGAGCTGGAGATAAGCGTAGTAAAACATCAAGCAGGATCTGGAGCCAGAAGGGATGTCAGCCAAGCAAGTCTTTAACAGAAATGCAGGAGATAGTCTCTGTGATGTTGACCAAGACGAAGGCAGAGATCCTCTGGACTGGATGGCTTAAGTAGGCAGGACTGACGAGCAGGATATCATCAACAGCTGAGTAACTGTGGAGAGATAGGAGCTGGCAATTAGCCGACAGCTGAGCGCCCAGCTCAGAGAAAGAAGGGCTGAGCCCAGCCCTGACAACAAGGCATTTAACCTCCCACCACTCATCCTGTTGGCAAGAGTACCTATAAGCCACACAAAAGGGATACAATTCTGCTCCTCCTCACTCCTCACCTTTCCGATCTACCCCCGCTATACCTTATGACCTCTCAGCAGCCTCCGCCAACAGGGATGATGGTGTAGAAAAGGGTGTCACAGGTCCTTGCAGCACGTCTGCCAGTAGCACACCACCAGCTGTAGACTATAGCAGACAAATTTCTCTGCACCATCTGCTGCAGAGAAAAAAAAATACAGTCACTGCCACTCACATAAAAGAAAAAACAGTGCAGCGCTAAAAACAAAAAATCATAACACTAAAAATACATTAGGATAATATCTGGCAAAAGAGAGCCATATATAAAGTCCCAATTCATATACTATGAAAGTGAAGGATGACGTAGACAGATGCCACTAAAGGTAAAAGTATTCTCCTCAGTAGTGATCAGCAGGGGTGTTACTAGGTGGCAAAGACCAGGGGCTTCAGCCCGAAGTCAGAGCCCGGCCCCGGGGGGGGGGGGGGTGGAGCGGCGACCGGTGGGGTTGTATGGAGGGGGGTGTTACCTACCTGGTACGCACTGACCTACCTGACATACACTGACCTACCTGGCTGACATACGCTGACCTACATGACATGCCTGACACATACTAACCTACCTGGCACATACTGACCTCATAGTTGCCAACATTGTTAAAAAAATTTTAGGGAGACTTTTTTGCATGTAGGGGGAGCCTTGCTATAATTAGGAGGCGGGCCATTTGTAGGCGTGACATAGCAAAATAGTAAAACAGCTGAAAAATGGGCGTGGTTTACGTTGAATAGTGGGTGTGGCTTAGATGGGTGTGACGTGAAAGGGGTGTGGTTAGAGTCTGAGATGAATGTGGGATGGAGGGAGAAAGAAAGAAAGGACGGCAGGCCCAGATCCTACACCACAATAGAAATATGTGTACTCCAGAAAGTTTAACAAATCAGCAGATAAAGATACTCCAAACACCTGGGGTTAGCGCTTCAACCATGGTTGTTATGGTGTCAGGGTGATTGAAGTGCATTTCTATTATTACATTGTAATATAAAATGAAATCATTCAACTCACCATAATGCAGAATCAGTGGAAGCCCAGAGCGTGTCACCTACCACCAGGTGCCCGCCCGTCCTTGCATCAGGTGCCTCCCCAGCAGAGTCCGTCCTTGCATCAGGTGCCTCCCCAGCAGAGTCCGTCCTTGCATCAGGTGCCCCCAGCAGAGTCCATCCTTGCATCAGTAGCCCCCAGCAGAGTCTGTCCTTGCATCAGGTTCCTCCCCAGCAGAGTCCATCCTTGCATCAGCAGAGTCCGTCCTTGCATCAGGTGCCTCCCCAGCAGAGTCAGTCCTTGCATCAGGTGCCCCCAGCAGAGTCCGTCCTTGCATCAGGTGCCCCCATTAGAGTCCATCCTTGCATCAGGTGCCTCCCCAACAGAGTCCATCCTTGCATCAGCAGAGTCCGTCCTTGCATCAGGTGCCTCCCAGGAGAATCAGTCCTTGCCTCAGGTGCCTCCCCAGCAGAGTCCGTCCTTGCACCAGGTGCCTCCCCAGCAGAGTTTGTCACCCACTGTGGACACACAGGTTAGAGCAGACGTCTGTGTCAGCAGCTCGAGCACAGTGACCTGTGTGGCTGGACAGCCCTCGGCTCGGGCCTAGCCAGCAGCCATCTTGGTACACCCTCCAGAGCCACAGCAATCCGCTGGAAGCCCGGAGACCATCCCCGCACATCCCAGCAGGACCCTACATGACTTGATCCCAGCAGGACCCCCCTCCCCTCCCACCCAGCTAACCAGGATACCTCCTGCAGCCACTGTCTGATCCCCCCAGCTCTGGCCACTAGACTCGGGGGACAGACCGCGGCTGCAGCCGTGATCCGGCGCGGCCGGCCACCTCCTCTCTTCCACTTTGGTTTAGCGGGCCCCTGGAACACTGCCTCCTCGCTACTGGACCTCACTGCAGGGGCACGGGCTGACACCGGAAGCCAGGACACACCACCAACAACTCCACCCCGTAGCAGCGGCAGCCATCAGAACTTCCATCCTCTCAGCAAGCTCATCATCGCCACATCAGTACCATCATCAGATCATCCTTCCTTTAGCAACTTTGTCTTTTTCACCATGTGCATTTTCAAATACTCAGCGAACGCCCTCCACAGGCTAAGAAATACCGTCTCAACATTACCAACCTACATTCAAAAACGACTACAAAAAGAACAACTACTAAGGACCAACCTACAATCAACCATCAAACATCAAACATAGAGAGACACCAATTCAACCACAACAACTAACATGCGCCCTGATCAACACCAGATCTGCAGTCAAGCACAGACTAGAAATCCAAGACTTCATCATCGAAAACAATATAGATTGCCTTTTCATCATGGAAAGCTGGCTAACACCCGACTGCAACGCCATCTTAACCGAATTGGTGCCTGAGAACTACAGGATCCTAACTGAGCATAGAAGAGGAAAGAAAGAAGGAGGCCTAGCAGTAAGCTTCAAATCTCACCTCGCACTCACCAAACCAACATCACAGAACTCAGTACCATTCATGGAGACACTCTCCCTTCATCTTCAAACAACACCCCAAGACACTATTCACATACTACTATGCTACAGACCTCCAGGGCCGAAGACCAATCTCCTTATACCCTTCATGGAATTTATCTCAACATTCACCCTGAAAACAAAAACTTTCTGGTACTTGGAGGCTTCAACCTCTGGACAAACTCCACCCTCGACCCTATCGCCACTGCCTGCATAAACCAACTGGAAGAACTAGGTCTCCAGCAACTGATAAATGCTCCTACACATGGTTCAGGACATATTTTGGACGTCATCTTCAAACAAAATATGGAGATCAACATAGTCGACAACGTACCGCTACCCTGGACGGACCACCACGCCATCAAATTCAAAATCGCCACCAACACCACCCTCCAAAAACGGAATCACGCAATAACAACACACTGGTCTAGATCTCAGAAGAAACTACACTCCGAACTCTTCAAAACCACATTATCAAACAAAATAGCAACGATAAATTTAAACCACTTTAAACTGAACAAACACTCAACTCCTTAAACAAGGCATTACTACAAACAGCAGACTCAGTGGCCCCAAAACACAGAACACTCATCCGAAAAAAAAACTCGGGATGGTTCACTGGCACCCTTACTCTACTGAAGTGCGAACGCAGAAGAGCTGAAAGAGCCTGGAGAAGAAACTCTACTAAGGAAAACCACTCAAACTACAAAGCTCTCACTGAGAAATATCACAAAGCAATCTTCAAAGCAAAAAAAGAACATTGCTCGAACACCATCTCAACAGCCTTAAACCGCCCTCGGAACTGTTCAAAATAGTCACCCAGACTATGAACCCAACCTGCCTAGGCCCCCAGCAAATGAAACTCAAGAATTTTTCAATATGCTATCGGACTTCTTCATCGACAAAATCAATAACATCCCTAAAACAATTCAACAGAAAAAAACTACCAACCTCAATAAACGAAAGCAAAAAGAGGAAATCGATACAAACATCACACAACGACCAAAATTCTCACTAATCCCAATCACCACTGACAGCACCAAAAACATCATCAGAAGCCTCAGAGACAGCACTTCACCAAACAACATCATTCCTACAAAACTTCTGAAAGAATGTTCCGACATCCTCGCTCCCACTATAACACACCTCATAAATCAGTCATTCAAAGAAGGGACTGTCCCAAACGCCCTCAAGCAAGGCATAGTCAAACCTCTTCTAAAGAAACCCAACCTCGACCCTAAAGACCCCAACTACCGCAGACCAATAACAAGTCTCAACACCATCTCCAAGGTCATGGAGAAAGCAGTCGTACAACAGCTACAACTACACCTGGACACACACAATCTCTTGGTCCCCCTGCAATCAGGCTTCAGCCCAGGCCACGGCACAGAAACAGCACTCCTCAAAGTATGGGACGACGCCCTGGAAGCTGCAGATGACGGAGAATCTAGTCTCCTGGTACTGTTGGACCTCAGTGCAGCGTTCGATACAGTTGACTACAACACCCTACTTATCCGCCTCACAGAAGTAGCGGGAGTGACAGATTCAGAGCTACAATGGTTTGCATAGTTTCTGGAAAATCGCTCTCAGACAGTGAAACTAGGAGCCTTCACCTCTGAAACCTGGGCATTATCGTATGGAGTCCCTCAAGGGTCACCTTTATCACCAGTCCTCTTCAACATCTATATCCGTCCGCTCCTCAAAATCATCAGAAATTCGGACCACTGACGACACACAACTCTACTTTCGGATCACGGGACAAAAAGACCACTATCAACAACTAGAAAAATGCCTCACATTGATAGACAACTGTATGACCACTAGTTACCTAAAACTCAACGGATCCAAAACAGAGCTTTTCCTACTACATGCAAACCAAAACTCAAAAAACAAGAACCCTTAGACTCCACCCACCGTCTTTGGACAGATCACCGCCCCAAGCACTAAAGTCAAAAGTCTTGGAGTCATTTTTGAAATGTCAATGGATGCACAAATTGGATCAGTAGTCAGCGCATCTCACCACCTTCTTCGCCTGCTACGCAGACTCATCCCCTTCATTCCTAAGGAGGACAAAGCAGCAGTAGTTGGAACCATCATTCGACTACACAAGCTCCCTCTACGCCGGACTACCTAAATACCAGATTGCACGCCTTCAACTCATCCAAAACACCGCAGCAAGACGGATAACAGGAAAAAAACCTTGGGAACCCATTTCCCCATCCCTGAGGAGCCTACATTGGCTAACCATAGAGGATCGGACCACATTCAAGACCCTCTGCCTCACCCACAAATGCCTACATGGAAACACACCTCAATACCTATGCGAGAAAATAAAACGCTATGTACCTAATCGCAGTCTTCGATCAACCCACCAAAACCTACTCCACGTTCCCAAATCCCGCTACAAAGCAAAGGGAGAACGAAGATTCTCAGTCCAAGGACCACGGCTATGGAACACTCTACCGACCAACATCCATATGGAAGAAAACCATCAGGCCTTCAGGAAGAAACTCAAGACCTACCTCTTTTAACAAGCTGGACCCACAGGATGGACCAATCGCCTTGAGGCGATTTTATTTGCATTTGCAGCGCTATACAAGTCATTCATTCAGAGTCCGTCCTTGCATCAGGTGCCTCCCCAGCAGAGTCCGTCCTTGCATCAGGTGCCCCCAGCAGCAGTGGCGTAGCATGGGTTGTCAGCGCTCGGTGCAAGGCAAGAAATTTGCGCCCCCTAACCTATAGACTTTTAGCACTCCCCAAGTCCCTTCCCTTCCTACAATAGTACTTACCAGCCTGATTCCTACACTGACCACTACACTGACCTACATGATTCCTAGACTGACCATTATGCTTACCTACCTGTCCAATGCACTGACCTACCTATCCACTAGACTGACCTACATGATTCCTAGACTGACGATTACACTTACCTACCCGTCCACTGCACTGACCTACCTGATTCCTATACTGACCAGTACATTGACCTACCTGTCCACTACACACTGTCCACTACACTACACTGATTACTACACTACAATACCCAGCAGAGCCGTGTCCAGAAGATGGTACCTGCGGTGCGTGAGGATGTGGGGCCGACCTAGGCCAAGCTGGGGTTCTGAGGAGTCTTCCAAATGGAGCTTTGTGAAAGGGGGGAGCCAGGACCATCAGTGTCCCCAGCAAGCAGAGCCCCAGTCCTTCCATCAGTGTCCCCGCTCGTCGGACACACAGGGCGGAGGGTTGGCGGCGGCGGCGGCAGGTGGAGGCTGATCCCTTCCTTGTGTTCAGTGGAGAGCGTGAAGGGGTCGCCAATCCCTGCAGCCAATAGGCTTCAGTGTACAATAGAATTTTCTATTTGTACACTGAAGAGAGAAGCCGCCCCTCTGCACTAAGCACAAGAGGAAACAACACTCGTAGCGGTGGCTGTTTTTGTGTAGCCGCTGCCGTTTTTAGCCCAAAACATTCCCGATTTTCCCAGGACAAAAGCAAAATCCCGGGAAAATAATCGGGGCAAGCTTAAATCGGGATGAGGGTCCCAAAATCGGGATTGTCCTGGGAAAATCGGGACTGTTGGCAACTATGTGACCTACCTACCTGACATACACTGACCTACCTGACACACTCTGACCTATCTGGCTGACACACACTGACCTACTTGGCTGACACACACTGACCTACCTGACATGCACTAACCTATCTGGCTGACACACACTAACCTACCTGGCTGACAAACACTAACCTACCTGGCATGCACTGACCTACCTGACATACACTGACCTACCTGGCTGACATACACTGACCTACATGACATGCCTGACACGTACTAACCTACCTGACACACACTGACCTACCTATCTGACATACACTGACCTACCTATCTGACATACACTGACCTACCTGACATACACTGACCTACACTAACCTACCTGACACACACTGATCTACCTGACATGCACTGACCTATCTATCTGGCATACACACACTGACCTACCTGACACACACTGATCTACTTGACACACACTGACCTACCTACCTGACACACACTGACCTACCTACCTGACACACAGACATACCTATCTGACATATACTGACCCACACTAACCTACCTGGCATGTAGTGACCTACCTGCCCTTGCCCCCTTACAGCCTAAGTTTATTTATTTAAAATTAGCAGTCAAATGGGGGAAAGTCAAATGAAGCCATTGTGCCCCATCAAATGCAGCCAATGTGCCCCACCAAATGCAGCCACTGTGCCCCCGGTCAAATGCAGCCACTGTGCCCCCGGTCAAATGCAGCCACTCTGCCCCATCAATTGCAGCAACTGTGCCCTGTCAAATGCAGCCACTCTGCCCCATGAAATGCAGCCACTGTGCCCCATCAAATGTAGCCACTGTTCCATCAAATGCAGCCACTGTTCCATCAATCGCAGTCACTGTGCCCATCAATTGCAGCCACTGTGCCCCATTAAATACAGCCACTGTGCCATCAACTGCAGCCACTGTGCATGAAGCCACTGTGCCCCGTCAAATGAAGCCACTGTGCCCGTCAATTGCAGCCACTGTGCCCTTTCAAATGAAGCCACTGTGCTCCGTCAATTGCAGCCACTGTGCCCCGTCAATTGCAGCCACTGTGCCCCGTCAAATAAAGCCACTGTGCCCCATCAAATGAAGCCACTGTGCCCCGTCAATAGAAGCCACTGTGCCCCATCAATAGAAGCCACTGTTCCCATTAATTGCAGCCACTGTGCCCCGTCAATTGCAACCACTGTGCCCATCAATTGCAGCCACTGTGCCCCATCAAATACAGCCACTGTGCCCCATCAATTGCAGCCACTGTGTCTTGTCAAATGAAGCAACTGTGCCCTTCAATTGTAGCCACTGTGCCCTGTCAAATGAAGCCACTGTGCCCGTCAATTGCAGCCACTGTGCCCCATCAATTGCAGCCGCTGTGCCCCGTCAAATTAAGCCACTGTGCCCCGTCAATTGCAGCCACTGTTCCCCGTCAAATGAAGCCACTGTGCCCCGTCAAATGAAGCCACTGTGCCCTTCAATTGCAGCCACTGTGCCTTGTCAAATGAAGCCACTGTGCCCCGTCAATTGCAGCCACTGTGCCCCGTCAATTGCAGCCACTGTGCCCCGTCAATTGCAGCCACTGTGCCCCGTCAATTGCAGCCACTGTGCCCCGTCAATTGCAGCCACTGTGCCCCGTCAATTGCAGCCACTGTTCCCCCTCAATTGCAGCCACTGTGCCCCGTCAATTGCAGCCACTGTGCCCCTTCACATGAAGCCACTGTGCCCCTTCACATGAAGCCACTGTGCCCATCAAAAGACAGAGAGACACACACAGAGAGAGATAGATATAGAGAGAGAGATAAAGAGATAGAGACACACTCAGAGGCAGAGAGACAGAGAGAGAGAGAGAGAGAGAGAGAGAGAGAGAGAGAAAGACACGCACACACACAGAGACAGAGTGAGAGAAACACCTTTTTTTTTCTTTAATCTTTGTCGTTCTGTCTCACTCCCAGTCACAGCCACCATGGCCGTTATCCAGTGTGACTGGAGGTTGAGGCTGAGGGAGAAGGGGCGTCACCGTGCCGGCGGTCTCCTAATCTTCTGAGGCATATCACTCCGCCTGCTGTCAGTCAGTGGGCAGGCCCGCAATATTGAAGCACACAGAGGCTGTGTCACAGACACAGGTAAACTGCCGCTGCTGCTGACCTATTTTCTCTCCTTCTCTGACATTCGTGGCTATTGGCCACACATTCGGGGCTCCAGCCTCAATAGCCCCATGCTAACGATGCCTACGGTGATCAGGGTGCTCCAAAAATTGCAATTTACGCACGTCCTTATTAGTGCCACCACCACCTTTTATATTGCAAAGCGATGCGTAAACTGTTGGCGCTATATAAATCCTGTATAATAGTAATAATAATAATATACAGGCTGCTCACCTCAAACTGTAGACCTCTGAACAGATAGATCAATCAAGCATTTCCCACAAGGGTAATCAAGGGTGAAAAATGCCTCTAAGAGATCCAAGGATCAAAATCCAGCCCCTTCACAGCAGCAGCAGGATGACACTCTCATAGCCAGTAGATAGGAACGTTGTAACCATGTAAAATCAATTAAAGGTACATAGTGCTCACTGACTAAAAGCATCTTTTATTAGCATTAAAAAAGTTACTCACAAACAGAGCACTGTACTCCCAGTGCGAGAATGCAGAGCATGTATCAAACGTCTCATCGAGACAGAGAAGGTGGCTGCAATGACATCACAGAGTCCTCCTGCATGTGTATCGTCCCTGTGGGCAGGACTTCCTCAGCGATTACTGAGGCTCGTGCATCAACTTCCTTTTATACACACCAACTTACATAATTAGCATCCGGAGCCCGCCCTCCTTTGTGTACGTTGCCATAACGACAAAGAAGCCTAAGGGGCGTTAATAGACTTCTGAACGCGCCTCATTGCATACATTGCTGTAGCAACAGAGACGCCCAAAGGGCCAAAAACGTTGTCACATGATCAGCACGCTAATTCCGCTCTGCAAACAGGGCACCAGAGCCAGACAGCCTTCTACAAAGTGAACATAGCGTCCCTCTCTGACCAGGCACGGCAATGAAACGGAGAAACAAATAAAGTCAGAACCATGATTAGTTAATTGTTTATCTGTCTAGCTATATAGAAATCAAAAATTTAAATTGAACGTCATGGCAGCCACCTTTCATGAACATACAATACAAGCTTATGAAATTGAAACAAAAATATTAATTAAAAACTTTAAACAGACGATCTATTAAACATAACAACATTTTTTTTTAGTACAAATCCAATACTTAACCCTCATCAACTATCATCTATATTTACAATCTGAAATGAAGCAATTCAGGTCGAATTCAACATCCAACCCTGTAGGCACCCCACGTTAGTTTTGTACACCCAAAAGGATTCATGGCAGCTCAGTTGTCGAATATAGTTACCTCCCCTTCATGATTGGTCACTTTCTCAACCCCCCAAAATTTTAACTTTGTGGGGTTGCAATTGTTAAACAATCGGAAATGTTTGGAAACATTATGGGTTATAAGACCCTTTTTAATGTTATTCACATGTTCTCCAATCTTCACATACAAAGCTCTGATGGTCCTCCCTACATACTGCAGGCCGCATTCTAACATGTACACGACTCCTGCCATACAACATGTTATCAGCTCTTTAATTTGATAGCGTTTGTTGGTAGCAGAGGCAACAAACTCTTTCAGTTTTTTAATATTGCCCCTAGCCTGCTTGCATGCAGGGCAATGACCGCATGCATGAAAACCTGTTAGAAAGTTTAATATCTTATTCTCAAAATGAACCGGGGGGTCAGTAACTTCTGGGGCTACTGTAATTTATCTCTTAAGGAAGGGGCTTTCCTATATATAAATTGTGGACGCTCAGGTAGTGCTGTGCTCAAAACTCTATCTTGCTTTAAAATAGGCCAGTGCTTAGGAACGATTCTTTCAAATTTCCTATGTTGGACGTTAAAATCTAAAATCATTCTCGTGTTCACAGATGAGCTCTGAGTGGCCTTAGGGGCATTGGACACCAATGTTTTCCTATCTAGATTCCGAACAGTTTCAGTCTCTCTGTCTAAAGCAAGCTTGTCATACCCCTTCTGCAGAAACCGGGTAGACAAAACTTGGGACTGAGAGACATAATCCCCCTCATGTGAATGCTTTTTTTCCCCATGTCAATGGCTGCTGATAAAGGATGCATGCACTGTACTGTCTCCATTTGAGGAGGTGACAAGGATGGTGAGCCGTGACAATGCATGCATCAGTGACACAATCCCTGTCGTGTTACTGCTGGAGGAGACTCTGCGTGGCGTTTTGGATAGGGAACTTGAGGCAGAGCAGTGGGAGGAAGAGGACTTCCTTTCCTCTCAAGGCTCGTTTTGTGCAGAAACCATTCTTATGATGCCACACAACACACAAGAGGAGGATTTTGGCAGTTTTGGAGACATTGAAGCAGCAGAAGACATACTGTGCATCAACCCTTAACAGGTAAATTTCCATCCCCAGAACCCTTGGGAGTAGTACATGGCTGAGAGGAGGCAATTCCAAATCCTGTAATCCTCAGTGACACTGAGGAGTCTGCTTCTCATTTCTTCGCAAACTTGCAGTGCATGGGCTCCCTCATTCTTCAAAGCCTGCGAAAGGTCCTGAAAATACCTGGCATCAAGAAGGATCACTATTGGTTGGCAACCCTTCTTGACCACCGTTACAAGGGGAAAGTCTCGGAACTCATCTCATCCCCACAGAGGTAGCAGAAGATGAAATCTCTTGAAGAGGAGTTTATCTATCGCCTTTCCAGCCTCCAGAAGGTTACAGTCTTGTGGAAGACGTAGTTTTGAGGCTTCTATTTGTTAAGAGAGGAGTGGTGGAGAAGGGGGCTGCCTCAGTGATGCATTTCAAAATTTTTTTAGTCCTTGGCGCCCAGAGCTGTCAGCTTCCACATCCCATTGGCAGCGTCTACATTATATGGTGGGAGATTATCTAGGGGCAAAAACAGACTTGGAGAGCTTTCCAGTTGACCATTCACTGGGTTACTGGGTCATGAGAATAGACCACTGGCTAGAACTTGCCCAGTATGTAATTGAGCTGCTGAGCTGCCCTGCATCCAGCGTGCTTTCCAAAAGGAAATTTAGAGTAGGTTTTTGACAGATAAGAGAGCGTGTCTGTCCATAGACTCTGTGGTGACTTTTATCAAAATAAATCAGTACTGGATTAGGAGCAGCTATCAAGCCCCTGATGCCAATGTGGTCTTTAAGGAGCGGTTTGCGCGTGCGCGCACCCGCCGCGGCCTCCGTAAGTGTGATCGCTGGTCCCGTGGACTCCATGTCTGCGGGGATACCCGCGATCGTCTTATGGAGAGGAAGAACAGGGAAATGCTGATGTAAACAAGCATTGCCCTGTTCTGCCTAGTGACAGGACACTGATCACAGCTCCCTGTAATCGGGAGCAGTGATCAGTATCATGTCACACATAGCCCATCCCCCCCACAGTTAGAATCACTCCCTAGGACAAACTTAACCCCTTCACTGCCCCCTAGTGGTTAACCCTTGCACTGCCAGTCACATTTACACAGTAAGCAATGCATTTTTAATTGCACTGATCACTGTATAAATGTGAATGGTCCCAAAATCACGCCAAAAGTGTCCGATCTGTCCGCCATAATGTTGCAATCATGATCAAAATTGCTGATCACCACCATTACTAGTAAAAAAAAAATTATGAATAAAAATGCCATAAAACTATCCCCTATTTTGTAGACGCTATAACTTTTCTACAAACCAATCAATAAACACTTATTGTGATTTTTTTTAACCAAAAATATGTAGAACTGAGGAACTGAGGAAAAAAACATTTTTTTAATATATTTTTTGGGGATATTTATTATAGCAAAAAGTAAAAAATAATGTGTTTTTTTAAAAATTGTTGCTATTTTTTTGTTTATAGCGCTAAAAATAAAAACCACAGAGGTGATCAAATACCACCAAAAGAAAGCTATATTTGTGGGATTAAAAAGGATGTAAATTTTGTTTGGGAGCCACGTCGCAATTGTCAGTTATAGCAATGCAGTGCCGAATCGCAAAAAGTGCTCTGATCTTTGGGCAGCCAAATGGTCCGGGGCTTAAGTGGCTAGCTTTATGGGTGTTGATCTCATCTGGAAGACATTTTTTTGGTAGGTTTTATGGGCACAATTAACACCCAAGGACCAATTTTTCCACATTTGTTTGACAGGTGCATATCATTTAAATTTTTGACAGCAAAGCCAATTCTTGCTTTCATCAAGAGTACATCTATAAGATTACAATGTGAAGGCACCAACACCCAAAGCCCACTTTTTCCACACCTGTTACTTCTATCCAATGTCTGCACAAGAGACACCAGAATTTATCCAAAAAACCTGTAATCTTGTTCTGAGTGCACTAAATTGTGGCCTCATTATACAGACTGGCTCCCCAAGCCGTTGTTTACAAAATAAAGAAACCTTGCAGGGAAAATGTCATTTTTTGGCTTTATAAATGTCATTATTGCTGTAGCACAGTGGTTCTCAACTCCGGTCCTCAGGACCCACTAACAGGCCAGGTTTGCAAGATAACTAAAATACATCACAGGTGATTTCATTTACTGCTCAGTGATTGCAGTATTCTTGTCTGCATCTCCCCAAGGTAATACTTAAAATCTGGCCTGTTGGTGGGTCCTGAGGACTGGAGTTGAGAACCACTGCTGTAGCAGATACTTTATAGGCAGACTAAGGGAACCCCCTAGGCACCATATTTAAAGGAATTTTTTATTTTTTGTCATTTCTCATTTGTATGGTTTCACTTTAAACATCAGTAAATCACTGCTCATTTACATTTTACAAACTTTTTTTTCATTGATACATGTCCCCCAGGGAAGTGCCTGGGCCCCGATAACCATTGTATGCCCAATTACTTGCATATAAGTCTTCAAAATGGGCACTTTTGATTTTTCCAGGTTAGGTCTGATAGACTTCAATAGGATTTGTTATTTGGTTCTGAACTTTTGTGATGTTCAAAAGCCCTGCCGCAAACCCAACTGGGGGGGTGTTCGGCTCATGTCTATTAAAGCATATCGAGACCATGAAGCAGATATCAAATGCTGGTTAAGCAGTGTCACTTACTGATCTTTTGATGGGAAAGCCACTTGGATTATTATGCAGTATGGCTTTCCTGGGGTATTTCTGAGATCCCACCTGTGTATTGCTACAATACTGCTGGGAACAGAGGACAATTATGAACTTTTCATGGCAAGCCTTCCTGAAAGATGGATCAAGGTTATATAATTTGCTAAAACTTGTACTGTATATGGTAGTGGTTCATATATGAACAGAAGCCCTGAGTGTGGGAAGGTTTTGAACAAGGAATGAGTGTCTGTGTAGAAAGTCCCTCCCTCTACCCCTTCCCCCCATCCTTTATTCTAGCATTTAGCATTACCTTCTATGTTTATTCCTGTTTCTAAATGAACCAAACCCTAAAGATCCTGTTAATCTTACATTAAAGCACCCCAGTCATATTTTTCACCAGGTAATCGGAAATTAACTGTGGGGGCAGCCAGCATTTGCATTACTGTGTAAATATGTTCAGTATACTTGCACATTATTTCACACTTATCTGTACACGTCCTTTTATCCAGCAATGTTAGGTGTAGCACCCTCTAGTGTACTAGGGAAATAGTGTAGGTTCTTTTTTCCTAGAACAGGTAAATTTCCAGGCTTGGCTGGTAGTCAAACCTGGGTGTGGTTTGTGATCTGGTTTGGGAGTGGCTCAGAGTAGTGCTGGGTGACTCACAGGTGGCATCACTAGGACCTCCTAGTTCTTTCTGGAATCTTCTAGTGCTTTCTAAAAATTGAGGCTGGAGGGGAGGTGGAGCATTCTGGGGTATTCTAGGGAGCCCTAACCAATCCCCATCTTGGATTGGCAGGGGGCAGGCCTCCTTAAATACCCAGGGTCAGCCCAGCTGGGGGAGAGTTGATTGGGTGGAAGAATGGAGATTGAGTGTTAGGCTGTCAGGGCCTTTGAGGGGGCTCCCCAGTCTGGGGGTGAACTTGGGCCTGGGCCCGTGTGCAGACGGGACCCTCTTACAACCAACAGAGGTGTCCTGGACAGGAGGCACATAGAGGACAGCAGGAGAACATTGCCAGGCAAGTCTCCAGGACTGATGTGGAGCAGTCTGGTATGGATGCGGAGCCAGTCTGGAGAATGGTGGGGTCATGGGCAGTGGAGCAAGGCAGCTGCAGCCAGGAGGGCTGCCAGTGCCTGAAGGGGTGGTGCTGGGAGCAGTAGCCACAGGGACAGCTAGCACTTGGACGTTTCTATTTGCTACACCATAAGGGTCCACGGTCCCTGCCTGTAAAGCGCATTTGCTTTGGGCCTGGCTGAGCTAGTGTTAGATCTACTGTGCTAGTTAGTCTGGAGAAGGAAAGAGAGGAAGCAATATGCAGGAGGAGCAAGGAGTGATACTCTGAAGAAAGGAAGTGATGTGCAGGAGGAAAAACAAAGAGAGAGGGTGCCCCAGGGATTTTATGGGTAAGGGTTGAAGCCAGACAGAGAAGTAGAAGGCATATATAAAAGAGTATTACAAAATGTATTAGTTTATAAATTAGTTTATAAGACATACAAAATTGCATATAAGGATATTAAAATCACAAGACCAGTGGTTAATGTATGGTAATTTACAGCAAAAAATTCTGAGTTATGAAATGGGTCTCATGGTAAGAGGCCATTCAATATACATGAGTTCAGAGCTCCCAACATGTTTCAGAATATTTAAGAATTGTTAAATTCCTTCTTCAAGGGCTGATTTGCGTCAAGCTGTATTGTCTAATGATACAATGGCAAGAAAAAAAAAAATAAAAATCAGCCAAATCAATCGTATATGTACGTGACACATGTATGTAAACATATATTTGGGAGAAAGGCATGGGGGACTAAAGATGGGACAAGCATTTTATGAGAATTGGTGGAACTTACAAAATAACCAACTGTGATGAAACATAGTACACTTCAAGGTCCTGCTTGGATCATTGGTCTGCGTTTCAAGATGGCCCCATAGCATGGATCATTTGAGAAAGGAGTCTCCAAAGAGTGGTTTTGAGCACATGTGGAAGTGCTCAGATGAGCCAGAAGGGGAATGCGAGGACAGGGTCATAGACTGGGGATCCCCCAGACTGTTAGCGGAGTTCGGGTCCCTGGAGAGATTAGCAGAGTGGTCATCTCCTAGTGGCAGTTCGGAAGAGGAATGGGAGACAGGAGGTTCCCAGGTCCTGGAGGTCCAATCCGGAGGAGGAGAGGAGCCAGCCTTTGCTGGGGAAACCAAAGAAGCTACAGAAACCCCCATCAGTAGCAGACATCTGTTCTACAGACTTTCCACCACCCAGACCAGAGCAGCTGGATGCAGGCAGTGGGTCAGGAGATGCTCAGATGATTGCGTCCTCCCTGGAAAGAAAAAGCCCAAAGAACTGCCCAGGTTTTCCCAGTTCCAGAAGAAAGGTTCAGCACAGAGTTTCTCTGGAGTGGGGTATGGACTATCCCTATGTCTCTCCCATGGACATCATTGAGAACTCCTGGGGAGAGTGGGAGGACGACTTGGTTTGGGAGTACTTGCATATCCCCAAGCCTTTGCGGGTGCCGGAGTGTGAGGAAACCTGGGCTCATTTTGAGGACATTCGGCGAGAATGGCGACTGGGGAGAGCAATTCACAAAGACCGGGTGATAATCGTGAAGGCAGGACAGCCGTCATTAGGGAGGAGGGAGGAGGTAGGAAGAGACTGCCTGACCCACACTTTTATGCATGAGGAGGACTGTTGGAGATGCAGCCATCATGAAAGTGGTCACATAGACTGCTGGAGAGTTGCGGTATGTACGTGTTCTTTCTTCCCTGATCTTTTTGCAGGATCAGACCGGCCTGCCATCCTATGTTGTGCCCAATGGATGGACCTTTCCTATTGTAGGACACTGTGGGTGGGGTCTGATCCCTACTTGAACTCTGAAGGAGCCTGCCAGTCCAGGGAGGGGCCCCTCCCACCAGGAACTCCCAAAGATTTGGTATTTCTGTCGGCAGGATGCTAACTCCCTCCCAACAGAAACTGTATAAAGCATGTAGATAGATGTTAGTTCAGGATGCTATGTTTTGTCTTCTTTTAGAATCTTCTGGGATAGGTAGGCTGTCCATCCCCCTCTGGCTGGAATCAAGACCTATGCGAGCAGAGGATCTCTTTTGAGGGAGATATGCTCTGGTTAATATTTATATTATACTGTGTGTTATTGTTAACTACAGAGACCTGTAGTTAGGTGTGTGTTATGTTGTACATGATGTAAATACCTACCAGATATTTTCTATATATATTTTTGTACATATTTATTTGTACGTAGCCCTGTTCCAGTTTGTTCCCTGTTCCCCATCCAATTTTATAGCTTAGGAGATGCCTTTGCTGGGCCCAGGAGCTCTTTTTGCGTTTTGCTAATTTTTACAAGCTAAGGGACTAGCTGGGTTTTGGGGGGGGGGGGGGGTTGAGTGTGGCACCCTCTAGTGTTCTAGGGAAATAGTGTAGGTTCTTTTTTCCAAAACAGGTATATTTCCAAGCCAAGCCTGGGTGTGGTTTGTGATCTGGGTTGGGAGTGGCTCAGAGTAGTGCTGGGTGACTCACTAGGACCTCCTACTTCTTTCTAGAAGCTTCTAGTGCTTTCTAGAAAGAGAGGCTGGAGGGGAGGTGGGGCCACCTGGTGTATTCTAGGGAGACCTGACCAATCCCCAACTTGGATTTGCAGGGGGCAAGCCTTCCTAAATACCCAGGGTCAGCCCAGCTTGGGGGGAGTTGATCAGGTGGAACAATGAAGATGGAGTGTTAGGCTGCCGGGGCCTTTGAGGGAGCTCCCCAGTCTGGGGGGTGACCTTGGGCCTGGGATTGGGTACAGATGTGACCCTCTTACAGCCAACAGAGGTGTCCTGGACAGGAGGAGCAAGAGAGGACATTGGGAGAACACTGCTGGGCAAGTCTCCAGGAGTTCCACAGAGGGAGCCAGGAGGACTGGTGAGTAAGCACACTGTGGGGAGAACTGGGAGGCACGCCTGAGGGGACTGATGTGGAGCAGTCTGGAGGATGGTGGTGTCATGAGCAGTGGAGCGAGGCAGCTGCAGCCAGGGGGGCTGGCAGTACCTGAAGAGGTGGTATTAGGAGCAGTAGCCACAGGGACAGGTAGCTTTGGGACTTTTCTACTTGCTACACCATAGAGGCCTGTGGTCCCTGCCTGTAAAGGGCATTTGCTTTCGGCCTGGCTGAGCCAGTGTCAGGCCTACAATGCTAGTTAGTCTAGAGAAGGAAAAATAGGAAGCGATGTGAAGGAGGAGTAAACAGTGATACTCTGAAGAAAGGAAGTGATGTGCAGGAGGAGAAAAGGAGTGATGTATATACAGGATGTATATAAAGTCCCACTCATTGATGTTTTGATTCCATGGGCATCTCATAAGTCCCCATCCCTATCCAAGTTCAATCTCCCTCAATAAAACATAAAAACAAAGAGCAAGGACTGCTTTCATGTCTCTGGATGAATTACAAGTGTGTGCCTGACTGGGGCAGGGTGACAGACAGACCACAATACTCAGCAGCTCCTACGGGGGTACCGCTACATAGGTCTGAGCTCCCTGTATCTAATCCATCCTTGCTGGTGCTATGTGTTCTTGTTCTTTTTTTCCTGACTCCACTGTCTTCTTATTTCATCTAAGGCAGGCATTGATGATGTAACTCTCATGTATGCATAATGAAGTTACACTAATCTTGGCCATACACTATACGAAAAATCGTCCGAAATTTGGTCATTTAGACAGTTTGTTAGTTTTTCGGCCAGTTAATGGGCCCAAAATCGATAATTGTTGGGACGTTTTTGAGCCCATAAAAAGGAACAAGTCTGGAAATTTTCTGCAGAACGAATGATAAATTGAAAGGTTAACTTGATTCCCGTTCGAACTGTCTGCACTAGGTATATGTAAAAAAAC
The DNA here is from genome assembly GCA_037952925.1 of Lithobates clamitans. NCBI lineage: Eukaryota > Metazoa > Chordata > Amphibia > Anura > Ranidae > Lithobates > Lithobates clamitans. The sequence continues at coordinate 1,726,003 of JBBGZY010000913.1, read as the reverse complement.
GAACAAAAAATGCATTAATTTATGTCCACTGAATGATTTATCGGTCAATAGATGATGGCACTATTGTTTGCGCTCATGGCCGAATGTTCATTTTTCAAAAATGGGTTTGGCCGATTGTTCGTATAGTGTATGACCAGCATAACTCACCACCTGGCTCCACTTCTGGCACCTGTAAGATGCCTGGAATGGGCTGGGACTGTACTGTGCATTTGCCATTTAACATTTGTACAGATTAAAAATGTTAGCAAGTAAACATTTTTTGGCAGAAGATACCTTTTGTAGCAGGTTGGGTTCTTCTACTAAAAACCCTACCTGCTGGCAAATTTAGGTTTTTAAGGTTTAATTCTGATTTAAGTCCTCAGTCCAATACTTGAGATTTCCCAGGTATATTGGCCCTCTCTTCAGACATGATTGCTGTTGAAGAGGCTTGGCTTGGCTTGAACTGTGTGTGTCATTGATAGCCAATTTAGCATTCACAGCTTCTCTTCATAAAATTTGTTATTTTTCATTTGATAAATCATACTTGATAGGCAATTTAAAAAAAAGCCTTAACTTGAAGATATAAACATCCATCATATTTCTGTTAATTTTTAAAATCATTTGAGACACATTAAAGATGAAACCTACCCAAACCAATTAACCACTTGGCAACTATGTAACATCCACAATATATGCCCTGTGGGGCTTTAGCTCTCCTACAAGGCTTACGTTGACAGCCTTGGTGCATATGGAAATGAGCATATATGAGTGTAGTATTCACTATTACAGTTCCAAATCGCATGACAAGCCACAACTCATTTGCCAGCAATGGAAGCATTTAAATTGGCACGATTCATGTTGCAGAGACTTTGAAAAAGGTTCCTGCAGGACTTTTTTCCGATTTTATTTGCGACATACATAGACTTCTGTTAATCGAAGTCGCAAGCAGCAATGAAATCGGAGGTGCAAATCGCACTGATCTGCAGCTTTGAAATTGCGCTGAAGTAGCGTGATTTCAAAGCGGCACTGGAGTAAATCGGGGCTAAATGTTGTAAGCAATGTAGAACAGTTCTGGACTGAAACAGAACTTTAAAACAGCTTAAAATTATTAAGCCCTTTTATATGTTAATTAAAGTTAATTGCCAGTCATAGCTAGCAGTAGTAAGTGGCACACAACTGAACTTATTCTGTAATGTTGGAAACATTTTGTTACTTATCCAAATGGGTGGGCATGTTCCTGCTTGATAAGCAGAGAAGCTTCAACATTACAAAACAAGTGTAGTTGAATGTGGCTAATTACTATTAGGTATACCATGATGTGGCTAAATGAGCACCTTCTCAGACTTAAGCTAGCCATAGATGGTTTGAATCTCGGGCGGTTCGATCCCGCTATTGACAGGCTGGTCGTACCCAAGTCGATCCATCGATCAACTTAGGTACAACCAGCATGTCGAATTTCTAGCATATGAATATTGCCAGTGGCTATAACCGTTAGCAATAATTATTGGGCTATCCTGGAATGGACAGCTCGCCCCCACTGGGAGAACACAGTAGCTCAGCGTGAGGAATTCCCTCATCAACACTGTCTGTGTTGATGGGGGATTCAAGCGATTTTCTTACCCGCAACCTGTGGCTGCGGGAAAGAAAATTGCAAAATTTATAGCTTGCTTTAAAGTAGAACTAAACTCCATGGTCCTTGCATCTGCTTCAGTGATTCCAGCTCCATCATTTGTCGGGTCTTTGTCCCGTTTCTTTTTCTTTCTTTGGTTCAGCACTTTCAGCCACTTTGACTGACTTGCCCAGGATGGTGTAACCCCAGGCATGTGCTCAATGTATAATCTAAAGCTGTTTGCTACCAGGCAGGTAAAACACTTTTATTTAGATACAGTGCTGTGAAAAAGCATTTGCCACCTTCCTGATTTTGCATATTTGCCACACTTAAATGATTCAGATCAAACAAATTCTAATATTACACAAAGATGACCCAAGTAAATAGAAAATGCAGTTTTTAAATGATGATTTTATATAAGGAAAAGAAAGCTGTCCAAACTAGCCTGGCCCTATGTAAAAAAGTAATTGCTTCCTAACCCTAATAACTGGTTGTGCCACCCTTGATGGCAACCATTGCAATCAAGTGTTTACGATAACTGGCAATGAGTTTTTCACATCACTGTGGAGGAATTTTGGCCCACTCTTCTTTGCAGAATTGTCTTAATTTACCCACATTGGAGGGGTTTTGAGTACAAATGGCCTGTTTAAGGTCATGCCACAGCATCCCAACTGGATTTAAGCCTGGACTTTGACTAGGCCACGTCAAAACCTTCACTTTAGGAACTTTTTTGAGTCGTTCAGGGGTGAAATTGCTGGTGTGTTTCGGATCATTGTCCTGCTGCATAACCCAAGTGCGCTTGAGCTTGAGGTCAGGAACTGTTGATCCTTCTGGATTTTCTGATAGAGCGCAGATTTCATAGTTCCATTAATTATGCAAGTTGTCCAGGTCCAGAAGCTGCAATGATGTTCTTTTTATGAAATGCTGTGTTAGTTTTATGCCAGATGTAATGGGACGTACACCTTCTAAAAAAATTCAACTTAGATAAAGTATCTCACAAAAGTGAGTACACCCCTCACATTTTAGTAAATATTTTATTATATCTTTTTATGTGACAACACTGAAGAAATTACACTTTGCTACAATGTAAAGTAGTGAGTGTACAGCTTGTATAACAGTGTCAATTTGCTGTCCCCTCAAAATAACTCAACACACAGCCATTAATGTCTAAACCGCTGGCAACAAAAGGGAGTACCCACCTAACCATACTTCCAGCCGTCACCACAGATCTTGGAATAGAGTGTCACATCCTTACTGTCCTGACATTGAAAAACCATCTACGCGGCTTATGGTTAAACCGCTTTTCTTCCAGTCTCATCATGTGGCCCCCGTGTCCTCTTACACTCCCCGGGACTGAAAAGTTTCATACTTACACTGGGATCACCATTGAGATATTTGTATATTGCTATCATAGCTTCTCTCAAGCATCTCATCTCAACTTTTCTCTCTTCAGTCCACAGAATATTTGCCCAAAAGTATTGGGAATAATCAATTTAAAAAAAAAAATTGTTGGCAAATGTGAGACAAGCCTTTGTGTTCTTTTTGGTCAGCAGTGGCTTTTGCCTTGGAAGTCTCCCATGGATGCCATTTTTTGCCCAGTCTCTTTCTTATTGTTGAATCATGAACATTGACCTTAACTGAGGCAAGTGAGTGCAGTTCTTTATCTTTAGATTTTGTTCTGGGTTCTTTTATGACCTCCTGGATGAGTCGTTGTGCTCTTGGAGTAATTTTGGTAGGCTGGCCACTCCTGGGAAGGTTCACCACTGTTCCAAGTTTTCCCCATTTGTGGATAATGGCTCTTACTGTGGTTTGCTGAAACCCCAAAGCCTTAGAAATGGCTTTTAACCCTTTCCTGACTGATACATGCAAAGGACTTTGTTTCTCATCTGTTCTTGAATTTAGGTTGCGGCATGATATGTTGCTTTTTGAGATCTTTCAGTTTGCTTCACTTTGTCAGACAGCTTCTATTTAAGTGATTTCTTGATTCGGCAGCTCTGGAAGTAATCAGGCCTGGATGTGCCAAGTGAAACTTAATTCAGTTTTCCAAAAAAAATGTGGTTAAGCACAGTTCATTCATGATTTAGTAAAGGGGGCAATTACTTTTTCACACAGGGTCAGGCAGGTTTGGACAGATTTTTTTCCTCTTAGAAATGAAATCATCAATTAAAAACTGCATTTTATATTTACGCGGGTAATCTTTGTGTGATTTTAAAATTTGTTTGATGATCTGAATTATTTAAGTGTGAACGGAATGCAAATAAAAAAAATCAGGAAGAAGGCAAATACTTTTTCACAGAATTATGTATAGTATATCTATTGAGCAATAAAGAGCCTTCCTGCTAGCAATTTTTTTTTAAAGTTAAACAGTTAACTGATGGTTACTTTTTAAAATCTGTTGAAGTCTCATCTATGTACTGCTAGGACTAACCAAAAAATAAATAAATGGGAGTTTATGTGAAATACAAAAAACAGATTTTGTTTTTTTTACAGCATTGTAAGCAATTTATGTTAAATATAATACTTACAACACATCCATTATGCCAATAGTTGCCAAAAAAAGAGTATATAGGAAGTATTTCTTCTGTGTACCTGGTTAATAAACCCTAAATAGAGACAGTCCTAGCAGGAGGGTATGAAGCTTAAAAAAATGTTCTTGGTGTTGTTTATCATTCTTTCTCTATGCGTTGGAACATATTTTTACCAGTGGCCTTTTTTTAAAGTGGAACTTTTCTTTTCATCTTTGTTTTTAATAAAAGAACTACAGAGAAAGTCTGGGCTCCTGTTGACCCATGGATTCATTATTTCAGTATGTAAGGTTCTTGCCGTTGGGTAATTTGTGTTTTGCAATGACTCTTTTAGTATTGTCTGTTTATGTACTGCAATTATTACCAAAGGCCTTTTGCACTGTGCACTGTGTTCTTATTGCCACCCTACACAATTATAAAAAACACATCTTTGAATTATTTTGTTCTGCAAAATAATGCTGGTTTAACACTTGTATATTCTTGTGTCCACTTTTATCAGGTTATAGCCAATCTTCACAGAATATGTAGCAATTTAAGTGTATGTGCATCTTACCTACAGTTTAACATTAATAATGTTCGGTGTATGAATCAACACTTATTGCTGAAAGCATAACTATACTTCCTCCCCACTCTAGGAATGTGACAGCTGAAAGTTCCCTTGCCAGCACTTATCTGCTCCAAGATCTTTGGCCATCTTGATTGGCCAGAATTATGCAACTCCAGTCCATGTGCATGAGATAGGTTGGTCATAGATGTTTCAACAGGAACCGGACGAGATTTAAACCATATATGGGCAGGCTGAATGTACCAAAGTTGATCGATCAATCAACTTGGGTACAACCAGCCTGTCAGATTTTACATCTGATTATTGCTAGTGGCTGTTATAGTCGCTAGCAATAATCATTGTGTTCTCATAGCGGGAATGGCTTCCCTCACCAGGGGAACACAATGGCTCCATGGGAGGGTTTCCTCTATCAACACAGGCAGTGGTTGCAAGAAAGAAAAAAAGCATTGTCTATAGCCAGCTTTAATCTCGGTACCTGGCAGATGCCAGGACTGTACCCTGAGTGGTGCATATGCAGCTCAGTGTACAGTGTAAAGCGTTTGTATGGAGAAAGGTAAGAATTCTTTATTGCAATACAGACAGAGTATGTCTCTTCTGTAATAAAAAAAACTTGCTTGGAAATGTTATATATTTTTTTTAGCTCTACTTAAACAAAAAAATAAAATAAACTGAAACATTTTTGCCTGGTAACAAATTCTAATTAACAGTTCAATAATTACTATTCCATTTGAGGGAACAGTTGAAACAAAGTTGGTTATCTACCTCTCTTTTTTCCACCCTAATGCATTGCCATATTCCTATGGGCCTGGTTTCCATAGAAACAGACACTCTTGGCCATTTCCCTTGAGCTCCACAATGCCAATCACATAATTTATCCAGCTGTGCTTTTTATAAAAAAAAAAAAGGGTTCAAAGTATTTGAATTTAAACTTTCCAGAAAAAAAAAAGATTAAGAAATATTCATGAAGCTTTCTGTAGGAAACATACTTTTTTAATCCATTTTTTTCAAAGCATATTTTTTATGTTGACAATAAAGTAGTGGAATGAGTGAGATTAGCTGGAGGCTAGGAAAATTACTATACAGAGCTGGCAACATAGAGATATAAACTGTGTACTGTGTATCCACAGCTACCTGGCAGCAGGGCATTTTAAACAAGTGTCAGGTGCTCATCACCTGCTGAGAAGTAAGTATCATTATATGTCACAACCATTTTACACCTAGCAAGAATGAAATCAACTGACATGTAGGATATCAAAATTTTGGCAGCTTGACAAGGATTTGGATTTTATACTTGTTCTTGTTCTGACATTTCCTGCCCCCTCCTTTAATGCTATAGTACTGTCCTTCTACACTTTCTTAGGATCAGGAAAATCAGTTGTTGGTTGATTTTGTTCCTCTCCTAATTCCAAAGGATTTATTCTATATGCTCACCAATGTTGGAGTTCATATTAGAGGTACACAGTGTCTCAATTTGGTGGCTGTGGTTTATATCTAATGCCTTTATTCACATTTATCTTCTTCTTTGTAAGCATGTGACAGAGGTGTGGGCCAGGGCGTTGCATATGGTCTATGGTTTTTGAGTATGATTTGCAACGCAAGGTCTGTAGTTTGTGCAAACGGAAGAGTTGATTGGGTTGATTTAATAAAGACAAATACACTATTTACCTTGCAAGAAAGCTCTTTATGCAGCTATTTGGATCTGCATATCCTCAACTTTAGTTTTAAAGGCAGCTGTCATGGTTATGCAATAGAGTTTGTCTGTCAGCTTACCTCTCACCATGTGTTCATCTCTAGAGACCAGCCACTCTCACCTGACTGCTTTTATAATCTCTCCTCTAAGCATGGCTCCACCCCAGCTCCTATCAGAGAACTCTATATTAACCTGTGCACTGCAGGCCAGCCCCGCTGATCAACATTGTGTGTTTAACTTCCTGTTTCCTGCTTGCTGTGTGCTCTACTTTTGTCTCTGTTATTGACCTTGGCGTGTCCCCGACTATCCCTGTTTGCCTGTGACCCTGAACCTTTGGCGTGTACTCTGTTGTCCTTGTCTGCTAGTGGCCCCAACCTTGGCTTATTCCCTTACTATCCCTATCCTCCTGTTGCCTACTGTGGGCATGAGCTAGCGGACCCTGGGGGTCGCGACCTGGAGCCAGTTGCAGCCCAGTCCATCCTCACCACTAAAGGCACTGGTGAACACCTGCTGGCTCTTAGACTCCGTGCCCTAGGGAATCTTACGCTCTAACCCCGGTGGGATACATGTTAGTGTTCCAGCAGCCCTGCCTTCCTTTACCACCCTGACTCCCATCCACAGCAGTCAGTCGTAGGGTCCACTACCTTGTGGTGCACTCCTGATTCCAACGGTGTGCATCTGTCACCTGGCCTCAGGTGGCCTGACAGTTTGATCAGCCATAGACCCGGTTGACGGGCCGCTTCTTGTAGCCGATCCATTGGAGGGCATAGTTCACAGACTTGAGACCCAGGAATCTAATCAGAACCCCGAACCTGTAGCCTTGAGTACAATCAGCGGCTGCACCTATCGCACCAGTTGCAGCCACGCATTCATTATTACTGCCAGCTCTGTCCCATTTCTCTTGGGACTCCAAGGCCTGCCGGGGCTTCCTCAGCCAATGTACTATTCATTTTGAGCTCCAGCCTCAAAACTTTGTCTGATCGGGCTAAGGTAGCCTATATCATTTCCCTTCTCTCCGGTGAAGCTTTAGCCTGGGCTGCCCCCCTGTGGGAGAAGAATGATCTGGTGGTTTCCAGCCTGTCCGACTTCTTGAAGCTCTTTCATAACATCTTCGAGGAGCCAGCTTGGGTTTCTTCAGCGTCTGGTGCCCTTTTAAGCCTTCTCCAAGAATCTTGTTCAGCGGCACAATATGCGCTTCAGTTCCGTATCCTCACAGCTGAATTGAGCTGGAACAATGAGGCCCTGGTCACAACCTTTTTACATGGCCTCTCTGACTGATTGAAAGACGAATTAGCAGGAAGAGCCATCCCCGCCGGTCTGGACGATGTAATTTCCTTGGGCAATCAGATTGACATTCGTTTCCAGGAGAGGTCCCTAGAAAAAAGACGTCAGCACTCCCTGGGCCTTAGTCAGCCTGAGCTCTTCCCCTGCCATCCTGTGGAGCATCCTCTGCCTGCTGAGGAACCTATGCAGCTGGGCAGGACCAGACTAACCCCCGAAGAACGTGTTAGGCGCAGAACTCTGGGCTTGTGTCTTTATTGTGGGGGCAAGGGTCATTTTCGTGACTCCTGCTCGCTTTGTCCAGGAAATGCTTGGGTCTAATACATTTAGAAGGTAGAGTATTGGACCCAGAAAAATCACCTTCTCGTCTTCTTCTTCCGGTGCATCTCCATGTAGGCATCTCTCCCCAATCGGTCCTAGCATATCTGGACTCCGGGGCTTCCGGCAATTTTATGGACTGGAGAACTGCTTCTTCTATGAAGCTTACCCTTTCTCCCCTCACTACACCACTGGTAGTCTCTGCAATTGATGGCACTGTGGTCCCAGGGGGCCCTATCCACTTCCAGACGCTACCTATTAGGATGTCAGTAGGGATACTCCACCAGGAGTGGATTTCCTTCCTCATTCTACCCAAGGCCTCTACCCCCATTGTATTGGGCCTTCCTTGGCTGCAGCTCCACTCTCCACATGTGGACTGGGTCTCTGAGCAGATCCTGGCTTGGGGTCCTTCGTGTTTCTCATCCTGTCTTCTCAAGGTGACCCCCAAGGAGAGACTGTCCATTGCTAACACATCCGTATCTTCTGATCTTCCCGCGGCATACAGCGATTACCGGGATGTGTTCTGTAAGTCGTCTGCTGAGGTGCTTCCTCTCCACAGGTCTTTTGAATGTGCTATTGACTTTGTCCCTGGAGCAGCTCTGCCCAGGGGTCGTACCTACCCTCTGTCCATTCCAGAGACCCAGGCCATGTCTGAGCATGTCGCTGAGAATCTGGAGAGAGGTTCTTTCTGGAAATCCCCATCGCCTGCAGGAGCAGGGTTCTTTTTTGTTGCAAAAAAGGATGGTAACCTTAGACCCTGCATCGACTTTCGAGGTTTAAACACAGTGACTATCAAAAATCGATACCCCTTACCACTAATATCTAAGCTATTCGACAGGTTGAAGGGGGCTTCCATTTTCACCAAGTTGGATCTCAGAGGGGCATATAATCTCATTTGAATAAGGGAAGGTGACGAATGAAAGACTGCGTTTAACACTAGAGACGGGCATTACGAATACCTGGTTATGCCTTTCGGTTTATGTAATGCTCCAGCTGTGTTTCAGAACTTTGTCAATGAAATCTTCAGGGATCTATTGTACCAGTTTGTTGTCATCTATCTGGATGACATTCTCATCTTTTTCGAAAATCTGCTTGCTCACAGAAACCATGTCTGCACCGTACTTCAGCGCCTTAGAGAGAATAATCTCTATGCCAAGCTGGAGAAATGTTCCTTTGAATGTTCTGAGGTCCTGTTTCTGGGATGTTTTGTTTCTAGTTTGGGTCTTCGTATGGATCCTGGAAAGGTCTCGGCCATTACCAACTGGCCCCTTCCTGGTAGCCTCAAGGCCACACAGCGCTTTCTTGGCTTCACAAATTATTATAGGCAGTTCATAAGGAATTACTCTTCCATTGCCGCGCCTATTATCGCTTTGACCAAGAAGGGTACGAATACCGAAGACTGGCCTCCCGAGGCTGTCTCTGCGTTTCACGATCTGAAACAGGCCTTTGTTTCTGGACCTCTCTTGAGGAGACCAAATCCTGGGGACACATTTTTTATTGAAGTAGATGCTTCTTCGATAGGGGTGGGTGCTGGGCTTCTTCAGTTCTTTGAGAAGAGACGTCAACCTTGTGCGTTCTTCTCCAAAAAATTTTCTTAGGCGGAGAGAAATTATACCATTGGTGATCAGGAACTTCTCGCAATTAAATTGGCGTCATCTCTTGGAGGGTTCCCCTCACTCCATAACGATCTTTACTGATCACAAGAATCTACAATACCTACAGAATCCTAAACGTCTGAACCCCAGACAGGCCAGGTGGAGCCTTTTCTTTTCCCATTTTAAATTCACGATTACATACAAACCTGGTTCCTGCAACGGTCAGGCAGATGCGCTCTCTAGATCATTTGACACTTTGGAAGAGGAGTCCACCCCTAATCCTGAGCCGATCATTCCGACCTCATGCTTGTTGCCCATTCTACCACCCTGGAATCAAAAATTACTCCTGGCAAGACCTTTGTTCCCACTGAGCTAAGAGCTAAAATCCTTTGTTGGGGACATGATTCCAAGGTGGCAGGTCATGCTGGGTTCCTCCGATCCTTCCTGCTTATCAGTCGTCACTACTGGTGGCCTAATCTTCGCTCGGATGTTAAAGATTACGTTAAGGTTTGTCATGTCTGTGCTCAGTCTAAATCCTCCACACAAGCCCCTGCTGGTCTTCTCATGCCCTTGCCCATCCCCAAGGAGCCCTGGTCTCACATTGCCATGGATTTTATCACTGATCTTCCACTGTCGGAGAATAATACGTTCATTTGGGTGGTAATTGATCAGTTCTCCAAGATGGCTCATTTTGTTCCTCTTCCTGGTCTCCTTTCTGCCCCTGCCTTGGTTCCCATTTTTGTACGAGAGATTTTCCTCCTTCATGGTGTTCCTTCCTATGTCATTTCAGTCAGGGGTGTTCAGTTTACTTCTCGTTTTTGGAGAGCCTTTTGCAAATCCCTCAACATTACCTTGGATTTTACCTCTTCTTACCATCCCCAATTCAATGGCCAGACTGAGAGGGTTAATCAGGAGTTGGAGGTCTTTCTCCGTACCTTGGTCTCGGCTCATCATGATGATTGGGCATCACTACTCCCGTGGGCAGAGTTCTCCTACAATAATCATGTCAAGGTCAGTTCTCAGAAAACACCCTTTGTCACTGTTTTGGGAAGACATCCTCAACTCCCTCTTCCTATGACCTGTTCTTCCGACATTCCAGCTTTTGCTACTGTTCAGGAATCATTCAATTCCATGTGGGTTGACGTTCATGATTCCCTCCAGAAAGCTGCCAATAAATTCAAGAGTTTTGCTGACCGTCGCAGGCGTAAGCCGCCTTCTCTACAGCCAGGAGACAAAGTCTGGCTCTCCACCAGGAAAATCAGACACCGGGTTCCTTCTCTCAAATTTGCCCCAAGATTCATTGGCCCATACACCATAACTTCTAAACTGAATTCGGTTTGTTTCAAGCTCCAGATTCCCAAAAGCCTCAAAATCTCTAACTCCTTTCATGTTGCCCTTCTGAAGCCTTTAGTCCTCAATAAGTTCTCTCCTCCTCTCTCTACTGCGACGGTCTCTGAGGATAATCAGGAGTATGAGGTTAGCCAAATTTTGCATTCTCCAGTACCTCGTGCATTGGAAAGGGTTTGGTCCTGAGGAGAGGTCGTGGATCACGGCTTCTGAGGTCTTTGCACCTCGTTTGTTTAGGAAGTTTCATTTGAAGTTCCCCTCTAAACCTGGTCCCAGGCGGGGAAGGGGGAGGCCTCATAAGAGGGGGGGCATGGTTATGCAATACAGCTTGTCTGTCACCTTACCTCTCACCATGTGTTCATCTCTAGAGACCAGCCACTCTCACCTGGCTGCTTTTATAAACTCTCCTCTAAGGATGGCTCCACCCCAGCTCCTATCAGAAAACTTTATATTAACCAGTGCGCTACAGGCCAGCCCTGGTGATCAACATTGTGTGTTTGGCTTCCTGTTTTCTGCCTGCCATGTGCTCTACTTTTGTCTTTGTTACCGACCTTGGCATGTTCTCGACAATTCCTGTCTGCTCGTGACCCTGACGTTTTGGCGTGTCCCCAACTATCCCCGTTTTGCCTGTGACCCTGAACCTTTGGCGTGTACTCTGTTCTCCTTGTCTGCTAGTGGCCCGACCTTGGCTTATTCCCTTACTATCCCTATCCTCCTGTTGCCTACTGTGGGCGTGAGCTAGGGGACCCTGGGGGTCGTGACCTGGAGCTAGTTGCAGCCCAGTCCATCCTCACCACTAGAGGCTCTGGTGAACACCTGCTGGCTCTTAGACTCTGCGCCCTAGGGAATCTTACGCTCTAACCCCGGTGGGATCCGTGTTGGTGTTCCAGCGGCCCTGCCTTCCTTTACCACCCTGACTCCCATCCGCAGCAGTCAGTCGTAGGGTCCACTACCTTGCGGTGCACTCCTGATGCCAACAGTGTGCATCTGTCACCTGGCCTCAGGTGGCCTGACAGCAGAATCCAGACCCTGCAGAACTGAGGATTGAGGGACTTGACTGGAATATGACCTTTGGGCAGTGGGCTCTGCCCATTACCTCGCCAGGCCTTTGAGAATTGTTTAACTGCCGAATGCTTTCCAGGTCCAGAGCCGTGGCACAACCTCTAGTGTGATGAAGTCTCTGAAGTCTCATTTATGAGTCTATCCTAGTACACACGGTCCGAATGTTTGGTGACATTCGGCCCGTGTGTAGTAGGCTATACTCATGAGACTTTAGAGTCTCCATCACAATAGAGCAGGGGCAGGGGTTTCCAAACTTTCTAAACCAAGGGCCAGTTTACTGTCCTTCAAACTTTGGGGGTGGGGGGAGGGGGGGCACAGTGGCCAGTGAGATTATAATATGTCCTGGCCTCAGAGGGAGAAAACAATGCCCCATGAGTGGTATTAAGGGAAGTAATAATGCCCCATCACTGTGTCGGTGGGAGGAATAGTGCCCCATCATGAAGCGTGTCACTTTCCACCAGATGAAGAGTGTCATTTGTCACCTTCACCTGCCACCATATGCAGCATGTCACTTGCCACCATCACCTGCAACCCAGATGAAGCGTGTCACTTGTCACCTGCTGCCAGAGAGAAAGCAGGGAGAGAGAGAGGGGGGAGAGAGAGAGGGGACAGGGGGAACAGAGAGAGGGGTCAGGGTCTGATCAGTGACAGTGCTCAGCTCACTTAGTTGGATGGTCCAGGGGGAGCTCACAGTCAGCGGTTTTGATGTGGCTGTCAGCTGCTTGTTTAATTTTCCCGCCCCCTCCACCTCTTCATAGATGCAGCACAGGGAGAAAGGGGCAGGAGAAGCGGTGTGTGTGTCACAAGCTCGCCCAGGCATGCTGGATGGAGCAGTGTGCGTATCCCCTCTTCTAGGACAGCTGGATCAAGCTGACTGTCACCCACTGCCCACACACTGACACCAGGGATGATCCGGAGGATGGCACATCAGTGGCCGTCGGAGGACTTCTGTCCCCGCCCACCAGCGTAACAGTATCAGTCACCTATCATAGCGGCAAAGCCAAAAGAAGCGCTTCAAAAGCCTGTCGGCTCTGTGCTACAGGTGGTGGGTGGGCCGGCAACAATAAGAAACCTGCAGCTACGGTAGCAGTAGAGAAGCCGTCCTGAACACTGAAGCTCCCAGCACGCTCCCACCATCCCAGCCCAATCCACCCCTCGGTCCTTGGCAAAACTGTCCCTGAATGGTAGTTTGCAAATGTGGTCACACTATTGGAGGGCAGTGTGGCAATTTTGCCCCGGCCCGCTCTGATACCCCAATACAAAGACCACACGGCTTCCCTCAGATCCATCCCAAACGTAATCCGTATCCATGTCTATATCTGTATTATATTGCGCAATTGCATACAGTTTATATCAGTGTTAATTTTGGCAGCAAATTTTGATTTAGTTTTAGTCTTAGGACTAAAATGGCATTTTAATTTTAGTCCTATTTTAGTCTTCTGTAAGTGTTTTAGTTTTAGTAGTATTTAGTCGACTAAGTCTCCATTTCATTTTAGTCGACTAAAACTCACTAATGGGTGTAGTTAAATTGTAATGCATTATTTAAGCATTTCTCTACAATTTCCAAACTCATTATATACTGCTGCTGGAGTGAAAAATCAAATATGTTGTTTTTAATGGTTAGGTTTGAACATGCACTACAGACACAGATTTAGCCGTTATATGATGTCTTTATTTAAGTAAAACCATTTTGTCAAGAATATTGCTGTTTTTACAAAAGGGTAACTAAAAAATACCAAACCCCCACCCCACAAAAAAAAAATAGGAACATTTGGCGTGACTGTCATGCCAACATTAAAGCATCCTGAGACCATTCATGTGTGCGGTTGGCTGCTTCTCAGCCAAGGTAGTGGTGGGCCCACTCACAATTTTGCCTAAGAGGAACACAGCCATGAATAAATGGTACAAAAACATCCTCAGGCTCCGAGAACAACTTCTCCCAACCATCTAAGAACAGTTTGGTGATGAACAACAACGCCTTTTCCAGCATGATGGAGCTCCTTACCATAAAGGCAAAAGTGATAACTAAGTGGTTTGGGAAAGTGGGAACAAAAAACTGAAATTTTGGGTCCATGGCCAGGAAACTACCGAGACCTTAATCACTTTGAGAACTTGTGGTGGACTGGTGGTCATGGTCAATCTGACCTCAAGAGGCTGGTGAGGGTGAGGGAACCAAAAAAAAGTCACAAATTGTGACAAGCTGCAAGCATTGATTATGCAAAAATGGGCAGTGCCACTGCCAGTGCCGGACCGGTGCAAGCTTAGTCAGGAATCAGGATGTGGCACTGGCACAGAAGTTGATTGACAATCACAACATGCCAGTGATGCCATGAATGTCGGGCCCAGGTCAAATTGCAGCAGAGGTCTTGAAAAAGAAGGGTCTGCAAATATTGACTCTTTGCATAAACTTAATGTAATTGTCAATAAAAGCATTTGACCCTTATGCAATGCTTTACCGGATACAATGATCTGACACAAATCTCAGATCATGTATACTAGATACATCTGACACAAAAAGATCTAAAAACATTGAAGCAGTACTGGCAAACATTGTCAAAATTAATATTGGTGTCATTTTGGCCATAGCTGTACATGTACATGTCCAAGTACAGAACACACAGACATCAGCACACTGCAGTGACTGCACAGGCACTGTTACTGCCTGTCTGGCACAGCATAATAAACCAATACTTGAGGGTAATGCTTATTTCTACAATAAGAATACGTTTACTGTCATTTTATTATTTCAACAGTTCTAATTCTGATACATTCAAAGAAAAAGTGCACAGTCTACAATATTGCCATTAGTGTGTGGATTTACTGGATTATAACAGTCACCTCTTTTTATCAACTCCTCTCTCTCTCTCAGCATTCACAATGACAATAATAGAGGTAAATATCACACTAAAAGACTACTGGGGCAGGACCCCAGCGCAAGGTAAGGCTCAAAGGCTGCCCTATTTGACCTTCCATTACCGTTACTGATCTATTTTTCTTTTTGATTAGTGTAATATTTACCTATATTGTCAAATGTGTCAATGCTAAGAGATAGAGACAGTCAACAAGTTGATAAAAAGTGGTGGTTGATTTGTTATTGTTCCAGAATCCACATACTAATGGCATTTGTAGCTTGAGCCTCAGCATATTTCCTATGAATTTAACTGACAATTAAAACTGTTGAACTATTGATTCTTCCTATCACAATAAGCACAACCCAGACGTATTAGGTATGCTTCTTATGTTAGAAATAGAAATACTTGAAGAGAATAACAAAACACTCCTATTTATTTCGATTCATTTTAAGGAAAGCACTTGGTGCCAAAATGACCCTTGCTCTATTCCGCCGACCTCTAGAGAGGTCACCTGTAACACTGAATACCCTCTATGCAAAGGCTTGAGAAGCTGGCATAGCCAGCAGGTCTAATGCAAAAGGTTTTAGCTGGTGATAAAAAGTGTCACTCTTTGACAGCCAAAATTCTGTTGAGGTGTACTCCTATTCCTCACTGAGGGTAACTTGGTGCAAAAGCTCTTCCTTATATTTTCTGATCTGCTGCTCTATGCTGTTTGGGGAGATCCTCTGCCTGGATCTTCTGTGGCATTTAGAAAGAAGCTGAAAGACTGGCTGCTTAGATGTGGATGCCGGTAGTTCTTCCACTTAGTGCAATAGTTCTTCTACCATATTAGCTTCTTCAAAAAATTCCTCAAGTTGTGTGTGTGGCAATGTGGATTTTCTTGCGGCATACTCCTCTGCTTTTTTTAAGCAGTTCTTGAATATTCTCATCCGCCACATCAACAATTGTTTCACAGAAAATAGGGTTGACAAAACAAGCAGCTGCTGCAAGTGTCGAGAACATTTCGTCAGTTGGATCTAAGAATGAAGCAAAACGCTGGTTCATACTCCCTTTCATCCTCTGTGCAATTGTGGCAAGGTCTTGGAAGCTAGTGTTCTGTTTAAAGTCCTCAAGATGGCTGAGCAGATCAAAGAGGGCGGGAACAGCCAGGGACATGGACATGGTGTCACTCTAGAGGGTTTTAGTATGTTCTGCAAAAGACAGCAGTAGGTCATGCAATGATGTGAGCTTTTGCAATTCACTAGGGAGCAAGTCCCATCCCATGTTGTTTGCGATTTGGCAGACTGACTATTTCAGTTTGAGGAGTCTTGCAATCATGTTGAATGTACTTGACCAGCGTGTGGGGCAGTCATTTAAAAGAATAAGACCACAATGCTCCAATAGCTTCTGTGTTGCAATTGAAGACTTGCAGAAGAGGTTCACTATTGATCTTGCTTTATCCAGTATTCTCTTCACACTTGCCTCCTTATGCACCATGTGGATCACAAGTTGCAAAGTATGCACCACATATGGTGTCCGGTCCATGTCGATCTGTTGGTACCTAACAAGTGGAACACACACAGCCCAATAAGCATAAAGTATATAGAAAAGGTTTCTGTTCCATTCTATTATTTTAACACTAAACATCTTGGAATACTTTTACAGTACACAAGACTACAAATAAAGTGGAAAAATATATGTATAGGCCAGGGCCGGCCTTAGGGCTTTAGGTGCCTGTGCTGTGCCAAAATTGACAGTGCCCCAGCCCCTTACAGTGACCACTGACCACATCCATCTACATATATTTTGGTGAGATACTTAAATTCGGGGAAAGCAGCAGCTGATAGATATTATGAAATCAAATTACTCGCTCCTATTAAAATTCAGGGCCCAGTGGTCTTTCAAATGCATTTTTTTTAGGAAAAAATACACTTTCATGAATTAAAAAAAAAAACTAAACAGTAAACGTAGCCCAATTTTTATGTATAGTGTGAAATATGATGTTACATCAAGTAAATAGATACCTAACCAACATGTCACTCGTGGAATGGCGACAAAGTACGGTACCTAAAAATCTCCATAGGCGGCGCTTTAAAAAAAAAAAACTGTTACCAGGTTAGAGTTACAGAGAAGTTCTAATGCTAGAATTATTGCTCTCACTCTGATGATCGCGTTGATACCTCACATGTATGATTTGAACACACGGAGATAACCAGGTGCAGATTACGCCACCCCTAACCTGTATTACCACCTCCGCGCTATGTTATTAAATGTCAAAACCCTACCAAAGCTGCCACTTAACAATAAAATGTATATAAACCGAATTCACCAAAAGAAAATTATGGATGAAATAGTGGTGCTAATCCCCAGGTGGGGAGATGCCAGACACTCTTATCCAGCCAGTGAGCTGAATACAGACGTGACTAGAAAAAAAGTGAAAAAACATATATTGCTAAATATCCCAAAAAGTAAAAATTAATATTAAATAAAATAAATTATTCAATAAATTCAATATGAGCTAATATAAATTATAACACTCAGTGAAAGTGATATACAAATATATAAATCCAGGAAAAAATATATAATGAAATTTGAACACAGTAAATGTCTATAAAGTCCAGAAACCAATCAATCGTGAAAAATAATCGTGAAAATATTTGAAGAAAGTCCAAAAAAAGAGTGAGGCTGACTCCAAAACTGCTCAGCTGTGTTTTCAAACGTCCACCACACCTCTGTGACGTGAATCCACTCCCTGCTGGAATTCAAACTCACCAGCTGTTAAGGCCTCTCACTCTCATGTTTGGCCTGACAGAGCCTCTAACCCACTTACATGGGGGTTAACATGCGAGCATACACCTCCACTGCTCCATAGGAACACCGCTTTTCTCAGGTTGGTAGTATGACATAAAAATAAAAGAAGCTCCAATAGTGTAATCTTGTTTAAAAGATTTAATCACATATAAAACAACTTGTAATGAACTCACATTTAAAATAAAATAACAGGCAAGTCACTTCACGGCAAATGGAGAACTCCCACAGCACAGCAAGCAATAGCAACTGAAATAACAGGCAGGCCACAGCGGACCCAGGAGGTGTGTGTGCTCACGTTCGTCTCAGCCGTCTGCAGCACTCGTCCCTTCACTGGAGCTCCGCTCTGTCTCCCTTCACTCCCTCCTCTAGCACTCGTGTGAGATCACCATGTAGCCACGCCCCGACATGTTTCATCATAAAGATTTAATCATGGGGTTGGCTAACCGGCGAATCAATCAAACTATTTAACCACACCAGAATTAGAGTGGGCGGGTGCAATTCACTCAGCATTCACACACTTCCTGTGTCTCCGTGTGTGCAATCTATAACCCTTCTCTTCATTCTGGTTCACAGTTCTATATTGAATATATTTCAATCAATATTTAAAAGGTATTTTACAGGTGAATGCGTGGCGATCAGCTTAACAAGAAAACACAGCTGAGCAGTTTTGGAGTCATCCTCACTCTTTTTTTGGACTTTCTTCAAATATTTTCACGATTATTTTTCACGATTGATTGGTTTCTGGACTTTATAGACATTTACTGTGTTCAAATTTCATTATATATTTTTTCCTGGATTTATATATTTGTATATCACTTTCACTGAGTGTTATAATTTATATTAGCTCATATTGAATTTATTAAATAATCTATTTTATTCAATATTAATTTTTGCTTTTTGGGATATTTAGCAATATATGTTTTTTCACTTTTTTTCTAGTCACGTCTGTATTCAGCTCACTGGCTGGATAAGAGTGTCTGGCATCTCCCTACCTGGGGATTAGCGCCACTATTTCATCCATAATTTTCTTTTGGTGAATTCGGTTTATATAATGATTTGAACACAGTTTACATATGCAAGCGCGACTTAGGTTTTCTTTGCTGCGCTCACTCGTGGGGACGGGGACGCTTTAAAAAAAAAGAAACTTTCTTATTCATTTTATTTTTACATTGTCACGTGTTTCTGTGCTTACCTTTTTATGAATTTAGGATAAGTTGTCCGCAAATGACTCTTCAAGTTTGTTGTATTTTTACCAGCGAGTGTCGCTCCACATGTTTTGCAAAGAGTCTTGTTGTCCTTAACATCAAATGTAAAATACATCCATAGATCTTCTCTTCTCTTTCTACCAGTGACAATCACAGAAGCCGACATTTCCGGTATAGTTTGGACTTTGGAATCTTGGACGTACGGTGGGGAGGAACTGGAAGCCTGTATGCTGCAGTGCTCTCGACGGTGGTCTGAGTAGAGTAGGCCTGTGAAATTAGGAAATAATTGGCATGCAGTGAGTACAGTACACAAGGTGCTGGAGTCTGGATGGTGGTCTGAAGGGATGGCCTATAAATAATCAACAGTGCATTTGCAAAAAGGCCTGGCCCTGGATGCCAGTGCCACTGTGCCACTGCCTGTCAGAGGAGGCCTGCACAGTTGCACTTGCACTGTTGCACAGTGTGCTCTGGACAGAAGGTAGTCATTCAAGGGCAGTGAGGGGAGGGGGAGGCCTCAGGCCTGTTGTACGTACCACAATTATTGTACTGCAGTGCGAAGTACTGCACTAGTCTGCTCAGTCTGCTCTCAGCCTCTCAGTGTGCTCTTCTGCCTCTGGGCAGCGGGCATGGTGCTGGCATCAGGAGTCGGACTCGGACGGTGGTC
Source organism: Lithobates clamitans (assembly GCA_037952925.1). Lineage (NCBI taxonomy): Eukaryota > Metazoa > Chordata > Amphibia > Anura > Ranidae > Lithobates > Lithobates clamitans. Next base: position 1,706,521 of record JBBGZY010000913.1, on the reverse strand, counting down.
TGAGTAGAGTAGGCATGTGAAATTAGGAAATAAATGGCATGCAGTGAGTACAGTACACAAGGTGTTGGAGCCTGGATGTGGTCTGAGGGGATGGCCTATAATAATCGACAGTGCATTTGAAAAAAGGCCTGACCCTGGATGCTTGTGCCACTATGCCACTGCCTGTCAGAAGAGGCCTGCAGAGTTGCACTTGCACTGTTGCACAGGTGGTCGTCTAAGGGCAGTGAGGGGAGGGGGAGGCCTCAGGCCTGTTGTACGTACCACAATTATGTACTGCAGTGCAAAGTACTGCACTAAGACTAGCTCTGCTAATGTCTGCTCTCTCAGCCGAAGTTCTCTGCTTCTGGACGGTGGGCGTGTCGTCAGGAGGAGTTGGACTCAGGAGTGCTCTCTCTCACAGTGTCCTCTCGCCTCACTCACACTGGCGTTGGACTCGTCACGGTGGTGCTGGGCGTGGATTGCGTAGACGGAGCTCCGTAAAAAAACGTAAGTTGGTAAACGTCCCTCCTTGCCATTTTCATCTCGTTGTCATCCGATAACGAAAACGGATCCAATTTTCATCATAGTTTTCATCAGTGGACGAAAATGTGCTGTACTTTTCGTTCCAGTTTCGTCACTGTAAAAATGCCGTTGACAAAATTGTTGATGAAAACGTTTTCATTGACGAAATTAACACTAGTTTATATACTGTTTTTGTGGGTGTTTGCAAAATTAAAGTGGGCCAGTCTGGATGAAGTCCAGGGCCAAATTTTTGTCCCAGTTGCGCTTGGAATACATGCCTCCCCATCACTGGTGTCAGTGGGAGGAATACTGCCCCAATGTCCATGTCAGTAGCAGGAACTTTGCCCCGCTGTTGCTGACTAATAATAGAATACTGCCCCAAGGGCTGAATAAAAGCAAGCAAGGGGCCACAGTTTGGAGACCACTGCACTAGAGGTTGTGGCATGATTGTTCGGCCAACTACTGTCGATGGGACATGACTGAAAAAGGTCTGCCAATTGGCTCCCGATCAGCGCTCTCAGCCAATGATTGGGAGCGCTGACCAGTGTTCTGGTGGGGGGTGGGTGCGTCCTCATCAGAACACAATAGCACAGCAGGGGGGATCACTCTACTAATATAGTTAGTACAGTGGCACCTCCAGAGCGGTCAGTTTTCTTTAGTTTAGCCCTGCTAGGTTGAACAAAAAAAAAACCACAGTGTGTACTAGGCTTATGCCATGTGGGCATAGGGAGTTACTACATTTATTAGAACAGTTGAGTGCCATTATTTCCCCTGGTTTCCATTGGTCTGCACAGAAAGGGTTAATGAGCAAAGGAATTGAGAGGTGTGTCACTCATGTTAACTCTTTGCTCTCTTTGTGTCTTTCAGCACCATTGATCCTTGGTTCCACTTAAGTTAGTTTTTGCTGCCAACTACAGTGGCCACCATCGGCTATTTAAACCTCTCCTGCTTTTAACAGCTGGTTTATGAGCATTCAACGTTTTTTACCCATTTTTCTCAATTAAGTTGCATCTGTTAAGCAGTGCAAAATGTTGGATTCCAAGCAAAATGGGAGCAGTCCCCCATCAGGTGTTTCCAGTTCATGACCCACTGACAGTTTTGAACCAGCCTGCAGTGTCCCTGCTCAGGGACCTGAAGCTCATGCATACTTCTATGTCTTCCCCACTAGAATCTGTGTCTGACATTCTTGCAATGGTAGCAGCCTTTGAGTGTTATGTTGCAGAGGTTTTGTCTGACAAATCCTTGATGGATAATTTGGTTCCTGGGGAGCCGCAAGCAGCCATCAAAGCTCTCAGGCTTAAAGTTATTATATCAGTCCTTTTTGATGCCATCTTAAATGAAACAACGTGCAACTTCTGCTAGTGCTGTTACTAGTCTGGGATCACTGAGAGAACCCGAAACTAGCAATACGTTTCCAGCATACTCCTTACTTGAAGGTCCTTACTTGAACAATTACAATAACCTCTGATTAACTGTTCCTCCCAAAGGTTTTACAGATCAGTATCCATTTGAGGAAGGCTTTTTAAAGAAGTGAGCTGTTCCCAATATAGATCCAGTATATTCCATGCTAAAAAAACAAACAATACCTATTGAAGATGCACTATTGTTAATGGATCCCATTGACCAATTTTTTTTTTCTTTTCAAATCACTTTTTTTCACTAGCAGTCCCTGCTTTGCAATCCATCATAGCTGTAATGTCAGTCTGAAAAGCCTCAATAGACTGGATTCAATGTATTTCAATAGATCCAGCTGCTATACTTACTGACCATTGATTTGTAGAGCACTTAGAATTTATGCTTTTAGCCCTAGCCCAATCGCATAGACAGGATGGAAAATATAAACTAACCTATTTCCCGAATGAATTTCCTGCCTGTAAATACAAGGAGAACTCTCTATCTGAAATGTTTGTCTGTGGAACGGAAGTGTAAAGAAAATGTTTACTGTGCATACCTTTTGTTGATGGTCTCTGTGTGGCTTCCTTGAACACTCTGATAAAGGAGGTAACTTGGGGCAAAAGTACATTTAATTTGCTAAAGTTGAAGCCTCAGCCACTAGGAAGACTACCCTTTGAAGCCAAAAAGAGTTCCTTCTTTTTCACAGTTTCAACCTCCAAAGCCAAACCAAACCCCGGCCCCTAAATCTTCCAAACCTACAGACAAATCCTCTTTGGCACAGAGAGACGCCTACATTTTCCAAGATAGGGAGACATCTATAGGCATTTACAGACACCTGCAAAGAAAGCATTTCAGGTACCTGTGTAAGAGTCATGTGGGTTTACTTACTAAAACTGTAGCGTGCAAAATCCAGTACAGCTCTGGAGAGAAACCACACAGCTTCCAGGTTTTATTGTCAAAGCTTAGTTTTAGCTTGAACAAGCTGAAGTTAGAAGCTGATTGGCTACCATGCACAGCTGCACCAGATTCTGAGTGCACCACGTTTTTTATTGTTCAATATTTTTATTAAGGTTTATTTAAAAAAACAAAAAGATAAAGATACAGGAGCGAAAATATCAGTGAATTAAACAGTATCTGCCATACAATGGAACATGGAAAGACATCTGCATGGAGGCGTTCAAATGACAGATCCAGGATAACAAACAAACTGTTGGCGCTATATAAATCCTGTATAATAATAATAAATGAACAGTGGATGCAATCCCAAATGCTAGGTATTAAGTAGAGAGCACTGTCCTAATCCCCCAGACACCCCATATGGGAGCAAACAGTGTCGGGGAGGGGACAATAAAATCAACCTGCAGTTTAGGTAGTAGCTTATATCCAATGTATTTATTTTGAAGATTTTATAGTGTAACATAACGTGAAAACAATAAATGAGAATAGGGTTACCATAAGTATATTCAGATTGAAGAATACATATAGCGACATGAAGAAACAATAGGATGTTGTAACTTGAGGCTGCTCTAAGCATATGCAGATCGCGCGGTCTTGTGCATTTGAAAAGGTTAGATCTGATTGAGAACGTTATATCAGTATGAGGTAACCATAAGCATATTCAGCTTGAAGATTGCACATACCAATAAGGTGAAATGTCGCAACTCGAAGTTGCTCTAAGCATAGGCAGAGTGGGAGAATCTGTGCATCGTATAATATTAGATCTAATGTTTGCAAGCATGTTGTGCCAAGAGGGGAAACTCATAAGGATAGTATTTCCTAACTCGTGTCCGAAATTCAATTTAAGTTCGTACGGAATACGAATTTTCGTTAATTTTTTGTAACAATTACGAATGTTCGTTATGATGAATTTATCATTGTGAGGGACTCCTACCACCCCTATGCTGTGCTGACTTCTTGGGTTTTTAACTTTTAGGTTTGTTAACTTTTCATAACAATTACGAATGTTCGTTAGGAATTTGAATCCGAAATCCCTAAACAAAATTACGTATTTAGTACAAAATTCAGAAGCATAGCAATTCGTATTTCGGATCCTCCAGAATGTACGAATTTACGGAAATTTGTACGAATTTTCGATTCGTAGGAAACTAATCGCACATGTCTAGTGTACAATAGTTAGTCTCTGGGGAGGGGGGTGAATGTTAAACCTGTTACTGCTCTAGGAAGTTGAAACATGTTGTGCCAAAATTTAGATATCTGGGTGCAATGCCATAGGAGATGGTACAGAGTCCCTACCTTTCCGCACTGTCTCCAGCATGTAGGTTGCATGGCTGGGTCGAATAAATGGATCATAGACAGGGTGATATAGCATCTGAGGGTAATTTTGTGAACTAGCTCCCAAAGGTTCGAGGGCCTGGTGGCTCTGAAGATGATTTTGAAGGCTAGTAGCCATTGGGATGCGCTAAAAGAGCGGCCTATATCTTTTTCCCATTTCTGTAGAGGTAGGGTTTTACTGAAGGAAATCTTGTTTCCTAGTTATAAAATAGTTTGATGCCCTTTGTAGTTGTGTTGGTTGAGGAGAGGTACTTCCATATTTGTGGGTGCACATCTACGTGAGGGTTGCGTATCAGTCAATGAGTAAATTGTATGAATTGGTAGTAGTCCTTCATGGTAAGGGGGAAAGAGTTTTGTAAGGACGTGAACGATCTAAGGAGGTTGTTAGAGTAAAGGTCTGAGATGTATCATATCCCTTTATCTTGCCATGATTGCGTTGTGACGTTGGGGATGAGTAAAGAGAATACAGATATTGGCAGTGGTATTCACCAAGGAGAATCCCCTTTGGGTGCTTTAGTAAGTAGATAGTTAAATGCCAGTTTTGAGGCAACAATGGTGGGTGATAGGGTGGTATTCCGTGTGTTGATCTGGGATGAGCTAAGTAGCCAAGTGCTAAGGTCATAACCAAGGACTTGGGAGGTTTCAATGTTGAGCCAGGGATATGCGGGATCAGGTTTAAACCATGCTTTGAGTTGGGCTAGTATTACAGCATTATAGTAACCTCTGCAGTTTATAAGTCCTGCTCCCCCCACCAAATTGTGCTTCAGGAGGATGGAGTGGGAACATCTAGCTTTTTTATTTTGCCATACAAAGCATCCTAGGACACCTTGTAGGGCAGAGAAAAAGGAGGAGCTCTCTGCCCTACAAGGTGTCCTAGGGCGCTTTGTAGGGCTAAATAAAAAAGCTAGATGTTCCCGGAATTGGTAATGATCTGAATAAATATAGCAGCTGTGGTAGTTTGAGCATTTTAAATGCTGCTAGTCTGCCTGACCAAGTTAGTGCTACTTTAGATAGTTGTTCTAGTTATTTTAGGAGGTTGGTCAAGAAAGGGGTGAAAATAGTTTAATAAAGAGAGGAGGTCGAGTTGGTCAGTTTTAAGCCCAAGTAGGAGATGTATTTGATAGCCCAGGTATATGGGTACATTCCTTCTAATTCTGTTTGTTGTTCCATGGGGATTCCTAGTGGTAGAATGAATGATTTTGAATCATTCACTTTGTAAAAGGAAACGTCACAAAATTCTGATATTGTATGTTGTACCGAAGCCAGGGAAGATGCAGAGTTGGTTAATAAGAGGATAATGTCGTCTGCGAACAAGTTAATTTTATGTTCCATGGTTCCAATAGGAAAACCTGAGATGTTGCGTTGAGATCTAATTTTCACTACCAGTGGTTCCATAACTATGTTGAAAAGAAGGGGAGATATAGGACACCCTTGCCTGGTTCCATTGCTTATGTTAAAGGGTTTGGATAGCATAGATGAACAGTAAACTTGTGCTGAGGGATTCGGATATAACACCATTATTGATGAGAAGATATGACCGTGAAGACCAAACTTCTGCATAACCATAACAAGGTATTGCCAGTGAACTCAATCAAATGCCTTCTCTGCATTGAGAGACAGGAGCAGAGAAGGCATCCCATGCTTCTCAGTGTGATGGATGATATTAATCATTCTTCGAGTAGCGTCAGAAGTTTGGCGACCTTTTGTGAAGCCCGATTGATCAAGGTGAATAGGGGTTGGAAGGAGTTCTATCAATCTATTTGCAATGACTTTGGCATATAATTTGATATCATGATACATTAAGGTTATATGGGGGAAAAGTTTTGTGGGGTGTTAGGTTCTTTCCCTGGCTTCAGCAACGTCACAATCATAGCTTTCAACATGTCTTGTGGGAAGAAGGCCGAGGACACAGCCATCATTGAACAATTGAAAAAATACTTATTTAAGATGAATTTGAATTTTTTATAGTATTCCCCTACAAAGCCATCTGGGCCCGGGGATTTATAGTTTGGTAGGGCATCAGTGGCTTTGTCTATTTCTGATACAGTGAAAGGGGTTGTTTAGGTCCACAATTTGATCAGCTGAGACACATGGAAGATATATTGAATCCAAAAAAGATTGGATAGTGGAAGGGTTGGGTAGGGTTAGGGAAGGTTCATCTTTTAAGTTATAAAGGGTGCTATAGTATGTACTAAATGCATCAGCTATGTTCTGTGGATTTCTTAGTTTTTCCTTTGTGGTAGGGTGGTAAAGGTAGGGTATATTGCTGGATTTAATGTGTTTCCCTTTAATTTGCTGTGCAAGAAATTTCCCTGCTTTATTGGCAGCTCTGTAAAAATGCATCTTATTGCATTCTGGGATTTATCAAAATTGTCCAGTAGAAAGGACCTTAGCACTAGTATCAATTTGATTAGTTTGGTCTTAAGGTCAGAGTGTGGCTGCTGTTTTTTTAGGGAGTCAGTGACTTGAATATCTTTCAGAAGTTTATCAATGTGCTGCCTCCTCTGCCTTTTATCCCTAGCCCCTAGTTGGAGAAGTACGCCTCTCATAAAAGCTTTGTGGAAGGCCCACAATACAGAAGTATCAGCGACTGAATTGTCATTAAACAAGAAAAATTCTTGAAGTTGGGGAAGGTGAGTACTTAGGGGACTGTAGGATCCGAGTGTTCATTCGCCATACTTAAGTAGAAGCAGGGCTGGAATTGTCCTCTATAGTAATGCTCACTGGGGAGTGGTCAGACCACGTAGCAGAAAGGGTAGAAGAGTCCGATACTTTTTGAAACGTCCACTGGTCCAGAAGAAAAAGGTCAAAGAGTGAATATGAGTTGTGGCATGAAGATAAATACGTATAGTCCTGTTCTTCTGCATGTTGGCACCGCCAAACATCGTACAGTTGGAGAGCAGGTAAGAGAGGGCCCAAGGAAGGTTTGCATCTTGAAGAGGTAGAAGAGGAATCTAGGTGAGGTTCAGGGGTGATAATAAAGTCGCCGCACCATATAGTTGCATCTTGTTGCACAGTGGTAACTTTCTTGCAGAGTTTATGTAGGAAGCGTAGCAGGTGTGTATTTGGCACATAGACTCTAACAATGGTGTATAAGGTATCATTGATGGAGCATAATAGAATGAGGTATCTGCCATCTTGATCCATTATACAGTTTTGGAGTTGAAACACAAGAAGCACAAGCGGTAAAGATGTTGGAGAAATTCTTGTGCTTGCAAGTTGGTGGGTTGGATGCATGGAAATGGGTCTTCTGCACACAGAGAATATCACTTTTAGATTGTTCCACTAGTTTCCATAAGGAGGATCTTTTTGCAGGGTGGTTGAGGCCTTTGGCGTTGGTTAAAATTTTGAAAGTCATAGTGGCCATAGCGTAGGTGGTAAGGGTATGGCTTGGTAGAGTTGTAGTGGGTCAGATAAACCTGTAAGAGGGATTTTCTTCGTGGAGGGTATTTGGTAGTATTGCGGAGGTGATTTAGAGGAAGTTGTGGTTAGTGTGACGTTTAGTGGTAGCGCTTATAAAATGAGTTCCAAGAGGTTGTGTTCGGTAACTGAGCGGATGTGGTGTTGATAAGCCAAAAGATGAAACAAAATAAAAAATATAAAACACACAAAAAAAGGGGCTAGGTCAATACCTAGACAATGCTTCCTCTAAAAAGAGGCATAACCGATGCCAAGGAAGCAAAGTTGGGGGTGAAAAGTCCTAGAGACCGAGTGAAGTTTTGCATCGAGCAAGACCGTCTAGGCACGGGTGTTCCTGCGGCTGCTGTTCAGCGGGAATGGTGTCTTGTAGATCGTTGAGGTAACGGGTGATGGTGTTGAGCCCCTTTGCCACTCTGATCCATAGGGGTGCTGGCTGGTGGATCTGGGATGATGTTCCATCTCTGCAGGTGATGTAGGCCTTCTTGAATTGAAGATTCTGCGTGTTTAGACCCGTTGTAATTGATGGACATTTTGGCCGGCGCTATCCATTAGTACTGGATTTGGTGATTTCGTAACGCTTTTGTAATTGTGGTGAGCTGCCTGTGGCGGCTTAGTGTGTGTGTTGGGAGAGGTCCGCAAATATTTGCAATTGGCTGTACGGGTCAGGTAATTTCCTCAGCGCTTTAATTTTTTGCATAAGCTTTTTCACATGGTAAAAGTGGATTCTAAGAATTACATCCCTAGGGACTGTATCAGATAGGAAGGATAGTTTAGTGAGCCTATGGATACGGTAGCAATTTAATATTTTTCATGTCAGGGAGTACAGATTTGATCAGACCGCGTGCATATGAGGATAGATCAGGGGGTTTCACCGATTCTGGTACCCATGCGTATCTTAATTTTGTTGCGGCTAGATATGAGGATAGATCAGGGGGTTTCACCGATTCTGGTACCCTGCGGATCTTAATTTTGTTGCGGCGGGATCTGTCCTCCATGTCTGCTAATTTATCTATTATACACTTATTATCCTGCATATGACTCTCCTGAGTGTCGATAATAGTGGTGGTAATGTCGCCAATATTAGATTTAGCATGAGAGATTCTGTTCTCCAGCACATTAAAATTGTGGCCAAAATTTTGCATGAGAGAAAGCATGTCTGCTTGGAGGGAACTCCTTAAGGACATTAGCATGTCCTTCAGTGGGGTGTCCATTACAGGCTGGCCCACAGTAGGAAAAGTAGCAATGGAATCATTCTGCTGTGTTTGCAGTGTCAGTGTTGGAGAAACAACAGAAGCATGGCTCACCTCATGGCTGGCTGCTGACAGGTCCATCCTCATTTTTAATTTTACTGGGCTGCTGGAGACCGGGAAGCTAGGATGGGATGGCGGGGATCCTGTTCTGGAGCATGAGGGGTCCTCAGTGCTTTGATGGATAGTGGCAGATTGCCCAGGCTGCAGGTGAGGGAGAGCCGTGGAGGCTACGAGCAGCGAGTCGGCTGTGGCACCAGTTTGGCTGCGCGTCACGGCCAGCTGATACTTATATTCGGTAAACTTCCGTGGAAGTCTGCCGTCCTTTCTTTTGAGCGACATGACTCCACAGGGATCGCGGGTGTTGTGGTGTGGCTTGGGGTGTCTATAGAGCTGGCAGGGAGTAGGCAGACGCTGATTGTATTGGTCTGGTGCGTGGAGATCTCCTCTTATGCAGCCATACTGTCCACGCGCCGGTCATGCCCCTGCACCAAGTTTTTTAAATGATAAATTCACCTTTACAAAAAAATAAAATAAATACAATTTTTTTTCAGGTAAAAAATATGCATTTTTTTGTAATGGACCTATACAGCATTGCACCCACAATCAGCAGATCGTGGCTGTAATGCCATGGTCCTGCAGACTGTGTAGTTGTCTGGCTGTACCGCCGATATGGCCAGGCAGTTACACTGTGACAGGAAGACTTAATGAACTACCACGGCGCTCAACAGTGCCGTGGTAGTTCATTGAGAACTACAAGCCGACATCCGCAAAGGATGTCAGACCTTGTAGTTTTCCCATTTACAAAACAGGGATTGTGACAGATTGTGCAGATGGTGACAGCTAGCTGTCAGAACGAGGGTTCGAGGGGAGCGAGGTCCAGTGCTTCTGTAACATATTACATCCTGAATATGGGTTTAACATGTTACAAAATGTAAACATATCCTTTAAATCTCTCCCATGGTTTCCAGGGGATACAATCTAGAGTTCCACTTTCTGTCCTTCTCCCAGCTTCATGTTGTCCAACCTGCCTGTGTCTTTGTACAGACTAATAGATCTCCATTCTGCTTTTGCAGATAAAGGACCACAGAATTGTTGCTTTTGTTCTGACAGCAGGAAGGTTTCCGATTTTTTTTTCCAACGGTTTCAAAACCAAAGTGGGTATTTAACCACTTCAATACCAGGCACTTATCAGCTTCTTGCCCAAGCCATTTTTCAGCTTTCAGCGCTTTCGCAAATTGAATGACAATCGCGCAGTCATGCTACACTGTACAAAATTTTTTATCATTTTGTTCCCACAAATAGAGCTTTCTTTTGGTGGTATTTGATCACCTCTGCGATTTTTTTTTTTGCACAACAATAAAAAACAAAAAAGACCGAAAATTTTGAAAAAAAAGTTTTTCTTTGTTTCTGTTAAAATTTTTTTTAAATAAGTATGTTTTCTTCTTCAATGATGGGCACTGATATGGCTGCACTGACGGGAACTGATAAGGCGGCACTGATGGGCACCGATGAGGTGGCACTGATGATGGGCACTGATAGGTGGCACTGGTATGCGGCACTGATGGGCACTCATAGGTGGCACTGATGTACACTCATAGGCGGCACTGATGGGTACCTATGGGTGGCACTGATAGGTGGCACAGATGGGTACTGATAGGTGGGCACTGATGGGTGGCACTGCTGGGCATCACTGTTTTTTATTGTGCCACAGAGGTGCCAGTCAGTGCCCATTTGTGGGCACTGATTGGCATATGTTTGGCATCAATTTTCACATGTGGATGGCTATGGGGGATGTACCTGACCATCCACATGCTGGGGGCTTCCCTGGTGGTCCTGGTGGCTTCCCTGGTGGTCCAGTGTGTGCATCTGAGGGGGGACTGCGCTGATAAACAATCAGCGCAGACCCCCCTGTCAGGAGAGCCACCACTCTCCTCTACTCGTGTCTGTCAGATGCGAGTGAGGAATTGCTGATCACCGGATCTTCCTCTTTACATCATGATTAGCCGTGATTGGACACGGCTGATCACGTGGTAAAGAGCCTCCACCTGAGGGGCGCGCAGCGGCTGTTATCCTGCAGGACTTCATTTGACGCCCAGTCAGGATAACTGAACCACCGCCCGGCCGTCATTCTGCTATAGGCCGGGCGGGAAGTGGTTAAACCATCTTAGATCTGAAGCCTTAAAGCGGTTGTATACCCGTACCAAAAAAAATATATAAAAACCTGTAATGCAAAGGCATAATGAGCTAGTGATCACCTCATACTAGCTCATTATGAAATACTTACCTTAGATTGAGGCGTCCGCATCAGATTTCGGTCACCGCTGAGGGAGCTGACCATTTTCCCCTCGGAGTGTCTTCCGGGTCCGCGACTCCAGCGCTGTGAGTGGCCGGAGCCACGATGACATCACTCCCGCGCATGCACGCGACAGTTTTCTTTCCAGCAAGGTCCCGCAGCATCGGCCGGACCTTTAGAGCGAATGCGCCGCTAACGTCGGCGGCTGCATGCAAGGTGAATATCTCCTAAACCGTACAGGTTTAGGAGATATTCATGTTACCTACAGGTAAGCCTTATTACAATAATATATATATATATATATATATATATATATATATATATATATATATATATATATATATATATATATATATATATATATATATACATACCCTGTTTCCCTGAAAATAAGCCCTACCCTGGAAATAAGACCTACAAGGACTTTAACTAGGGCTTATTTGTCGGGTAGGGCTTATATTGCAGCCATCACCAACAATCACACTAGGTCTTATTTTTGGGGAAACAGGGTAATATAATGTAAAAATAGGGTATACAACCATTTTACGTGTCTCATTCAAAGAATACACATGAAATACATTACATCTGTCATAGCTTTCCTTCAGCAGGGAGACATTCTAGCCTCTGTAGATATAAAGATGATGTACAAAGTATACAAAAATAATATATATAATGATTTTATACGAAAGCTTTAGATCAGTAAGGCTGATAGGGAAGGAATGGGGGCCCTGTTTCAATGTTTCAGGGGTCAAATGACCCCAAAATATCTGCCCACATGAATGATATATTTTGGCAACTTCAACTTCGGTATGAGAACCATTCTTTTTAAGTCATTTTGTATACTTTGTACATCTTCTTTGCTATTTGAATTGCAAATACTATCATACTGATTACCATGCACTGAATCTTTGTTTACTCTAGTTCATAATATACTATTTTTGCATCAGAATTGTTGTGATGTGCTTAATTTACTATACAAGTACTATATTATATATGGGGGAGTGGGACTGCCCCCATTTGTGAAGTAAAGTACCCCTTGCGCTTCTTTACACTCAATATATTTTGTATTATAAGGTGGCCAAACCATTACTTTTAATGGTTTTTCCTGCAAAAGCTCACTATACTAGATCTGTAAGTGCTTCTTGTGCATTTTGACATCAGTTTTCCCATATTTACAAGGCAGCCACCTTGTTATCTATTTATAATTTGAAAGTTTAACCTAGCCTAAAGCAAATTGACAGCTGGGCTGGGTTTCATTGTTCTGAGTGGACGTCCATCAGAGCGGCCATTCGTGTGTGCCCCCGGGGGGGCACGCATCGAGTTGGTCCGTGGTGCAGTGTGTTGCAGTGATCAGTCACAGCTGATCACAGTGTAGATTGGATATGCCAGTTATCGGCATTCCCCTCCTGACACTGACAGTGTGTGAGGAGAGGAGAGGTGATAACTGTCTTTTCTCAGTGGGGACATCTGCACTGATAATCAGTGCAGCCTCATCAGTGATGCCCACCAGTGATGCCAAATAGTGTCCATCATTACTGCGTTTCAGTATGCAGCCTATCAGTGCCCGTCACTGTAGCCTCATCCGCAAATATCAGTGAAGGAGAAAAAAAGAATTTTACAAAATTTTATAACAGAAACTAAGAAAACCTTTTTTTTTCAAAATTTTTGGACTTTATTCATTTGTTTAGCAAAAAATAAAAAACCCAGTGGTGATTAAATACCACCAAAAGAAAGCTCTGGCTGAAAAAAATGATAGAAACTTTGGGTACAGCGTTGCATGAATGAGCAATTGTCATTCAAAATATGATAGCTCTGAAAGCTGAAAATTGGTCTGGGCAGGAAGGGGGTGAAAGTGCCCGGTATTGAAGTGGTTAACCAGGTGGATGTTTAGGCCTCTACAAAACCACACAAGAGAGGGCGCACCAGCCTAGTGCATTATCCCACAGCATTTTATTAAATTAAAATCAGCAAAAATTATACTCACAAATGTATGTATATAAAAATCGCTCATCGAGCTACCTTTTCATAGCCCTATGATCCCTATATGGCACACTCCAAAGACCTGGGGGACCTCTCCAGGGTCCTATGTGGCTAACCCAGTTCAAAAGCTATCCCTTCTTCGCCAGAGGATGTTCAAGCCTCATCTGATACCAGCTTTCGGGAGCATAAGCCTTCAGGCACATCTTTGAGCTGCAGGCTGCCCACAGTTCTATTGTTTTGTTATGTGGGCCATTTTGTTACTGTTGCACACTCCTCAATTGGCCTTTTGCATGTTCCAGTCATATCCTAATAACGAATCCTGTGTCTCCTAAAGAACAAGAAAGAAAACAGGATTTTTGATTTTACTGTAAATTGTTTATTGGGGTTCACTAACCACATTATTACTGTTGTCTTTTTAACCACTTCAGCCCCAATAGATTTGGCTGCTCAATGACCAGAGCACTTTTTACAATTTGGCACTGCGCTGCTTTAACTGGTAATTGCGCGGTCAAGCATGGCTGTACACAAATGAAATTTGCATCCTTTTTTCCCACAAATAGAGCTTTCTTTTGATGGTATTTGATTGCCTCTGCGATTTTTATTTTTTGCGATATAAAACGGAAAAGACCAAAAATTTGGGTAAAAAAATTATATTTTATACTTTTTGTTATAAAAAAATCCAATAAACTCAATTTTAGTCATACATTTAGGCCAAAATGTATTCAGCCACATGTCTTTGGTAAAAAAAATGTCAATAGGCATAAATTTGGTTTGCGCAAAGGTTATAGTGTCTACAAACTAGGGTACATTTTTTGGAATTTACGCAGCTTTTAGTTTATGACTGCCTATCTCATTTCTTGAGGTGCTAAAAATAGGAGGGCAGTAACAAACCCCCCCAAATGATCCCATTTTGGAAAGTAGACACCCCAAGGAAATTGCTGAGAGGCATGTTGAGCCCATTGAATATTTTATTTTTTTGTCACAAGTGAATAAAAAATGACAAAAAAATTATTACACAAAGTTGTCACTAAAAGATATATTGCTCGCACATGCCATGGTTATACGTATGTGGAATTTCACCCCAAAATACATTCTGCTGCTTCTCCTGAGTACGGATATACGACTTGTGTGAGACTTTTTGTGAGGCTAGCCACGTACAGGACACCGAAAATCAAGCACCACCTTCAGGCTTACTAAGGGCGTAAAATGGTGATTTCACTTCCTCACTACCTATTACAGTTACAGAGGCCATGAAATGTCAAGATAGCACAAAACCCCCACAAATGACACTTTTTGGCAGTCTAACCACGTACAGGACCCTGAAAACCAATTACCGCCTTCAGGCTTTGTTTGAGCAATATATCATTTAGTGACAACTTTGTGCAACAACAACAAAAAAAAGTGTAATTTTCCCGAAACTTGTGGCAAAATATAAAATATTCCATGGACTCAACATGCCTATCAGCAAATATCTTGGGGTGTCTACCTTTCAAAAAGAGGTCATTTAGGGGGGGTTTGAACTGTCCTGGCATTTTATACACAACATTAGAAGCTTATGTCACACATCACCCACACTTCTAACCACTTAGAAGACAAAGCCCTTTCTGACACTTTTTGTTTACATGAAAAAAAAATATTTTTTTTTTCTAGAAAATTACTTTGAACCCCCAAACATTATATATATTTTTAAAGCAAAGGCCCTACAGATTAAAATGGTGGGTGTTGCAATTATTTTTTTCACACAGTATTTGCACAGCGATTTTTCAAACGCAATTTTTTTGGAAAAAACTTAATGCAAATGCACTAAAACACACTATATTGCCCAAATTTTTGATGAAATAAAAAAGATGATCTTATGCCGAGTACATGGATACCAAACACGACATGCTTTGAAATTGCGCACAAACGTGCAGCAGCGACAAACTACATACCTTTTTTAAAGCTTTTAAAATCCTTTACACGTAACCACTTTAGATTTACAGAGGAGGTCTACTACTAAAATTACTGCCCTCGATCTGACCTTCACGGTGATACCTCACATGCATGGTGCAATTGCTGTTTACACATGACACCAGACCGACGCTTGCAGTCGCCTTTGCACGTGAGCACGAGGGGGGGGGGGACAGGGGTGCTTTTTTTTTTTTTTTATAATTTATTTTGCTTTTTTATTTTATTTTTAAACTGTACCTTACTTTTTTTTTTTTAAATCATTTTTATTGTTATCTCAGAGAATGTCCCCCATGATAGCAATAGGTAGTGACAGGCACTCTTTTTTGAAAAAATTGGGGTCTGTTAGACCCTAGATCTCTCCTCTGCTCTCAGAGCTTCTAACCACACCATGATTAGTGTAATAAAATGCTTTCCCAATTTCCCAATGGCGCTGTTTATATCCGGAGAAACCTAAGTCATGAAATGCTTGTAGCTTCTGGTTTCTTAGGCCATAGAGGTGATTGGAACCACCGGCTGCATTCTCGGGTTCCCTGTTGGGACAGGAGAGCCTGAGAAAACCATGAAAGACGGTGGGGGGGTGTTCCCTCCCACTGCTTGTAAAAGCAGTCTAGAGGACAATTAGCCACTAGGATTGCTTTTACATGAAAGCTTACCACTGGCTGAAAAGAATGATACCAAGATGATACCTAAACCTGCAGGCATCATTCTGGTATAACCAAAGTCCAGCAACATACCAGTACGTTGCTGGCCCTTGTTGGGAATATATTGTAATGTTCTTTTTTTAATACAGCCTGTGGGCTAAATGAAAAAAAGAGATTGATCAGTAGGTATGCCCACCATTAGAATACCGCCCTTCATCCACCCACTTCTAATGATGGGCATACAGCACCATTTTTTTTTAACTGTGGTGGTGAAATCACCTCCTACAGTGCTGGAGTCGCTGATTTACGTATCGTGAAAGCAAACGCTGTTGCTGTCAAGATAAGTAAATCAGTGCTGCAGCTGAATGGCGTACCTGAAAAGCAAACAATGGTAACCATAAAACATTTACTCAATAAAACACCTTGATTTTTTACGCAATCTGTGCCTAAAAAATACATGCCGAAGCATGGGGGCAATCCGCCTCTAATGTTAGGAGCAAATCGTCCTTCATCCCTGCCCCCATGCTTCGGCATATATGCTCTTTTTTTTTTAACTGTGGTGGTGAAATCACATCCTACAGCGCTGGAGTCATGGCTTTACGTATCGTGGGAGCAAGCGCTGTTGCTGTCAGAATAAAAAAAACTGTGCTGCAGCTGCTAAGCAAATGATGGCTAACAATAAAATAAAGTAACATTACAGTATAACAGTAAGACATACCATACCTGCAAAGCAAATACAATAAAATAGTAAAAAGAAGACATTACAGTTCTAAAATACAGTAACAATACAGAGTGAACAATAGAGAGCGAACAATAGACCGGACAACAGAGAGCAAACATAAGAGAGAAAACAATAAAGAGAAGAAAGATAAAACCACAACTATTTTTGTTTTTTTTATTTATTTATTTTTGTGTTTGTTTGTTTTTTTGGCACTTTTATATAAACTGTAAAAGTTCCAAATTAGGGTCTCTCAAAATGTGATGGCCATCTCATCTTTCGAGACCCTGTGTAAGTGTGCCCTAGGACTATGCAATGCTGTACCCTATGCTAATACTGCACTAGTGTGTTGTAGTGTTTCAAACAGTCACCTGTGCAGAGACCAGGTTGGTCAGGACAGGAGAGACAATAAAAGTGTGTGTCACTAGGGAGGACATACAGAAAATGCCTCTCATGTAGCTGGCTCACTGCATTTGCGTTGGGAAGGTGGGCCACAGCACCGTCTGGAAATAGAAGGGCTGTGATGATCTCTTCCTGGAATTTAAAGAAGGATCCAGTTCGTCCTGAAGCTTTGTATAGCACATAAGCATTCAGCAGAGCCAATTAGAATGAATATACAGACACTTTTTTGTACCAGCATCTGGCCTTATGGGCAATTAGGTACTGCGCCAACAACTGGTCATTGAGGTCCACCCCTCCCATGTTACAGTAAAGTTGTTTTCATGGACAGAGAGGGGTTACTCCACAACACCAGTCGCCATAGGAATTTGGACTGCTAACAAATTATTACATTTCAAGCAGGCTCTCTCCCCGTCTAAATCGGGATTCTACAAGCCGTTGGGGGAAGCCCCAGCGATTAGATCGCACGGTGCCACATGTGCCAATTCCACAATCAAAAAGGTGACTAAAAAGTGGCGCGCTCATGTAATAATTTTCCACGTACAAGTGGTACCCCTTTTCGAATAAGGGTGACACCAAGTCCCACACAATCTTACCAGCGCTCCCTATGTAGTCTGGCCAGTTCTCCAGGTGACTATCTCTTCCCTCGTAAACCATAAAACTATATGTATAGCCTGTTGCCCTGTAACAGAGCTTATACATCTTGACCCCATATCTGGCATGCTTGCTGGGAAGATACTGTTTGAATGACAAGAGGCCAGAAAACTTAATCAGGGACTCATCAACGCAAACTGTTGGTTGAAGTAGTTTACGAGGGGACAAATTTTGTGGAGCCGATCGTATCCAGGGTCACCCCGAGAACGACAGGGTTCATTGTCATTGAAATGCATGAACCGCAAGATCTGCTTGTATCGTGTCCTGGTCATGGAGGCAGAGAACATGGGCATATGGTGAATTGGGTCAGTGGACCAATATGACCGCAACTCAATTTTTTTTTAACTATGCCCATGAGGAGGGATAGGCCCAGGAAGGTCTTAAATTCGGAGACCGTAATAGGTCTCCAATCTCTGGTAAGCGCCAACTGGGGATTAGCGGCGATGAATTGACCAGCCTACAAATTGCTTTGGTCCACAACTGATCTATAGAGATCTTCTGTGAAAAACAGGGAATAAAAATCAAATGACGTAAAATCAACTGTTTCCACCTGACTTCCGGGTTGGCCAGTGAATGGGGGGAAGTACGGGTGCTGCAGAAGTGGTGGGCTCCCAATTCGGATTGGCAAATGCAGCAGGAAGGGCACTATGGGCTTGACGGGCCTGTGTTCGTCTTCTTGGTGTCTGCGGGACTCTACTTGTGCTAGCCACCTCACCAGCTTGAACTGCACTTATGGGACTCACCAGGTTACCAAGTGTTACTGCAGTGCTGGATGTACGACCAGGATGTACTAGGTCGCTGGTGCTTGCCAGTCCACAAGAAGGATGAGCGGCACTAGTACTGGCTATCTGCTCCATATGAGAGCCCTGCAGTTCTTGCACCTCAACAGCAGAACGGGGTCGGTACGCCTGACCTTGGCAGGGACCACTACTCCGTCGTCAGAGCTATCTGTCAGGGTGTCGCTACTGTCTACTGGTTCATATTCTGAGCCTAAATTGGACAGATGGGTGACTTCCTCTTCACTCTCATCGGTCAGGCTCAGAAACGTGTAGGCCTCTTCACTAGTGTACCTTCGATTGGACATTTTGGCCTCTAAATTTACTGGTACACTAGTGCGACTCAAAGGAAAAAAGAGCACCTGACTGTCAGCGACTGCTTCAAACGCTACCCAAAAAACTGTTAGCATTCACAGGGATGAGGCCTGACTCTGCGAATGCTGCAGTTATGTGTTTAGTGTTTTGTAAGTGACAGTGATCGATTGATACTGCACTTGGGTGGGCTGGGCGGAGGGGCTAAACGCAGGTGCTAGCAGGTATCTGGGCTGATCCCTCTAATACTGCATTTTTGGGAACCCTAAACTATTGGGGACGCTAATATAGTTCTGATCAGATCAAAGATATCGATCCATTCAGACACTATACTACTAAGAGAGGTGTATGGTGCGTGCGTCGGTGTTAGGGCTACTGGCACTGACGCTGCTTGGGGCGACGCAGACCCTAACTGACGCTAAAACCAAACTGATGTCGACCGCCGAGTGATCAGGGGGTTAAACCTTTTATTAGGTAATATATGGCGGGTGCCCTGACGCTATAAAAAATAACCAACTAATCAGCATCACTTGTGACACTAATATGGTGATCACTGGTGACAGGGGGTGATCAAGGGGTTAAACCTTTATTAGGGAGGTTTAGGGACCCCCTAAACCCATCTGGGCCTACTACTTAGTACCCTAACACTGATTGTCACAAATGACAGTGATCAGAGAAAAATATGAACACTGCACTGGGTGACACTGTGACAGGGAGTGAAGGGGTTAACGGGGGGGGCGATCAGGGGGTGACAAGTGTACCTATGTGTACTGTGTCAGTGTAGTGTTGGTGCAACTTACTCTGAGATGTCTTCTCTCCTCTCTCTGGAACAAAAAGAGTTCCATGAGGGGAGATGACATCACTTCCCCTGCCTGTGTTTACACTTACACAGGCAGGGGAAGGATTCTATTTGCCAGAACTGATTACCAGGTCCAGGCCAGAAATCATTGGCCTGG
Source organism: Lithobates clamitans (assembly GCA_037952925.1). Classification (NCBI taxonomy): domain Eukaryota; kingdom Metazoa; phylum Chordata; class Amphibia; order Anura; family Ranidae; genus Lithobates; species Lithobates clamitans. The sequence goes on along the minus strand of JBBGZY010000913.1, from coordinate 1,686,984 downwards.
GCACTGATTGGTTCTGATGTGAATCCGATCGCCGTGTGCGCCCCCGACTTAAGGTAACGTCGCTTCGCCCAGCCGAGCCAACCTGCCGCAGTACAACTGCGGTAGTTGGTCCGGAACTGGTTAAATGGCAAAGAGATGAGCGCTTTTTTATGCTTTGCCATTTATAGACTTCAGTGAGGAAATAACCCTTGGCCGGCAGTCAAATGAAATACAAACAGGCTCACATGTGCTAACAAGATCCATGCTGATGTAAGAGAGCACAGATTGACAGAAAGATTAGCTCATCAGTTTGCTTCTTCTCCTTCACTGTCCAGTCATTGGCAAGTTAAGACCTATTTGTATGATTTATCCCTTTGCAGCTATAACAGCTTCAACTCTTCTGGGAAGGCTGTCCACAAGGTTTAGGAGTGTGTCTATAAGAATGTTTGACCGTTCTTCCAGAAGCAAATTTGTGAGGTCAGGCACTGATGTGGATGAGAAGAGCTGGCTCGCAGTCACCACTCTAATTCATCCGAAAGGTGTTCTAGCAGGTTGAGGTCAAGACTCTGTGCAGGCCAGTCAAACTCCTCCATCCAAAACATGCTCATCCTGGTCTTTATGTTCATTGCTTTGTACACTGGTGCGCAGTTATGTTGGAACAAGTAGGGCCATCCCCAAACTGTTCCCACAAAGTTGGGAACATGAAATTGCCCAAAATGTCTTGGTATGCTGTTCCCTTAAGAGTTCCCTTCACTCTAACTAAGGGGCCAAGCCCAACCCTGGAAAAACAACCCCACAACATAATTCCCCCTCCACCAAATGATTTGGACCAGTGCACAAAGCAAGGTCCATAAAGACATGGATCCCCCCCGTTGTACATAGTCCCAACCTCTTCAGTCTATTTGCTATTTTGCATGCTGAAGGGGGCATACTAGCTGCAAGATCACTGTGGGTTATTTGTTGTGCAGTACAGGGCATTAATTGTGTGATGTTGGGTATTATTGTGCAGTGCTTAGGGCTATTATGCAATGTTGGGAGTTAATTGTTGTGCAATACTAAGGGGTTAATTGTGCAATGCTGGGGGTTTATTAATGTGCTGGAGGTTACTGCTGTCCCTGAAAGATTCTGCGTGTTTTTACTGACCCATACACTTGCTGGAAGTTATTACTGCGGGTACCAATGGGTCTTATTCTATTGTATTTAATCCCTTTTTTTGATTTTCAATAGTTAACATACACTAACAGTAAAAAAACTATAACAAAGCATTGAGAGCCTGAGCAGTAAAGATGTTTTAGTTGTGTCTCAACAGTGAAGGTATTAAAACGACATGCAAACATGATGTGGGGGAGCTGAGAGAGGAAGAGCGGGAACTTCCCTTCCCGCTCCCTCCCTCCCTTTCCTACGGCTTGTTTTTAAATTGATTTATATATGGGCCTTATTTTGGTCCCAAAATCTCATCAGTCTACCTCAGGCCTGATTTTGTCCATCATAAGTGGAAAAGGTGGCACACTACAGGTTAAACATGGTGAAGACACAACCACTTTTCAAGTGTGCCCAAAAGCACACGTAGTAGCAAACTGAATTGGTGTTAAAGATTTTTTTTTACCAAAAAACACACCATCCAAGCTGCTGCATCAAAAATGGATGTACTACCTCCTTGGGAAAGAATTGATAGCAAAACTAATACAGACGCTTCAAACAACATGAATGAGCATCCATTGCTCCAAACTTTTATGCACAGGCATACATAAAAATAATAGGAAGCATGTTACTTAATTTTTAAAATCTATACCTTTATTTGAAAGTACAACCTGATACTAACATTGGTGTCTATTTTTTCCCCCTGACACTGACAGTGGTTAAGAAATTTGTTGGGTCCATTCACATCATGGCAAATTTCAATGGGGTATACTATACATAAGAAATGTGCACAAAAAGATGCCTGTAGCATTTTAAATATGGTGCCAAACCAAATTGCATGGTTCACATGCACATTTTTTGGTTTGGCACAATTTTTAAACTCCCTCTGTACAGTAGGATTTTCAGATATTGGGACAGGATCTTAAACAGGGTGAAATGTTACATTTTCAGAGGTCTTACCTGTGCATAATGGACAAGAAAGATGCTATCAGGTGGTCTGACAATGATCCCTACAAGAGAGAAAGAGCATTTCTGTCCCAAGCAGGTTGAAACAAATGTGAGGGTTTGTGTTGCTAAGGACTGGGCTGATGGGGTGGTCACTTGAAGTTTCTGGTAAAAATAAAGCAGTTGATAGTAGTGTTTGTCATGTCACGTGCACCAATGCTTGTAGTTTAGGCAACAAGCTTTATGAGCTGACAGCTCTTATGTCTGGGGACAACTCGGACCCTGTTGCAATTACAGAGACTTGGTTCAAGGATGTAAAATGACTAGGTATAATATTATCAGGGTATACACTATACAGGACCTACAAAGTAGGGACGAGGAGTTGCGCTATGTGTCAAAAATAGAGCAGAAAAAATTAAAAAATACAAATGAAATACTCCAAACCTTCTGGGCCTGCCTTCCAACCGGAGAGGGATCTTCCCTTAGAATTGGTGTAACATACAGTCCCCCAGGACAGACTGAAGATTATGATAACTTGATAATTGAAGCGATAACTCAAATGGCAATGAAGGGAGAGGTTTTGATTTTGGGTGACTTCAACCTGCCTGACATTAACTGGAATTCTCAAAGTTCTATTACAAGTAGGAGTGGGGATGTAATGGAAGCACTGAATGGGGTTTCTCTAAACCTCAGGTGATTATATTCTAGACCTAGTATTGACAAATGGGGATCAACTAATTTGGGTTCTAGTGATCACCAATGTCTTTGGTTTGATATTAAAACAAGAAATGAAAAATCATATACAAAAACAAGTTTTAGATTTGAAAAGAGCAAATTTTGCTGAAATGGATAGATTTCTAAAAAATGAATTGAAAGGTTGGAGTAAATGACAGGAGCAAACAATCAGTGGGCACTGTTAGTCTACGTCCTTGGAGGCAACTAGATTATGTGTCAGGCAAGTTAGTAAGAATAAACGGAAGAAAAAAACAATATGGTTCACTAAAGAGGTAAGTAGTAGGCCAAAACCTCTTTTATTTTCCTAAATATTCAGATTTGAGATTGACATTTTGGATTGAACATGAGCACTGTAGTTGTTCAATAATGAAACAAATCCTTTAAAACTACAACTTGCCTAATAATTGTGCACACAGTACCTTACTGATCCTACCTCAAAATGAGAGATTACTAAATCATGGTTATTGTATTTAAAAACATAAAAAGGTCATCTGGACACAGCTAGATGGCATCTTTAACCACTTCAGCCCAGGAGGGATTTGCCCCCTTAACCAGGGGGCGCGGCTCTCATTCTGAGTGGACGTCATATGACAGCCCTCCAGAACAACCGCTAGGACATGGCGCGACCCTGGTCTGTGTAAAGAGCCGCTGCCCTTTAACCATGTGATCGGTTGTGTCCAATCACATGTAAATACGGAGATGCCGGTAATCGGCGCTCCTCGCCTTACACTGACAGAGTGTGAGGAGAGCCGATCAGCGGCATCTCCTCACAGGGGACGGCTGGGGATGTAATCAGGGCACTAATCATCAGTGCCCTGATTACAATTAAGTACCCACCAGTACCAGAACTGTGTGCCCACCACTGCCAGCAATCAGTGCCCACAATTGCCACCAATCAGTGGCCATTAGTGATGCCAGTCAGTGCTGGCTATCAGTGCTGCCCAGCAATTCCCATAACTGCTGCCTATCAGTGCTGTCCATCCGTGTTCACCAGTGCCGCCTATCAGTGCCCATAAGTGCGGCATATTTGTGCCTCCTCATCAGTGCTGCCTCATCAGTCCCATCAGTGCAGCCTATCAGTGCCCATCAGTGCTTCCTCATCAGTGAAGGAGAAAATGACTTATTTACAAAATTTGCTGACAGAAACTAAGAAAAACTTTTTTTTTTCAACATTTTTGGTCTTTTTTTTTTTTTTTTTAGGAAAAAATAAAAAAACCAGGAGTGATAAAATAGCACCAAATGAAAGCTCTGATTGTGTGAAGAAAATGATAAAAATTTCACATGGCTACAGTGTATCATGACCGCGCAATTGTCAAAGTGTGACAGTGCTGAAAGCTCAAAAATGGCCTGGGCAGGAAGTATTGAGGTGGTTAATGACCAGGCCATTTTTTTGCAACACAGCACTGTGTTCCTTTAGCTGACAACTGCGCAGTCATGCGTCAGTGTACCCAAATAAAATTGAAGTCCTCTTTTTCGCACAAATAGAGCTTTCTTTGGGTGGTATTTGATCACCTCTATGGGTTATTTTTTTGCGCTATAAACAAAAAGACCGACAATTTTGAAAAAAAAAAACAATATTTTTTATTTTCTGCTTTAAAACACACCCCAATAAAAAAAATTTAAAAAATCAAATTTCTTCATCAATTTAGGCCAATTTCGATTCTGCTACATATTTTTGGTAAAAAAAAAAAAAAAAATCCCAAAAAGTGTTTATTGATTGGTTTGCACAAAAGTTATAGCGTCTACAAAATAGGGGATAGGTTTATGGCATTTTTAATGTTGATTTATTTGTTTATTTTTTTACTAGAAATGGTGGTGATCAGCGATTTTTAGCAGGACTGGGACATTGCGGCGGACAGATCGGACATCTAACATTTTTGACACTTTTTGGGAACCAGTGACATTATTACAGTGATTCGTGCTAAAAACATACGCTGACATTGTACTAATGGCACTGGCAGGAAAGGGGTTAACATCGGGGGCAATCAAGGGGGTTAAATGTGTTCCCTCAGTGTGTTTCTAACTGTGTGGGGGGGTGGGCTGCCTGGGACAATACACAGATCCATCTTCCTGCATAGCAGAAAGACAGGATCTCTGTATGATCCCCTGTCAGAACGGAGATCTACCTTGTTTACTATGGCAGATCCCAGTTCTGTCACTGCAGGGAACGATTCGGCCAGCGGACTTCGCTGCTTGGCTCCCCCACTGGCAAACTGGCGCGCCCGCCCACAGATTGCCATGTACAAGCCGACGTACAGCTACAGAGATTCGCACAGCGGAGCCAACCTGCCGCAGTATAACTGCGGCGGCTGGTCGGCAAGCGGTTAAAGATCAGGTAAACTGATTTTTTTTCCTTCCCTTCCCTGCAAAGTAAAGGCATAATGTGCTAGTATGCATTGCATACTAGCACATTATGTGACACTTACCTGTAAATGAAGCCACGTCATTTGTGCTGCAGGCTACATCCATCTTCACCAATCTTCCTTCTGGGGCCACGGACTCTGGCTGTGTGACTGGTCTGAGCCACGTGACGTCACTCCCGCGCATGTGTGTGGGAGCCGCTATTTACAGCACACGCTTCTGAAGAAACAGCACGTGTACAGTGAATATCTCCTAAATGGTGCACGTTTAGGAGATATTTACAGTACCTATAAGTAAGCATTATTCTAGACTTACCTATGGGTACAAAATATACAGGAAGGTTTACTTCCTCTTTACGTGATGCTTTCCTATGCCAATGCAGGGCAAAACAAAAGGGTCACTTAGCTACCCCTCTCCCTTTCACTATATACTCACCTCTTTTGATCCACTGCCACGCTATTCAGCTGCCGGGTCCAAGGAAAGAAAGTACTAAAACTGAAGTTTTGGAGCATACACAGGGCTATGGACTCTAGCCCTGTCACGTTGAAAGGGTGGAATGCTGAGTGTTTTATTCTACTTCCAGTGAGCAAATGTGGTAGCAGGTGAGATGCTAATATACTGCTAGAAAGTCTTTTTCTTTTTCTAACTGGGCAAAGCCTAGAGTCATTTTAAAATGATGCATTACACTGGTTGTCTAACAGCCAAGCAAAAGAGAGCACTGCTGTAACCACTCTAAATGCCTATGCAATAACTGTCTTTTTAAAAAGGTCAGTATTTGCAAGCTACACTTTCATGTTCAAGTCTAACAATAGGTTGCCTCTCCATCATGGGTATAAGGTAGGAGTGTGCACATTCTCCACGTATTCTGAAGCTCAGGTTTTGGGGAAGATCTAGAAGCTCTCTAGGGTGGCAGGCTGTTCAACTATGGGCATGATGTAGCACCTTGTGGTATCTGCTTTAAATAGTACCATTGGTTTATATTGTGTACCCACACTACAGATTGATTTTTAGGTAATCATGCTAAAAGTCCAACTCTAGCCAAACTTTTTTTTCCCCCAGTTTTAGGAAATTAGACAGGGTTAGAACCACTCTCAAATTTTTAATGCGGCTGTGTCACCATTTAGGAGATCTTTCCTTACTTCTTGACTATGTGACAGGTGTCAGGCTGAACAGAAAGGGAATAGAAATCTTATTGTAAGCACACACTGTATTGCATCGGACACAAAAAAAATCATCTCTGCGGGAACACAGCATTGTAATCTGACAAGACTAAAAAGTGAAGGTAGCATAATGTAGCAGGTTTAGCAAGGTTTATTGGAAAAAATATACAATGATGCACTCACAAATACTAACAGAACTGATAAAATATGGCGGGCCAGAACACTCAGTGCCTTGCTTGCCCCCAAAGTCTCACTATCCCCAATGGCAAGAAATGCAGTCCTCGATGTAAGCTCACAATCCTTGTAGATTTGGTCAGCAAGAAGAGTAATGCAAAGTCCGATGCTGGTGATTCTAGCTCCATACACTCTTGAGCATCAACAGGTCATGGTACATATTTTGGGGTACAGCCTACCCACCATTATATGGTGCAAGGTCCTGGCTGACTGGATAGTTTAGGTTCTTCATGTTACACAGTTTGGTAAATCTAAAGTTGATTGTACAGTCAGATTGTAATGTGTATAGTGAGCCTAAGGACTGCCAGTTGCTATGTATAAGTCGTGGCAGGACTTTGGAGTTGAGTAAGGGACTAAGTGTTCTGAACCCCTACATGTAAATTCTACATTCTAGGATTTGTGAGTTGTGTATCCTATTTAACCTGGCTTTACAATGCACCTTTCATCTTTTTTGTTTTGACTACTTCTTGGAGCTCCCACTCCCCTTTACTTGTAATACAATCATAGTGCTAGCATATACAGTTTACCTGTTCTAGGACTACTTCTGCTACAGTCTTATGAAACTCTGTCTTTTGACCTCATAATGTGGTTTAGTAAGCCCAAACTACATATAGATCTGTCTTGGAAAATGAGGTATTGAAGAATATTTTAAGAGGCCATAAAAGTAAATTTTGAGAAAGCTTGTCAGTCTTCTTGCCTTTATTATTTTACACATCGTTCGTAACTATCTTCAAACACCCAAAAAAATAAATCCACCTACTTCCTCTGTGTGACAACAGCAATGAGATTTGTAAGCTTAGAGATTTATAAACATGAAAAACACACAATATAAAAAAAATAAAAAAACGTAAAAATACGTTACCTGTATTACCTAAATAGTTACATAGTTACATAGTAGGTGAGGTTGAAAAAAGACACAAGTCCTGGTAGCCATCGATCAAAATCAAATTCCAAAATTTGAAAAACTTTGGCATCCTTGGATAAAACAACAGTTCCTGTCAAACTTCAATGACTCTGTCCTGTTGCCATGGTAACAGATTAAATGACTTACAGAGACACCCATTCTAAGGCTTCAAAGAGAACTAAAAAGAATAATAAACTGACGAGTGGGACAACCTTGTGGACCATACCTCTATCTTTCAACCCTTTTTCTTCTTTCTCTTTCCTTTTCTCCACCTTACGATTAAAGCTCATTATCAGAATTTATTTGACCTATATACACTCTACTTGTAAACAATATGTATAGTAGGTATAAATCATTTAAATACCTACAAAAGTAACTAAGGAAATGATATATATCTTTAATTTAGGTTTACGTGAACCCAATGTTTAATATTTGAAATTTCATGATATTTACCTATATAAACCCTACTGTAAAACAATGAGCTTACTTTATAGATCCTTGTAAACTTACTTTATGTATCTTTATAATATTGTATACTCAATAAACTTCTTTTGACAAGGAAAAAAGACACAAGTCCAACCTATGTGTGTGATTTTAAGCCTGTATTACCTTGTATATCCCTGTATGTTGTGGTCGTTCAGGTGCTTATCTAATTTTTTTATGAAACTATCGATGCCCCCTCCCCTCTGAGACCACTGCATGTGGAAGGGAATTCCACATCCTGGCCACTCTTATGCCGCATATACACGAGCGGAATTTCCATCAGAAAAATCTTGGACGGTTTTTCCAACGGAATTCCGCTCAAGCTTGGCTTGCATACACACGGTCACACAAAAGTTCGCTGAACTTTCGACCGTCAAGAACTCGTTGACGTACAACACTACGATGAGCCGAGAAAATGAAGTTCAATGCTTCCGAGCATGCGTCGAATTGTTTAAGCATGCGTAGGAAGTTTGCACGTCGGAATTGGTACAGACATCAGAATTTCAGATCGGAACTTGTTCCGACCAAAAAATTGAGAACATGCTCTCAATCTTTTGCTTGCTGGAATTCCGCCAGCAAAAGTCGGATGGAGCATACACGCGGTCGCATTTTCGGACCAAAAGCTCTCATCAGACTTTTGCTGGCAGAATTTTCGCTCGTGTGTACTGGGCATTGCAGTGAAGAACCCTCTACGTAGTTTATGATTCAACCTCTTTTCTTTTAATTTTAACAAGTGTCTTTTTAAACTCCCTTCTGCAAAAAAGTTTTATCCCTATTGTGGAGTCACCAGTATGGTATTTGTAAATTGAAATCATATCCCCTCTCAAGCGTCTCTTCTCCAGAGAGAATAAGTTCAGTACTCGCAACCTTTCTTCATAACTAATATCCTCCAGACCCTTTATTAGGCTTTGTTGCCCTTCTTTGTACTCGCTCCATTTCCAGTACATCCTTTCTGAGGACTGGACAGCATACTATAGGTGCAGCCGGACCAGAGTCTTGTAGAGTGGGAGAATTATCGCTTTATCCCTGGAGTTAATCCCTTTAATGCATGCCAATAATATGTTTGCTTTGTTAGCAGCAGCTTGGCATTGCATGCCATTGCTGAGCCTATCATCTACTAGGACCTCCAGCTCCTTTTTCATCCTAGATTCCCCCAGAGTTTCTCCCCCTAGTGTATAGATTGCATTCATATGTTTTGCCACCCAAATGCATTATTTTACATTTTGCTACATTAAACCTCATTTGCCATGTAGTTGCCCACTCCATTAATTTGTTCAGATCTTCTTGCAAGGTTTCCACATCTTGTGGAGAGGTTACTGCCCTGTTTAGCTGAGTATCATCCGCAAATACATAGATTTAACTGTTTACCCCATCCACCAGGTCGTTTATGAATTATGAATTAAATAGGATTGGTCCCAGCACAGAACCCTGTGGGACCCCACTACCCACCCCTGACCATTCAGAGTATTCCCCATTTATCACCACCCTCTGAACTCGCCCTTGTAGCCAGGTTTTAATCCATGTACCTACCCTATGGTAATACTGCTAATGATACCATTTTCATGACTTGTATGTAGTCCCTTATCATCCCCTCCAAGAGCTTGCATACTATTGATGTTAGGCTAACTGGTCTGTAATTCCCAGGGATGTATTTTGGCTCTTTTTAAATATTGGTGATACATTGGCTTTTTTCCAATCCGCTGGTACCATTTCAGTCAATAGAAATTAGGAACAATGGTCTGGCAATCACTTGACTGAGTTCCCCAAGTACCCTCATGTGCAAGCCATCAGGTCCCAGTGATTTATTAATGTTAATTTTCCCAAGTCTAATTCTAATTCTGTACTCTGTTAGCCACGTGGGTGCTTCCTGTGACGTCATGAGGATAAGCACTGCAGTTTTGGTTACTAAAGCCCCCCAATTCCCTTGTGAAGACTGAGGAGAAGAATAAATTCAATACCTTTGCCATTTCCCCATCCTTTGTAACTGATATCCTTCCTCATTCTTTATGGGACCAATTTGGTCTGTCCTCCCTTTTACTGTTTATATACTTGAAGAATTTCTTGGGATTTTTTTTGCTCTCCTCTGCTATGCATCTTTTGTGTTCTATCTTAGCCACTCTAATTGCACCCTTACATTTCTTGTTGCATTCTTTATAAAAAGTCTGAATGCTGATGATGATCCCTCAACCTCGTATTTTTTGAAGGCCTTCTCCTTTGCTTTTATATGCATTTTTACATTGGAGTTAAGCCATCCAGGACTTTTGTTCATTCTTTTAAATTTATTACCCAATGGGATGCACTGGCTAATGCCCTTATTTAATATGCTCTTAAAGCAAACCCATCTCTCCCCTGTGTTCTTTGTTCCTAAGATTTTATTCCAATTTATGCCTTCTAGCAAGGTTCGTAGTTTAGGGAAGTTTGCTCTTTTGAAATTCGGTGTCTTTGTATTCGCCTTATGTTTCCTATTTGTGTGATTTATACTGAAGCCAATTGACCTGTGATTACGGTTTCTGAAATTGCCCTGTATTTCCACATCCATGATCAGGTCTGTATTGTTGGCAATCAGTAAATCTAGTAACGCTTTATTTCTAGTTGATGCGTCTACCATCTGACCCATGAAATTGTCTTGCAAGACATTTAGGAACTGGTGAGCCTTAGACAAATGCGTGGTTCCCTCCATCCAGTCTATGTCTGGATAATTAAAATCCCCCATTATGATGACACTTCCCATCCTTGCTACTAATCCAAATTGTGATAGAAGGTCCACCTCATTTGACCGCAACATACAGGGATATATAATGGAATACTGACACGTAATCACACACATAGGTTGGACTTGATGAACTTGTGTCTTTTTTCAACCTCACCTACTATGTAACTATGTAACCTCCGCCTCCTCCCTCAGGTTAGGGGCCCTATGGGATAATACTCCCAGTATTATTTTCCCCTTAGCTTCATCCCTTTGGAGGTCTATCCATAAGGATTCCACCCCCTCCCTAGCTCCCTTAGTAATGTCATCTCTCACATTTACTTGTACATTATTCTTGTTATATAGTCATACCCCCTCCCCCGTTTTTACCCTTCCTATCCCTGCGATAAAGGGAGCTGTTGAACCAGGTCTCTGAAATTCCCACAAAATCCAAATCCTCATCGTACAACAGTATCTCTAGTTCACCCATCTTGTCCACCAGGCTCCTGGCATTGGTGAACAAGCCACGTAGTTTAGACAGGTTGCATACTATTCTCTTATTGGATGTTCCGAGATTGCAACTAGGACTTGTTACTATACTTACCTTGGGTTTATGTGCTTTAGTCAACCTACCAATAATACCCTCTGAAATATGTTCCGCGCTGGCTATCTCTACCTCTGGACCCTCCCCCCCTAGTTTAAAAACCCCTCTTTTTGGCCATCTTTACTCCCAGCAGATCTGCACCCTCCTCATTTAGGTGCAGTCCGTCCCTTCTAAAGTACTGGTGACCGACTGAGAAGTCGGCCCAGTCCTCCAGGAACCCAAACCCCTCCTTACTACACCAGCTCCACAGCCACTTGTTTACTTCCCTCATCTCCCTCTACTTTTCTGGTGTGGCTTGATGCACTGGTAGTATTCCTGAGAATACTACCTTGGAGGTCCTTTTCCTCAATTTAGCTCCCAAGTCACTAACATTGTTCTTTAGGACACTCCATCTGCCTCTGACTTTGTCATTGGTGCCAACGTGCACTATTACAGCCAGGTTTTCCCCAGCTCCTCCCAGTAATCTGTCCACCAGATCCGTGATGTGCCAAACCCAAGCGCCCGGTAGACAGCATACAGTTCGGCGCTTCAGGTCTTTGTCACAGATTGCCCTCTGTCCTTCTGAGAACTGAATTCCCTACCATCAGAATCTGCCTATCCTTTCCCTTCACTCCCCCCCTTCTCTCACTGGAGGAGTTCTTCCCCTGGCAGCTAGGAGAGTCCCTCAGCTCCAGCAGTGCTGGTCCTTGACTAGTTTCACCGATGTCACTCAATGGAGCGTAGGTATTGAGATGTTCCAGCCCTGGATCGGCCTCCCTGGCACTTCCCCCTCTATCCTTCCTGGCTGTCACCCATCTACTCTTTTCTGGTGCCTGTACTTCTTTGTCTCCACCCGCCTCTGTGCTGGCCCCTGCCGGGTACATTCCCAGATCTCCTTTAGTATGGAGGGTCTTCTCAGTGCTGATAGTTGCTTCCCTAGATTCAGAACCTGGGCTTCCAAGGAAACAATGTGCTTACATTTTGCACAGCGGTATTCGCCCTTGATCAGATAATCAAAGAACGCATACATGCTACAAGATGTACACCGAGTCGCATCTCCACACCCACCGGGTATCGTATCTACCAATTTAATGAGGATTGGGGATTATACCCTGTCCAAATTACCTAACAACTAGCTAAATGAAGCAGCCAGACATTTGTGAGAAAAGCAAAAGGGTAAAATACATGTGAAACTATACGAGAACCCCCTAAAGGGGCTTTAAAGCAGCCAAAAAGGTACAATGTTTGTAATTGAAAAATTCGATTTTATTAGTACAAAAAATATCTAAATAAGTATTATAAAAAGATCACGGGAACAAAGTACAGACTAATCGAGTCATGACATGATCTGAGTGTGGCATACCATTATAGTGGACAAAGCATACAATTAGACCAGAAAATGGGCGCAATACATAAAATAACGACCAAGATTGACTTGGAAGTAGATTCTTAAAAACAGTGGTAGCACATATTGCCTATGATACCATGCATGCGTTGGGGGTAACAGGTTTGTATACGTAAATCCTGACGCGTTTCGACCCTTCCCGGGTCCTCTTCAGAGGATAGGGGGCAACTATCCTCTGAAGAGGACCCGGGAAGGGTCGAAACGCGTCAGGATTTACGTATACAAACCTGTTACCCCCAACGCATGCATGGTATCATAGGCAATATGTGCTACCACTGTTTTTAAGAATCTACTTCCAAGTCAATCTTGGTCGTTATTTTATGTATTGCGCCCATTTTCTGGTCTAATTGTATGCTTTGTCCACTATAATGGTATGCCACACTCAGATCATGTCATGACTCGATTAGTCTGTACTTTGTTCCCGTGATCTTTTTATAATACTTATTTAGATATTTTTTGTACTAATAAAATCGAATTTTTCAATTACAAACATTGTACCTTTTTGGCTGCTTTAAAGCCCCTTTAGGGGGTTCTCGTATAGTTTCTTTGTAATTTTGGGGTGTGCGGCCAATTTGTCTACACTCACATTAGTGCCCTTGCTAGTTGGTTGTGGGTAAAATACATGTATGGTATTTTCTGAAGTATAAAAATCAACCATATTTTAGATGGAGAAACAGTACACAATGCAAAGATTCAACCCAGAAGAGCAACTTTTACATTGATACCAGGTCTCTTCTCACCTTGTGGTTCCAGTACACCTTTCTACCAGGCACGTCGGATTTCTTGTACAGGATATGGAGCCAGATGGTCTTCCCGTCAGCTTCATCTTTCTTCATCAGTCAATAGTCTCTACATTCTTCTATGCTGTATGAAGTAACATGCTGCACATTTTGGCCCAAGTACCTTCTGTACAATCTTATTTATGGAAGTGAATATAGGAGTTGGAAAGTACCTTAAGTTAACCAGTCATAAAAGAAATCTGGAGACTGCCATTTCTAAACTTAAGTGAATATGCTTGGCTGTCACCAACCTGTAAGTAGTATGCAAACCAGAAAAAGTCAGAGGCTCATATCTACAAACTCATTCAAGGTCTGTGTCTGCAAGACAAGCATGACAAGAAATTAACTGGTGTTTTTTAGGAGAGGACAATACTGGCAGCCTCCATGTTATGCCTACCATACACGACCCAAATTTTATTTGATTCCTGCTGAATCTATCCCATCAGCATCATCCGCCTCAACAAGTCTATTTTTCCAACAAACTTTTGACCATATACTGTGTGTGTGTCTGTTTTATATATACAGTACTGTGCAAAAGTTTTAGGCAGGTGTAAAAAAAAATACTGTAAATTAAGAAAGCTTTCAGAAATAGAAGTGTTGATACCGTATATACTCGAGTATAAGCCAACCCGAATATAAGCCGAAGCACCTAATTTTACCACAAAAAACTGGGAAAACTTATTGACTCAAGTATAAGCCTAGGGTAGGAAATGCAGCAGCTGCTCGGTAAACAATGCCCATCAACAGCCTCACTGTGCCCACCTGTATCACTGCCCATCTGCAGCCTCGTGCCCATTTGCAGCTGTACCTTTGATAACAAAAACAGCGGGTGTCTCCCGCTGTCATGCAGTCTTAACTGTTCGGAGGCCATCCACTGTAACAAAGCCTCCTCCTCGTCCGTGATAAACGGAACACTGATTCAGTTTCCCAGCATTGTATCAGTGTTCAGTGTTCTATCTATCATGGATGAGGATGCGGTGGGGCTTTGCTACAGTGGACAGCCGCCAAACAGTTAAGACTGCATGACACAGCAGGAGGCACCCGCTGTTTTGGTTATCAAAAGGCATAGATGGGCACAGTAAGGCTGCACCCCCACTCGAGTTTAAGCCGAGGGGGGCATTTTCAGCATAAAAAATGTGCTGAAAAAGTCGGCTCATACTCGAGTATATACAGTAGTTTATTTTTATCAGTTAACAAAATGAGTTAAAAAAAAAAAAAAAGGGGTAAATTAACCGAAGAAAAATCCAAATCAATATTTGGTGTGACCACCCCACCCTAGAAGAATTTATGCTGTTTTTAAGCCAAAGGGTAGTCCCACCAAATATTTTTTCTTCTGGTCGCTCACTTCGCATTATGTAAATTGATAAAAGCAATTAAAATATATATCTTTGAAAGCTTTCTTACAGCATTTCTTCACACCTGCCTTAAACTTTTGCACAGTACTGAAAATATACATATGTATGCCATGTGTATAAATTGTACATGTACAGTGAGAGAAAAAAAGGATTTGATCCCCTGCAAATGTTTTAAGTTTGCCCACTTACAAAGAAATTAAGGGTATTTAATTTATCATAGGTTAATTTTAAATGATAGAGACAGAATATCAACCAAAAATCCATAAAAACAAACATAAAACAAAGGCTATAAATTAAGTTGCAGTTCAGTGAGTAAAATAATTATTTGATCCCCACACAAAACATGACTTAGTACTTGGTGGAGAAATCCTTGTTGGCAATAGGGATGAGCCGAACACCCCTCGGTTCGGGTCGCACCAGAACCTGCGAACGGATCGAAAATTTGCGCGAACTTTAGAACCCCATTAAAGTCTATGGGACTCGAACGTTCGAAATCAAAAGTGATAATTTTAAAGGCTAATATGCATGGTATTGTCCTAAAAAGGGTTTGGGGACCCAGGTCCTGCCCCAGGGGACATGTATCAATGCAAAAATGTTTTTTAAAAATGCCAGTTTTTTCGGGAGCAGTGATTTTAATGATGCTTAAAGTGAAAAAAAAGGTGAAATATTCCTTTAAATATCGTACCTGGGGGGTGTCTATAGTATGCCTGTAAAGTGGCGCGCGTTTCCCGTGCTTAGAACAGTTCCTGCACAAAATGACATTTTTAAAGGAATCAAAGTCATTTGAAACTGCTGGCGGCTTTAATGTAATGTCGGGTCCCGGCAATATGGATGAAAATCAGTTCAACAAATGGCATGGGTACCCCCTCCCAGTCCATTACCAGGCCCTTTGGGTCTTGTATGGATATTAAGGGGAACACCCCGCACCCAAATTAAAAAAAGGAAAGGCGTTGGGCCCCCAGGCCCTATATACTCTAAACAGCAAACAAGACAGGGACTGTAGGTTTGTTAAGTAGAATCTGTTTGTAATTTTGAACTGGTACTTTTTTAAAGTGTAGCTCCAGCCAAAAAATCTATTTTTAAGCTTTTAGGAAAACATAGGGAAGAGTTATCACCCCTGTAACATTTGTTTTGCTGTCTGTGCACCTCTTCAGAAGATTTCACCTCACTTTCTGTCCCAATGACAAATGTTTTTTGAAAATTTGGAGTTTTTAGTGAAACAAGGATGAGTGAAAGCATCAGTGGAGAGGAGACACGTTTTTCCCAAAATAACTCTTACAGGAGAGAATTTCCCTTCCTAGGGGTAGATTTCATCTCACTTCCTGTTGTCTCCTTCCGTTTGCAAGTAGGAGTCGTTTGTAAGTTGGATGTTTGAAAGTAGGGGCCTGCCCTATATACTCTGCAGAAATTGGAGCCTCAGGTGTTGCCACAACACTGTAAGCCCTCACAGTTACTCTTGGTGGGCGCAGGAACGGGCCCTACTGTGAAATATTAGATCAAGAGTTGTAATTACATGCACCTGTTGAATCGGGGCAGAAAAATTGGGCCTTTGGTGGTGGTGTTGCCACAACACTGTAAGCTTTCACAGTTACTCTTGGTAGGCGCAGGAATGGGCCCTGCTGTGAAATATTAGATCAAGAATTGTAATTACATGTCCCTGTTGAACAGGGGCAGAAAAATTGGGCCTTAGGGACTGGTGCCACAACACTGCAACCCCTCACAGATACTCTAGTTGGAACGCAGGAATGAGCCCTGCTGCAAAGTATTGCATCAAAAATTGTAATTACACGCCCCTGTTGAATAAGGGCTGAAAAATTGGGCCTTGGGCACTGGTGCCACAACACTGCAACCCCTCACAGATACTCTAGTTGAGAGCAGCAACAAACGCTCCTGCAAAATATTGCATCAAAAATTGTAATTACACGACCCTGTTAAACAGGGGCTGAAAAATTGGGCCTTAGCCACTGGTGGCGGTGCCCAGAACCAAAAATGTTCTTATAAGCTATCAGCATAATCATTGAGGAGAAATAGGATAATCACTCAGCATAACAGGATAGTCACTCAGCATCAGCATAGGCAGTCTTGAAGGGATCTGACATTTCAAAAAAAAATATTCAGTTACATCAGCAACAGGTGCCCGGTAGCTGGTGGTGACCCAAGACTGATTCATTTTTATGAAGGTCAGTCGATCGACCGAGTCAGTGGACAGGCGCACCCTGTGATCGGTTACAAAGCTTCCAGCAGCACTGAATGTGCGTTCCGAAAGAACGCTGGATGCAGGACAGGCCAGTAGCTCAATTGCATACTGTGCAAGCTCTGGCCAGTGATCCGTCCTCAAGACCCAGTAACCCAGAGGATTTTCGGTGGGAAAGGTGTCCAAGTCAGATCTTGCCCCTAGGTATTCCTGCACCATGTAAAACAGACGCTGGCAATGGTTGCTGGAACCGATTATACACTGGGGCTGCGGACTAAAAAATTGTCTGAACGCATCGGTCAGACGGCCACCTTCTCCACTGCTCCTTCTTTGACTGACCAAAGCCTCAGCAACACGTTGTCCAGGAACAGGCGTTTGTAACCTCCCAGTCTCTGGGAACGCGTTGCACAGACCTTTCTGCAAGGCCTCCCGAAGAGGTTTCATCCTCTGCTCCCTCTGCGACAGCAAGATAAGGTCTGCAACCTTACCCTTGTAACGTGGATCAAGGAGGGTTGCCAGCCAGTATTGATCCCTCTCCTTGATACCACGAATAAGAGGATCCTTTCGCAGGATCAGAGAGGCCATGCAGCGTAGGTTTGCTGAGGCATTCGGTCCGGAGTCCTCTGGGTCACTAAGGACGTCTTGATCCGCAGCCACATCCTCCCAGCCACGTACAAGTCCACGGGTTTCTTGGGACTGTAAATGATCCCTTGAAGACTGCTGATGATGCCGAGTGCTAGGCTCCACCTCCATGCTTACACAATCTTCCTCCTCCTCGTCCTTTTCCTGTGTGATCCGCGGGCACGCAGGAACACTGTCTGGATAAAGGGGGCCTTGAGAGGTAAGGAAGTCCTCCTCTTCCTCCCTCTGTTCTGCCTCAAGTGCCCTGTCCATTATTCCACGCAGCGTGTGCTCCAACAGGTGTAAAAGAGGTACAGCGTCACTGATGCATGCACTGTCACTGCTCACCATCCTCGTGGGCTCCTCAAATGGTGACAGGACAGTGCATGCATCCCTGATCATAGAACACTGGCGTGGGAAAAAAAAACAAGGTCCCCTGACCCTGGTGCCATAGTCGCATAGGTACTCATTGATGGCCCTCTGCTGCATGTGCAGCCGCTGCAGCATGGCCAACATTGAGTTCCACCTGGTGGGCATGTCACAGATTAGGCGGTTCTTGGGCAGGCCAAATTTCTTTTGGGAGGTCAGCCAGCCTAGCATTGGCATTATATGACCTGCGGAAATGCACACAGACTTTCCTGTCCTGCCTCAGGACATCCTGTAAGCCCGGGTACCTGCCCAAGAACTGCTGCACCACCAAGTTAAGGACGTGAGCCAAACAGGGCACATGGGTCAGTTGTCCCTGTCGGAGGGCGGAGAGGAGGTTGGTGCCATTGTCGCAAACCACTATACCTGCCTTAAGCTGGCGTGGCATCAACCACCTCTGAACCTGCCCCTGCAGAGCTGACAGAATATCTACCCCAGCGTGGCTCCTGTCCCCCAAGCACACCAGCTCAAGCACCGCATGGCATCTTTTTGCCTGCGTGCTTGCATAGCCCCTTGAATGCCTACGGAGCACTGCTGGTCCCGAGGACAAATCAGCACAGGAAGAGGCCATGGAGGAAGAAGAGGAGGGGGTGGAGGAGAGAGGTGTGGCAAAATCACCACTAGTAGAATTTTAGAAGCGTGGTGGCGGAACAAACTCCAACACTACTGCACCCTGTCCTGCATCCTTCCCAGCTGCCAGAAGAGTCACCCAGTGCGCTGTGAAAGATAGGCAACGTCCCTGTTCTTGCCTGCTGGACCACGAGTCAGTGGTAATATGCTCCTTACCGCTGACCGCCCTGTCCAGCGAGCCCAAGACATTGCCATCCACATGCCGGTAGAGAGCCGGAATTGCCTTCTGTGTGAAAAGGTGGCATTTGGGAACCTACCACTGAGGAACTGCACATTCCACAAACTCACGGAAGGGGGCAGAGTCTACCAACTGAAAAGGCAGTAGTTGAAGTGCTAGCAACTTAGCCAATTTAGCATTCAACCGCTGGGCATGTGGATGGCTGGGAGCGAACTTCTTTCGGCGGTGCAGCAGCTGGGGCAGGGAAATTTGCCTGGTACAATCTGACGTTGGTGTACCGATAGCAGATTGCCCCCAAGTACTTGGCTGACACACACCTAATTCTACACCTTCATTCCTCTCAGTGGAGGTCTCAGAGAGGACTGAAGGTATAGTGGGGTTGGAGATCCCAGCTGAGGAGCAAGGAGAGGTACTCTTTGTTCTTTGGTGTGGGTCTTTTAGGTACGCTTGCCAACGAACTGCATGGTAGGTTGACATATGTCTGGTCAAGCATGTGGTGCCCAAGCAGGTCATGTTTTGGCCACACGAGAGATGCTTGAGACATATGTTGCAAAATAGCAGCGGTGGGATCTGATGCACTCGTCTCAAAGGCCCACAAAGAACTTTTGGAATAACGTGCAGAGACAGCAGCGCCCTGCACATGCAGAGCTCTGCGGTGTGATGCAGTCAGTGTGCTGCCCTTAAGCTGGCCCCTGGAGGGCATCCTGCCTCGTTGGTGATGTGCCTCCTCCTCCTCTCTCCTATCAGGCACCCACGTGGAGTCAGTGACCTCATCATCCCCTCCTTCCTCATCACTGGAGCTAACCTGGCAGTATGCTGCAGCTAAGGGAACATGACTGCCAGATTGCCGTCCTTCTTGGGCACCCCCTCTCTCTGGGCTCACGTTACTGCCTTCCTCTAGCTGGGTACCATCATCGGAGCCTTCAAAACGCTGGGCATCCTCCTGGAGCATGTACCCAACACTGTGGTCAAACAGTTCGGGGGACTCCTCAGGAGGACATGGTGGGGCTAAGGAAGGAGTGACTGATGCCATTGAGCCGAGGGAAGAGGCTGTGTTGGCAGCTGCTTTACCAGACAAAGTACCCTGAGCCTGGGTGAGAGAGGATGAGGACGGCTTGGTCATCCACGCTACCAAGTCTTCCGCATGTTGCGGCTCAACACAGCCAGCTGCCGAAAAAAAGGACAAGCGTGTCCCATGGACACTTGCTGATGAGGATGCACCGTCTCCACAACCAGCACTGTTGCCTCTAGATACAGAGCCTGCTTGCCCTCTTTTATTAGCTTGTGACTGTCTGCCTCTCCTTGTTGGCCTTCCAGACATACCAATGGCCTGCAGTGAGATGTACCAGCACAAAGCTGGGATGTATTATATATCTATATATATATATATCTATATCTATATATATATATATCTATATATATATCTATATATCTATATATCTATATATCTATATATCTATATATCTATATATATATATATATATATATATATATATATATATATACACACACTGACACTGCAAGCTAGCAGAATCAACTGCCTGCCTGTAGTATTATTAGTATGAGAACAATTGTCTTCAGGTAGCTTTAGGTGCACATTTTGCAGAGGACGCAGTACACTAACTGTAAATACTGTAGCTGCCTGCCTGTGGTATTAATAGGAGCAGAACAGCAGCAATTGTCTTCAGGTACCTCTGCACAGGACGCAGTAAACTAACTGTAAATACTGTAGCTGCCTGCCTGTGGTATTAATAGGATCAGAAGAACACCACCAATTTTATTCAGGTAGCTTTAGGTGCACACTGTGCAGAGGACACAGTACACTAACTGTAAATACTGTAGCTGCCTGTCTGTGGTTTAATTAGGATCATAAGACCACCAATTTTCTTCAGGTAGCTTTAGGTGCACACTGTGCAGAGGACAGTACACTAACTGTAAATACTGTAGCTGCCTGCCTGTGGTATTAATAGGATCAGAAGAACACCACCAATTTTCTTCCGGTAGCTTTAGGTGAACACTATGCAGAGGACGCACTACACTAACTGTAAATACTGCAGCTAATAGGATTAATAGGATCAGAAGAACACCACCAATTTTCTTCAGATAGCTTTAGGTGCACACTGTGCAGAGGATGCACTACACTAACTGTAAATACTGTAGCTAATAGGACTAATAGGATGAGAAGAATACCACCAATTTTCTTCAGGTAGCTGTAAATACTGTAAAAACACCTGCTTGCCTGTCAGTAGGAAGAGAATAACAGGAACAGATCTAGCTAAACTGAATACTCTAACTTAAATCAAATGACACTTTCTCTCTCTCAGCGCCGGAACACACTACACAGGGCCGGCATGCAGGCGGCCTTATATAGTGTGGGGTGTGTACTAAACTCCCTGAGCCATAATTGGCCAAAGCCACCCTGGCTTTGGCCAATTACGGCTCTCTGTACAGACAGCGCTGTGATTCGCCAAGCATGCAGGTCATAGTGCATGCTTGGCCAATCATCAGCCAGCAATGCACTGCGATGCTGCAGTGAATTATGGGCCGTGACGCGTCACTCGAATTTGGTGCAAACGGCCCATATCGTTCGTAATTCGGCGAACGGTCAAACATGCGATGTTCGACTCGAACTCGAAGCTCATCCCTAGTTGGCAAGCATAGAGGTAAGACGTTTCTTGCAGTTGGTTTCCAGGTTTGCACACATCTCAGGAGGGATTTTGGTCCACCCTTCTTTACAGATCTTCTCTAAATCCTTAAGGTTTCTTGGTTGTCTCTTGGCAACTCAAAGTTTCAGCTCCCTCCATAAATTTTCTATAGGATTAGGGTCTGGCTAGGCCACTCCATGACCTTAAAGGGGTTGTAAACCCTTGAGGTTTTTCACTTTAATGCATTCCATGCATTAAGGTGAAAAACCTCTTGTGATGCTGCAGCCCCCCCAGACCCCCCTTTTACTTACCTGAACCCAGTCTTTCCAGCAACAGGGGCGAGCACATCAGCTCCAGCCGGTGTCTCAGGTCCTGATTGATAGCAGCGCAGCCATTGGCTCCCGCTGCTGTCAATCAAATCCAATGACGTGGGAGCTGGGGGTGGGGCCAAGTCCTGCTGTCTGTGTCAATAGACGCAACAGCAAAACATGGGAGCGCGCCCGCAAGAGTGCCCTGAGGGAGAGCAGCTCTCCAACAGGGCACTCAAGGAGAGGAGCCAGGAGCGCCGCTGAGGGACCGGGGCCACTCTGTGTAAAACCAACTGCATAGAGGAGGTAAGTATGACATGTCTGCTTTTTTAAAAAACAAACCTTTACATATCTGTAATGGTATTGTGTACTGGACACACGAAAAGCTGTAGCTAGCGGCCATGTTTGAGAACCTTACGTCAGCAATGACAGCTTGGCTAACAGTTACCACATTGCAGTAGAAAGCTGAACCCCCTCCCTCCTTCCTTATTTTCAGGAATTCATAGGCTTAACTCCAAACACTTCAAAAGCGTTGTTATCTCAACCTAGAGAGCCAGGATTAGTGAAAACAACCAATGTCAGCCTGGCAGGATGCCCAGGCCTATTGTAAAACCACCCTCTCAATTCAGAGAGCCAACAGATACCGGCCATAAATACCTCAATCCACATAAAGCTCAAACCGTTTATAGTTCTGAAACTTCAGCATGTTTCATAACTTCCAATTTAATAACAGCACAGCCATAATATGGACATATTTAGTTTCCTCAGATAATTTGTAACGTTTCAAGTCCAGACACCCCTATGTCAGATCATATGGGAAATCACTGGTACCCCTTATTCCTCCTAGGTAAACTAGACATTGGAGACCTGGCATGTTTATATCCGTTTTGAAGCAAATGTCACGCTGAGCAATAATATGGATATTTGCAGTCTGTAAACAGTAGAGATGTAGAGATATGAATATGTATCACAAAGTATACCTAGGACATGGTCATGAATGTAGAGACCTCCCAGCAACCAACCCCTAAACAAGATGACCAGACGATTGGTCACTGGTCGCTATCAACACCCCTTTGATCCATCAGAAAAGAGGAGATGCCAAGACAATGGTTAGTTCTCCTTTTAACATTGAAACAGGAATTTCTGCCAAGCTTGAGAACCGATTACCCAGCTTGTCGATTGAACTCTGATCAACCCTTGGACAATAGATGCAAGTATTCTTCCTCCTCAGTTATACCTTATTTCTTTGTGGCTGTATATTGTCTTTATCTCTTTGAAACATCTTTTCTGTAAATATTTTATTTGCACCAATGTTGACCTTTTCATTATTAAACCCTCACGTTGATATTCTGTCTCTATCATTTAAAATACACCTATGATAAATATTATTGACCCTTCATTTCTTTGTAAGTGGGTAAACTTAAAAAATCTGCAGGGGATCAAATAATAATTTTCCTCACTGTATACCACCAGTATGTATACAGCATATATTAGTATATTTAGAATATACAGTATAGTGCCAATCTTATGTTCTGTGCAAAAAAACTGTGTAACCGGAAAAGCAGAGGAAAAATAAGTTATTGCTTACAGTAAGCTTTCGGGGTGCATGTTTTTATTCAGTTAACCTGAACTGGGAAAATGGAGCAGAATTAAAAAACATATTTATTTAAAGCAGCTCTGCTGATATGCTTGCCCTATCAACTGCTCAGACTGTTCTCACATAAAATGCATTTGATAGAGTAGACAAAAAAAAGGAGAAGACATATTTATAAGTAACATAATTGCGTGCTTTATTGATATACAGAGTAAAGCATTATATAATACAATAGTAAGGCATATTTTTGGTGAATTTGATATGTAGTGAAAATGCAGTAAAACAAAGATGCATATAAAAATAATTAGTAAAATTTTGACAGTGTTGGTGGTTAAAACACAATCTCTTAAGATGGTGACGATGACAGAACATGCCAAATACTGATGTTATGTATTAACATGGAATACATTTTTGCAATAGAATACTTTCTTTTTAAAACAATATTTCTAAATAATGTTCAAAGCAGCAATAAAGCTTCTCTTTTTTTTTAATTAAGTATAGAAATATATATCTGAGACACACTCCAAAACTAATGCATAATAGATTAAACCAAAATGAATAAAACAAACCGTGCAAATTCCTTTATATTCGAAAACAAATCTGGCACACACACTCCAATCTCTGAAATGAGCGGACAACCATTACATGAAGCCAGCAATAGGCTAAATTTGTTTGGGAAGAACGAGGTGATCCCTTTGAAAAATAAAGCTTTGATGCAAAAAAAAAGGAAAAGAAAAAAAAAGGATAATGAGAAACAGCGTGAGGGAAAGCCCAGAGACAACAGTATTTGTTCTGTAACAAAACTCATCCTAGATTTGCCTGATAATGTGAAAGGTTAATAAATGTTAATCGAGATTAGATAAAAGCACTGGAAATAATGGTAAAGATGTAGGACAGATTAAAACAGCTATAGAAACTGAGGTAAGCTTGAACTGGCATTTCAAAAATAAAAGTAATACTTATACAGGTGTTTGAGAGATGTTTGTAGCTGAATAATTTCAAAAGGCAGATAGCTAACATCTTAGGCTGGTCAAACACAGTTTATTTTCATTCAGTCAGAGGGCTCAAAGAAAATAAAAATAAAACGAACCAATTCCTCCATTCACACAAACGAGGTGGATAAATCCCCACCCCCCGCGTCCTCGGGACATTGGATTCGGACAGTGGCACGTGCTGCTGTTAGAATACACTGGTCAGTAGCTGCAGCTGCTAATCTTACATCATCCCATGCTGGCCAATCAAGACACCTTTAGATTGACACCCGGAAAGAAGCCAAGGAGATGATGCAGCAAGGGACTTCACGGGCATCAGACCATTGGAGCGAAGTATTTGTGCCTTTATTTCTGCTTTAACCCCTTGCTGACTGGCTCACGCCGATATACGTTGGCATAAGGGCACATACAGGCATATTAACGTACCTGCAAGTTGCCCTTTAAGACGCGGCATTGTGGGCGCGTGCCCGCCGCAGTCTCCGTGAGCGTGGTTGCGGGTCCCCTGGACTCGATGTCCGCGGGGATACCCGTGATCATCTCACAGAGAGGAAGAACGGGGAAATGCTGATGTAAAACAAGCATTTCCCCATTCTGCCTATTGACACTGACACTGTTCACAGCTCCCAGCGATCGGGAGCTGTGATCCGTGTCATGTCACATGTAGCCCAGCCCCCCCCCCAGTTAGAATCACACCCTAGGACACACTTACCCCCTACAGTGCCCCCTAGTGGTTAACCCCTTCACTGCCAGTCACATTTACACAGTAATCAGTGCATTTTTAATCACACTGATCACTGTATAAATATGAATGGTCCCAAAATAGCACTAAGTGTCCGATCTGTCCGCCATAATGTCGCAGTCACGATAAAAATCGCAGATCACCGCCATTACTAGTAAAAAAGAAAAAATTTTATAACAATGCCATAAAACTATCCCCTATTTTGTAGACGCTATAACTTTTGCACAAACCAATCAATAAACCCTTATTGCGATTTTTTTTTACCAAAAATATGTAGAAGAACACTTATCGGCCTAAACTGAGGAAAAAAAATGTTTTTTTATATATTTTTGGGGGATATTTATTATAGCAAAAAGGAAAAAATCATGTGTTTTTTTCAAAATTGTCGCTCTTTTTTGTTTATAGCACAAAAAATAAATAACGCAGAGGTAATCAAATACCACCAAAAGAAAGCTCTATTTGTGGAGAAAAAAGGATGTCAATATTGTTTGGGAGCCATGTCGCACGACCACGCAATTGTCAGTTAAATCGACGCAGTGCCGAATCGCAAAACATGCTCTGGTCTTTGGGCAGCCAAATGGTCTGGGCTGAATTGGTTTAGGAGAACCTGTGAGAGCTGCCATTACCTAGTTACTTCCAAAGTTGCAGGCTCTGAGGATGTCACCCTAATCCTGGGAGTACTACTTAGTGAGCTACTGACCGGAAACAAGTATACAGGATGGGAATTCAGCATTCTCAGACTTAACTGGCTGCAATTTTATTTAGGTCTGTGACTTAAGGGATTATTTATATTGCAGCGTGACACTACCACTACATTTATTAATGCTTCTTAAGTTATGTTTAAAAGAACCCGCTGACTCATCTTTTCCAACAATTTGTATATTAAGTGTGTGTATTTTATTTTGCATATGCATTGTGCTATCAGCATCTCCACATAGAGAATTCACTCAATGTATTCCGGATCATCTCTCTAGTTTTTTCTCATAGTGGAAACACATATGTGACCCTCTCACAACCCACTCTTCCATGACTCATTATCCAACTCACTGTCCATTTTTTTGCATGCCATTCACTTAAAAATGTGCGCATTTTATGATTACATTTTCAAATCCTTGTTCAGATCTAAAAATGTACATATATATATATATATATATATATATATATATATATATATATATATATATATATATATATATATACACAGGGGAAGCCATATTTACCTGGGGACTTTTTGTTTCCTGCCTTATACCATGGAAGTGCTTCACTGTTCCCCACAAAATGCAAATCCATGGGCTGGGTCAGACTCAATGAAAATACAGAATTCTCCATCTGACAGATATCTTATATTAGCAGTTAAGTAGGAATTTTTCTTTTAGTGAAAGACAGTTTTTTTTCCAGTGGGTTATTTACAGATTTAATATAACAGAAATGCATACTTGGGGAAAATATGGTATCATTTCTGGTTCATGAAGCTGTAGGGCAGTGAGACCTGCAAGAGGATATTAGGAATGCAAGTAAAAAGAGGATGTGTATTAGAGCAAGCACAGTAGAGTCACATTACTGCTTCCAATTAACTGTATTTAGCTGTTTTACCCTAAAAGTGTCAAGTTTTAACACTAACAATATAAAACCATCCATATGAGATACATGAAAATGGTATCACAATAGTGATGAGCATAAGGTTTTGCTAAAAACCCGTCAGACAGCTACATAAATTAAAGAGCTATTATGGCTCTGCTGTAACCAGTTAGAATTTAAATAAGTATTTTACATTATAACATTCTATACTGCTAAGCACTCCATTACATTGGAGCTGGGTACATATCAGTAGTACAGTGCACCTGCTTACATGCCACTCACTGCTGCTTTGTATAGCACAGTTTAAAAAGTCAACAGTGAAGGCAAAAATAACTTCCTAAAAATTATGCTGTGCCCTAATTTTTCATATATTAGTAATAGTGATTTTATTTTTTCCCCAAGTTTAACAAGACTAGATGTGTTCTTATATCAAAGATAGAAATATAAAAATGTTGGTGATAAAAACTGTCCCTTTTAAACATTAAAGCCTCTGTCCAAAACGATTGACAAGGACATGGGAGGTTGCAAATGTACAAAGATGGAATAGGGAGTTAGAGAATGAATAACTATGGTAAAGTTAAGCAGTGCAAACTATAGGAAAATATTGCACGAAAGAAAATGTTAAAATGTTTTGGCTAGAGATGAGTGGTTTGTGCCTCTGTTGGATGTTAAATACAGCAAACCAAAAGATTTCCCCTCAGTTCTCCTGACTGAATGGCAGAGGAAATCACTCCACTGGGGAGACAAAAAAAATGATTGGCTCATCTTGGCTCCAGCGATGCAGCATCCTGGAGCTCCCCTCCAGTCGCTGACACCTTCTAGTGGCCGGCTTCTGGGTATCAAGCACCGGGCCAATACGACATCACTCCCATGTGTGCGCGGGAGTGCAATCAGCTTCAGCATTGTCAAATATATATAGCAAAGCTCACTGTACAGGGATGGATAGGCAGGTAGTTCATTTTAATGCAGAAGAGACAAAGCATGTCTCCTCTGCATTAAAAATCCCTCCTGTTCGCCCATTTCGTTTTGTACATAAACTTCCACTTTAAGCATTTTATTGCTGTCTGTGACCACCTTTGGGGATTTTGATACCAAAAGGCAAACAAAACCTTGAGAGACATAATAAATTTCTGACTATCCAAATAAAATAAAACATGTTTTTGGCTAGAGATTGGCTAAAAAAAAAGAGACAATGAAGGGGTCAGCTGTAGCATTTTCCCAATGTTTATCTTGCTAACTTGTAAGGGCTCATGCACACTAGCAGCTCCTGAATTTGAGTTTAGGAGCTTTTGGCATTTTTTTGCCAAAGCTCCTAAACTCAACTCCATAAAAGCCTGTGTGTATGTGTACACATAGGCTTTTAGGATCATTTTAGGAGCTGTTGTGGTTAGGGGAGGTTCAACCTCCCTCAACCGCCCTCTCCTGAACATGGAAAAATCACGTTTAGAATAGGAACGTTTGATTTTGCCGCATTTTTTTTACACGGCCAGCTGTCAAACTAGGTTATGTGTACATGAAGCCTGAAACACCTTTCCTAATAATCTAAGCTACTAACACCTTCTGCTGGGTACCATCCTGCTTTGGGACATAGTGTAACAAATATAGGACACTAGGTATTGTGACCATTAACTTTCAACGTGTTATAATAGATGGGATTTGGTTATTGTGCAAAGTCACCTACCCCTGCAGGAATATACATTTAACTACGTATATACCCATGTGCAAAGTACTGGCAAATTCAAAGTTTAAACACATTTACCAATAAATACCCACATTTCAAGTAATATTAAAAAGACAAAAATAGAAATAAGAGAAAGCCTCTTTACTTTAACTTATAAATGTATTGTCCAGTTCCCAATATATGCTTGGGGCATGAGACAAAAGGATTAAGCTGTAAGAATGAGTGCAGCCAATTTCTTACTGGATGACTGTGTGAGGCAGCTAAGTGGCTTAACCCCATTGTATCTATCATAGTATAGTGGTCTGGTATTTATCCCAATAACTTTCCATTGAAGTGGTCTATACATACATTAGGTCTCTGGATGTAAACTCAAGCATAACAGAGAATTGGACAGGAGGCTGTTCCCAACACACCAGGAATGTGGCTGTGTTGCATTAACAGTGCTTGAGCGTCAATAGACCAGTTCTCCATATGGTAGCCATGGCTACCTGTATACCCCTCTTCTATTTTTCCTAAAGATACTTGCTGATTGTTCTATACAGGTGTATACACAACTGAAATGGAACAGTCTGTAGAGGCATCTGCACTGAAGTAATGATACAGATAAGATCTCCAGTATGATTCTTGTCCATCACCACGTAGCACATTTGGAACTGGATCCTGGATGCTGTTCTGTACATACCTAAACTGTATTAAGTCTGTGTCTAAACACTGCACCACTTTCTTGCATGTGGTATTAAATATCACAAAATAAATCTCCTTTATTTCATTTTCTATTATAGAAATTTTTTGAGCATGCCTTTTATTTAATCAAGTAGCAAACAATAAGCAACTAACTGCAGCTCATCCTTACTTAATCGGCTTACAACAGATTTCTGAAATGGTTACTAAGGCTGATTGCACATCACTGCATTTTGCAATATTTTATTAAGGGTCATAGTGTAGTGGTTCAAGGAAACTAAATTCATATCACTGCCAGAGTTATGGCTAAACTACATGGGCAATTTAGGCAATGGGCTCTCTTGCAGCAAATGGAAACCAAGAGGTTAAATGCACAGTAACAGAAGAATAAAATTAACCATGTGATTTAGCCTTAAAGCTTCAGTAAGCACTATCCTTAGGACCAGCATTGTCAAGAGAAATACTGCTACATGACAGCACAGCCTATACGGTTGCTCATCACATCCTGGGAATGACCTACAATAAAATGTTTTTAGATTCTATAGAAATGCAATCAGAGGCTTGGATTTACATACTATCTAAGGCTCTAAATGCCTATTCAGTCAAAATATAGATTTCTTTTTTGAGTAGAAAATTAAGTCAAACCACATGTGTGATTAATACTCTACTTTACAGAGCATTCTCCTTATCAGCTACAGTTCAGGTCCCAGGACACCTAGCTCTACTATCTTACAACTCTGCTTGGCCAGCCGGACTGATAAATTTCCCACTGGCATCACAAACCCGCCAGGCTGCAGATGCTTCTAAGACTGCATAGAGGCCAGCCACAGGAATGGTGCTATAAATTTAATTATTGAGCAATTTAACTCTATAGTTTCATTTTCCAAAGCTATTCTTTTAATTTCAGCATAATATGGTGGAGTGTTAACATACTGTTCAAGCAAAATGTTATTCTTGAATTATCCTTTATTTCTCTCTCTCTTATATAACATAACCAATATTTATTATTGCTTAATGGTTTATTTTTGCTGAGGACTATGAAAGTAGTACATGCATACTTGTTTTTCAATCGAATGTTTAAAACTTTATCATTCTGCTACTTGGCAGTTTAGTTACATTTAAAAACTGTAGTCTGGCAGCCCTCTGTGAGCAAACAATGAGTATTCTGATGTGAACAATTAGCCACAGGAACTAAACATAATTATATAAAAAAAAAAAAACAACCTCAAAACAAACATCTCAAAATGGCAAATAGTAAAATGTGTTTCAGTAGTTCAACTCTGGCTGGGGAACACACGTTCACATATGCCAACAGTAATAAAAAGGTTAGTTATAAAAGCCTGCTTACACAATGGATTTAGTGGCAATGTTTCATGTTTTTTTTGTTTTGTTGACATGGTCAGAAACACCACAAAACCATAGTGAGGTAGATGCAACATGGTTAGCCATGTCTGAAAACAAACACAAAATCAAACAAATTTCAAAAGAACATTGGGTTGTCCTTCGCACATTATCTTGTGTAATATAACAACATAATATAGACAAGGCAGCAAATCACCCATATAAGGTGCCAGATGGATTAAATTGTCCACATATGTACACACACAGGGACTGAAATGCTACGATCAATCAGCAGCCGTCAAGGCCATGCAACCTGTTAACAGAACAGTGCAACTGATGGAAGCATCTGGGTCTCTGGACATGAGGTTCTATTTTACATATGGATGTGTGGACTAATGAAGAAGCACACAGTTGTAGCTTTTCTACCCTGTTTCAGACTGTTGACATGTTGCAATGCATCTCAAACGCTAATGGGAAGGTGAGAACACATTTGGTGAAAATGGATTCCACTGATTGCTTTTACTGGAGTGCTATCATTTCTGGGAACTCTGTTAAAGCAATTCATTTCACAACTCTTCCACTGTTCACATGACAAGACAAAATAAGGAAATAGCTACACTTTTTGGTGCTGGGAAGCAGCAGTCACCTGATTTCAGTTTAAGCGGCATTGGTGGTCCTGGTAATTAGTCTGTCACTGACAATGACCATTACCAGCAGAAGACCTGTCAGGATAATGCAGTCACTAATCTTACAGTCTACTTTTAATACAAAACAACAAAGAGAACATACTATATTTCCAAAGCTCCAGGGAGCAGATTTGATAGATGTACAAATTCAAGAGTTACTGAGAACATGGGTGCAGGACCGGATTTTTATATAACCAATGCTTTTTCATTATCTAGATCACTTTATAATCTTTGATTGCTACAGGGCCCATACAGAATTCCTGGAAAACACTTTAGTGATACGTTTTATAAGGTTCCCCAATTTAAACAATACACACATTTCTATAAATGACTTGTTTATCATCCTGGATTACAGAGTTTTTATAAAGGCCTGGATGCAACCAGACAGAATGAAGGATAAGAAAAAAAAGTTTACTTGAGCTTTTGTGGGACAAATAGACATTTTTACTGTAGAGCATCTTTTGTTCAGGACTTTGTATCTCTAGCCTTGGAAATCCCACCTTATCAATAGATAGTAACCACGTTGAAGTTAAAGTGGGGTTCCACCCAAAAAAAAAAAAAACTACATAAAAAATTAAAAAAACAAAAAATACAAAAAAAATTTGGATATTTTTTTTTTTTTACTTACCTCTAAATGCCTGTTGCTAGGTGGTCCCTCGTAGTCTGCCTCTTCCAGTGCCTGGGCTGGTGGCATCACTTCCCCCTCAGCACAGGAAGGGCTCAGCTCTGCTCCCTCCCTCCTGTCAATCATCTGGGACCCATTACAGGTCCCAGGTGACTGAGCGGCCAATCACGGCGCAGGGCGCCACTCGTGCAGTGGGTGCCAGGCTGTGAAGCCACAGCCCAGCGCACACAGTTGCAATGCCGGCGCCGCTGAACGGAGGGGGAGACGAGCGGGGCTTCAATCCCCCGCATCACTGGACCCTGGGACAGGTAAGTGTCCAATTAAAAGTCAGCAGCTGCAGTATTTGTAGCTGCTGACTTTTAATTTTTTATTTTTTTTTACTGGACCTCGGGTGGAACGCCTCTTTAAAGATTGTATGATTTATGTATTAAAAGAAAAATGGGCTAACATGAACATTTCTTGTTGCTGTAGCAACAAGGTACAAAGTTGGACAACGACAAATTTTCTTGCACGCACACTTTTTTAGATTTCTTGAACCCCTTAATGAAGTGAACAGACATAATTCATACTTTACAGAAGTCTGGAAGCATAAATTCACAAGTTGGCTTTATACATCTCTCAATAACTCAAAAGTGAGAGTAGAGCATATGAGTGTTTTAGTGGTAAGTTTAACTGTATTTAGAGTTTTAAAAGTGCATCTTAGCTTGCAAGGATCTCCATCAAGAAGGTACCAGTAATTCACCTGAGCATTTACAATGACCCTCGGAAGCAAGGCAACGGGACAACCATGAAGCCTTAAGTGGTGGATTTAAAGACTATATCGTATTTAACAACATTACAGGGTTCACAGATTTAAACTGACAGCTATCGTGGGGCCTTTGAACACATTCTTACATATGAACGTTATAGTTATGTAAAAACTTACTTGGTGGCATTTTCTTTATTGAATAAATCAGCCACTTAAGGGAACATTAACGAAAACTAGGTTAAACGAAAGGATACCTTATCCCACAGCAAAAAGGACTTTCTAGATTTTTTTAAGTTTTGAAGGGGAAAATAAACTCACAAGTTGTTACATGTGACTAACTGCTCTTTCTACCCACTGATTTTCATAGTTATCTGTCAAAAGGCTCTTGACTGTAACATAGCTAACACACAGCTCTAAGGACTGATTTCTGGGCTGGGCACAAGATCACATACATATAGATTACTGGTCAATTATTGCTTAACTGCACCCATTAAGTAGGACATAAATGTATCCTGAATAGAACATTTACATAATACCACAGTTTAAATGCAGTATCCCTTAAAAATGCTAGCTACTCCAGATGTCTAAAAGTAATCTAGTTGGAAATGATTTTACATAAAATAAGTCAAAAGTAGAATAAAATGGTACTCGGCTTGCTATGGTCAAATAATCTTAAGCAGTGCAGCACCACTTTCACTTGTCCCTCATTAAAAGTACAGTATTATGGTAAAACAATCACATTTTTTCTAGCATGACATGATGCTTCGGTTTCAACATAAAAGTTCAAAGGTCATAAAAGATCAATGTCAAGTACCAAGGTCCCCATTCGCAAATTGTTACATGTTAAAAAATTGGTAACAGTATCATCCAACAAGTTGCCTCATTTTATTCTGCAATTGTAGGCTTATCGTCACAAAGCTAATCAAAGGCCTGCTTTTAATAGTACAGTACAGTGGTACACAGCGACCCCTAACAGGCGGCCAGATCAGCTTTCACTAGTCTGACCACTAGAATGATGAAGCCTAATGGGTTTGCAACACAATCACTGCTCGGCATTAAGCTTTTAAAGGCCAGAGTTAAGACCACACTCGGGGGAGAACTCCAGAGCGCTCTGGCCTTTCATCCATGTAAAAAATAAAATCTGGTACATATTGTCTAAAACAAAAAGGTTTTATCGTACATAGTTTAAAAAAAAAAAAAAAAACTTTGCCCATAGGGCTCAATAGTAATCACAGTAAGCTGTGAGAAACAATACTGTTGTGTTAGAGTGGGCTGTTACAAAAGTACATTACATTAGTAACTTATCCTTTTAATTCTATGAACTGTTAGTACCGCTTGTGTAGCCGTTCCCATAAAATGAAAAAAAATACTCTAGCTCAGGGTTCCCATCGCTGGTCTAGATGCTTCTTGTGTCAATGAAAAGAATATAAAAACTTTTGCTCAAGTGCCATTGTTTATCAATTAACAGGTGCGTCTGTGAAACACAAAGTCCATTTCATATTTGGTGCTTTAACTGATTTTCTTTGATACACAAGGAAAAAAAAAGTGACACTTAATATGGATATTGTTGATATACAGTTACAAAGCCATGGCAATTCTAAACAATGCACTGTTTTTTTTTTTCTTTTTCAAAGGGATTTTTTAAAAACAAATAATTTTTTTTATAAAGCACACTTTAGTTTACAATCTTTCTTTATAACTGATATAAATTTTTTTAAACAACCCAAAATTGCCCTCTGTAAAAAGAAATGGCAAGATTATTTTAAGCTATCAAGATTTTACATGTAGTTTTCTTATTGGTTTTGTACAATTGCATAGACATTTAAAACCTGCCATTGTTACCAAAACAATAACAGACTTAAGAAACTACTGAAATCTACAGTATAGTACCACTACCCTTCACAAAAATATAGATATTTTCTTGTAAACTCTTACAGTCTAATCCCCTTTTTTGTTGTACGAAGATAGTTCTATAAAAAAAACACATGCGGTGCGTAGGGAGTTGTTACTCTAACACCTCGTCGTCAGTCATGACAGTGACTAAAGTTTCCATCGCTCTTCCCAAATCATCAGCCATGTGAAAGAGATTTCCTACATGGTTTCCTAGAAGAGAAAATGCAAAATACATAGTTACTCCCATCAGGAAAAGATCTTAATATTTAAATATGTTTAAAAACATTAGCTTCTCCACACCTATGTACTACATATATTTTTAGCCAAAACTTTTTATGTTTTGGATAGAGAAGGAAATTGTTAGAATCCTTGCCAAGTTTGTACTGCTACCTCAGTATTTAATGGGTGGGGAGTGTCATGACAGAATTATGAGGCATTAGCTACTGAAAAATCCACATCTTTGGTGACAAGTGCCAATACCCCTTTTGGGGGCTTGGAGCACACCTATATTCAAGGCTCTTAGAGTTAGGTGTTAAGATAGAATAAACTGGAGATAGAGAAAAGACATGACCCCTCTGATATGTTTGGCTTACCAGATGTCTATCCTGTGCTCTCTGATCTGTACTTGTTTGCCAAGTGAGATTTTAACCATTTACAACTTAAAAGGAAACCTGTAAGGATACAAATACTGCTGTTGCCAACTTGTTTTTCAAAGGGTACAGGCTCCAAGGCTGTCATTTTGAATCTGACAGCACTATCACCTAAGTTGCTTCCCTGATACAAATATGCTTTCACTTTCTTTCCTGTAGACAGGGAAGTCTGCAAATGGTCCATGGCAGCTCTGTTATGAGCAAACTGTCAACCCCATCATACCACTGACTCTTTACCCTGACCACTGCCTCCAAGACCTCAGATCAGTGCCTGCGTGAAACTCAAAGCAGGGATGTCTGCAGGAAACTATAAACATGACAGAATAGTGTTCAATGGAAAAAAAGGGCAAAGAAATACATTAATTCTAAGGCAGCTGGATGGAGCAGAAAGTTAACAATTTCCCAATTTCCCTTTGGTATTAATAAAGTATTTTGTATTCAACAAATTTTAAGCTAAAAGCTAAACCCAGCTATTTGCTACATATTTTAGCTGAATGCACTCTGTAGATCACATGCCGCAGACCACTGTGCTCTGTAAATTTTACACATTTTGCTTTGTTACATAAATTATACTGTTGTACTATATATTCCTTACTGCATGTGTTACTTATGACCGCCCCCTGTGTTATTTAATTCAGTCTCTGAACTGTGTTACATGCTTCTGACCTGTAAGCTCTGAATTACCTACTACTGACCTAAGTAATGTGCGCTACATGCTAATGAACCAAGGCAGTGCCATCCTCACCTAAGCGAGGGTCGAGGAAGGGGAAGCAAGTACTTGACAAAAAAAAAGGCACTCGCTCCCCGAAAAAAGCTGCAACTTAACTGGAGGCTGGAGGGAAAAAAAGAATAAATGGTACTTTTTTTCGGGTGATGCCATTCCTTAAGTGAGGTACATGACCACTTAGACAGTAGTCAATGGCATAAGTGGCCCCACTGCATGATTACTCCTCTATGTTCTGGTGGCAAGTCAGAATTTTGAAATAGAAATAGAAAGACTGAATTATCCTCATAGGGTCAAAGATGGCAACAGAAACCTGACAGGAGTATTACCCACTCGGCTCTCTATCCAAAACCAAAATAATTGCTTTACATTTTATGCCCACAGGTTTAATTTAAGTTTTTTTTAGTGAACATAATTACAACTCATGCAATCAAATTTTATTTTCATTGATTACTAATATATTTGGCACAAACATTTTCTTAAATTTCAGGTGGAAAGTTTGAATAATAAATATGTCAGCTAATATAAATGCAGATACACCTGTATCAAGAGGGCCTATTTAATTAGATTGCACCAGAAGACAACACAAAACACTCACAAGTAAGTTATATTTACACATATGGACAAGCGTCTGCAAGAGATGCACTCAGCACAAAAGCAAAGCATAAGAAGTTAAAGCACAAAGGGTTTGAACCGAGTCTATAGGTGTGTTATTATGTATGCATTGCTACTTTTTCCTTAGAAATAGACAATTTTGACACTGTGTTCCCATATATGAAATGACCTGTTGATCTTTCACTTAAAGTGGATGTGAACCCAATGTCATCCTTAATAAACTACTGCCATAGGGGTTATATATAAGGATATACATGCCTCCTGCATGTATCTTTACCTGTCAAATGTCTCCCCTCTGTCTGTTATTAGTTATTAGACCCGAAAAACTGCATATTCTGTGGGTGGGTCTGTTGTCTAGAGCTCGGTGGGTGGAGTCGTGATGTCAGTAGACTCCCCACCCACCTCTACACTCCCCTTGTCAATATGAATTTTCTCCTGTGTATTTCTTACACTGAACTTCTGCTATGATCTCTACCATCCAGTGAAAAGACAGGAAAGTAACCACATGACTTCCGCATGCCAAATCATGCTGAGGTGTGGAACAGCCAATCCTTGCAGAGCTGCTGAAGAAAGGAGTGGGAGGGAATTAAAAAATACTGCATGTCTCTTAGGCTAGTGCACGAGATATGTAAATCACCTGTCACTCACAGCAAGGGGGAGTATTTGACAAAGTTTTTCTCAGTTTGTCAAGATTTATCTCAGTGAACAATAAAAGAGGATTGTTCAGAGATGATAGGAAATCTTATACTCTACATTATGATTAAAAAAAAAAATTCGGGTTATATCCACTTTAAATCAGTTGTTTTACAGAATGCTTTGTTGCATTGTTATATACAGTTGTGCTCATAAGTTTACATACCCTGGCAGAATTTATGATTTCTTGGCCAATTTTCAGAGAATATGAATGATAACACAAAAACATTTTGTTCACTCATGGTTAATGTTTGGCTGAAGTAATTTATTATCAGTCAACTGTGTTTTCTCTTTTTAAATCATAATGAGAACTACCCAAATGACCCTGATCAAAAGTTTACATACCCTGGTGATTTGGGCCTGATAACATGCACACAAGTTGACACAAGGGGGTTTGAATAACTATTTTTGTAATCTAATTGCATGTAATTAGTGTGCGTATAAAAGGCCAATGAGTTTCTGGACTCCTGACAGACCCTTGCATCTTTCATCCAGTGCTGCACTGACGTTTCTGGATTCTGAGTCATGGGAAAAGCAAAAGAATTGTCAAAGGATCTGCGGGAAAAGGTAGTTGAACTGTATAAAACAGGAGAGGGATATAAAAAGATATCCAAGGAATTGAGAAAGCCAATCAGCAGTGTTCAAACTCTAATTAAGAAGTGGAAAATTAGGGGGGTTCTTTTGAAACCAAACCACGGTCAGCTAGACCAACTAAGGTTTCAGCCACAACTGCCAGGAAAATTGTTCAAGATGCAAAGAAAAACCTACAAATTACTTCAGGTGAAATAGAGGACTCTCTGAAAACATGTGGTGTGGCTGTTTCAAGATGCACAATAAGGAGGCACTTGAAGGAAGATGGGCTGCATAGTCGAGTCGCCAAAAGCCATTACTACGCAAATGCCACAAAGTATCCCGCTTACAATACACCAAACAGCACAGAGACAAGCCTCAAACCTGCTGGCACAAAGTCATTTGGAGTGCTGAGACCAAAATCAAGCTTTTTGGCCACAACCATAAATGCTACATTTGGAGAGGAGACAATAAGGCCTATGATGAAAGGTACGGAGGTGGATCGCTGATGTTTTGGAGATGTGTGAGCTACAAAGGCACAGGAAATTTGGTCAAAATTGCTGGCAAGATGAAAACAGTATGTTGTCAAAAAATACTGGAGGAACATTTGCATTTATCAGCCAGGAAGCTGCGCATGGGATGTACTTGGACATTCCAACATGACACTGATCCAAAACACAAGGCCAAGTCGACCTGTCATTGGCTACAGCAGAATAAAGTGAAGGTTCTGGAGTGGCCATCTCAGACCTGACCTCAATGTTATTGAGCCACTCTGGGGAGTTCTGAAATGCGCAGTTCATGCAAGAGAGACCAAGAATTTACAGGAACTGGAGGCTTTTTGTCAAGAGGAATGGGCAGCTTTACCATCTGAGAAGATAAAGAGCCTCATCCACAAATACCACCAAAATCACTGTCATTGGGGTATGTAAACTTTTGATCAGGGTCATTTGGGTAGATTCTGTTGTCATTATGATTTAAAAAGAGTAAACACAGTTGATAAAGAATAAATGGCTTCAGCCAAAAACTAACCACGAGTGAAAGAAAAGTTTTTGTGTTATCATTCATATCCTCTGAAAATATACATTTCTTTTTTTTTTTTTTGGGGGGGGGGGGATTCTTCCAAATGGGTAAGACTAGATGTAGTTTTAAGTTTTGTGAACAGTTTAACTCGGCTATTTAATATACAAATTATTTGTGGATAAAAGTTGTAAATAGAGGTAATTAGTCATACTATAAGCTAGATATGGTGTGCACAGTTCTGTTTTCTGTAAGCACAATAGTAATGAAAAGGTGCAGCACAATGGCTGGGAAATGGAATGTTTTTGCATTCCAAGCCTAGCCTATTTCTTTCAAACTGATGAAGCACCAGAGAAACCATTTAAGTTTAAAACTGAACTTTGGGGAAACTAAAATTCCTTCCTTGCAGTTGGGTTTTCCCTGTACAGCAAGGCTTATATACTTGTTAAGTTCCAGGACACTTGGAAAAGCAGTTTTCATTACCTTATACTCTGCACTGCTAGATCACGCCCTACAGCATCTCTTCCCCTACACCCAGCAGTCGCAGGTCCTCCGATGTCCTCAAATACAATGCAGAGCCCAAAGCCCTGCACTGAACAGGAAGATGGTGAGAAGGTTAGTGGAATAACAAAAAGCACTGGCTTTCATCGAAGAGGAGGATTGGGTAAGTAAAACTACTTTTCCCAGTCCCCTAGACTGCAACAAGCATTTAACTCTTGCAGTGGAGGGCCAGCTCCACTGCAAGAGAAGCTATTTACTTTCCCCAAAGTTAAGCTCTTACAAAATAAAAATGATTCTTTATTTCCTAGTTATAACTCATATCAGCTCTGTACTGAGCCAATAGACAGTAACACCAAAGTGCAAGCTGCTAGGTTACACTCTTTTGCCACCCATACATATTCCTGCTATAAGGGAGATTAAAGCGTGCCACAGACTGTTCAAATCTCCAACGGTTTCTGCTGAATTTGATTCATGATTCAAGCCATGTATGGGCAGGCTGAATGCACCCAAGTTGATCGATCAACTTGGGTACAACCAGCCTCCCAAATTTTACATGCAATTATTGCAAGCAGCTGTTATAGCTGCTAGCAATCACCACTGTATTCTCCCGGCAAGGATGTCTTTCCTGATCATCACACCCCACCACCCCTGCAATACCATATAATATAAGGCCTGTATAAATGTATGCATGCATTCTTTGTGTACCTCAGCCAGGACAAGTTGAATATTCTACAAGTGAATAGTCAGCATAAAGTGCTAGCAGGTATTAAGTTCAGGTAGTTAGAGGTGTCTACACAGCCACCCCCCCCCCCCCCCATACCACACTACACTCAAGCACTGGGCTGTTATAAAAGTACAGTTTTGACACTTCCGGGTAGTACTGAATTTTCCCTGCTTCCTCCCACCTCACACGTCTGTTGGCCCCCCACTGTGACTGGCTGCCTCACCGGCCTGAAAGTAGTGTGTAGGATGGCATAGTCACCGTCCCCTATACCTGGTAATTTCTCATTGGTAGGCATGTCAAACTTAAGAGAAGTATGAGAATATTTTTTTCTCTAATCATAGGTGGATGCAGAATTGGTCCAATGCAGCATCTGTCCCCCACTGGCTCTAAGGCTGAAAACCAAGCGTTGATTGCTTGGTTCTCAGAGCTCCATGAGCAGAGAGCCAGTGACTGTCAATCACCGCTGTCTGCTCTGACCCCCCCCCACCCCATTCACGGGAGCGCTGGGCAGTGGAGGGGGCGGGAGAGGCCAGTTCAGGCCCTCAGTGGCTTGCTGAGTCGGGGCCAATCCAGGCATATGGTCGTGATCTTTCCCAAGCCTGGACCGGCTCTGTGGTGTCAGCTGATAATGGACTTCAGCCTGCTGTCTGCTGAAAATGGGGCACAGGAGTGCAGAATGATCTGCACTCCTGTGATCAACAGGAGAGATACAGCCAAACTTCAAGAAGGTTGTTTGTAACTTGCCAAAAGCTTTCTGAAAGTATTATATAAGCTTGCTGCTCACACTGCTCTTATGCAAGCTGAAGCCTGTGTGAACAGCCTGAAATGTTACTAGAAGCAGTTTAAAAAATGTGTCACAAGGTAGAACCAGACACCTGTTAGAGCAATCATTGATGGCACAATACTGGATACTCTCCAAGACCTTCCCACTGCTTAAAGAAAAACTGCAGTCTGCTCACATAATTTGTAATAAAAACATCTTTGCCATTCTGAAGCTTCCCTCCAACCACTTTGCATATTATTTTATATATACTGTGATTCTGTACTAGCCAAATATGCTGCTGAAATCTGCAGAATATGCTGCAGAAATCTCCATCTACTGGGTCTGGCTGCATCCATTTTAACTGTGGGCAGCTGAACATGCTGCCTGTTCACTTCCTGGATTTACACAGACACACTGCCAGCTCTGTAGCTCTCACTGGCCCTCTAATGACTCACCCCCCTCCCTTCCTGGCAAACTCTGTCGAGTGAGAGAGCGCTGTGCATGATGTCATAAGCCTAGGCTTTTTACCAGACAAGAAAGAGGAAGTGGGCTGTATAAGGTATTTACTGGCAGAAAAAAAAATGTTTCACTATCCAAAGTTAAAACAGTGGCAGAAGATTTAATAGATGGAAAGATGAAAAAATGACTTAAGTTCCACTTTAACCTTTATGCTAATCTGCCTGTGCTACGGAGTGCTACGGAATACTACAGAACAGAAAAGACGGCAAGAACTTACGAGGTTTATACTTCTGCCTGATCGATTCATCCTTTTAGGTTATTACATAGACTATTATAAATAATGACAAACTAGACTGTATAGCATGGGTTTATTAGATGTTTAGATCTAAGCAGAGTGCATTATAAACTGTGTTGGTTGATTCTAATATTTTTGCAAGTCCTGTTTAAATGCCAAGTAGTGCATTTATATTACATTTAGATTTTCTAAATATGAGTAGCCATCACGTATAATAAACTAAGTGTGTTGAGCATAAAAAGAATGGATTAGGTTTGGACACTTTCATGCAATTATACAAAGCAACATTCTTAGAAACTTCAAGAATGACAAATGTAGTGAACTCAAACATCTTGATGTTAGTAGACACCAAATGTGAAAAACGTAGTCATTGTTCATGATGCAAATAAGGGTTATTTACAACATGGCAGGCTTTTAAACCTCTCAACACTTAGAAAAAAAATAAAAGTTTTTTTGTTACACATTAGTGTTGCCCAAATGCTGGCCTTTCCTGTGCTGTGTTACATAAGATCAAGATCTGTCCAATAGTTTATGTGGGCCATAGCTAAGATCCTCTGTTTGTAGTTCAAAGGACATCACAGTAACTTAGAAGAGATGTCCAGTCAAATTACGTAGAACGGACATAGCAGTCTGTGTTACGTTTCATTTACTTTCCCTTAAAGAAAACAGATCTGGTCTTAAATTAGTGTCAATAACCAACAACTCTATATAAAGAAGTGGGCCAAGGTTAAAACCCCATCTTTTTAATTTTTTTTATAACTATAATACATCAATAATTACAATAAACACTGATAAAATTGCTGCAGTAATAAACAGCAAATATTTCATGTATGAAAATTAGAGTTATACCCAATTACAAGGAACTTGTTTCGTTATATGTAGACAGAAACAGAATAACTGAAAAAGGACATTATAGTTACAGCTCAATTCATCCTGGGCAAACGTATGTCATACACTGGAACCTTTCCACTGGCTTACTGCTGTCCTACTAACAGTTGATCAGAGGTAGTAAATGTTGGCATGTTACAGCACGTTTGTAAGAAGCACTCAGCTAAAGAGACTGGTAGCTGCACAAATGCCAGACATGGGATGTGAAATGTGACAGACACAAGCTGGATGGCAGCGAGCCCAGCTCTCACTAACCTCTCTCATTTGCTTTCCAGGGACATTTCTTCCTTTTGTGAGAAGGAGAGAATGGAAAAAGAGGAAGGAAAGAGAAGATAACCAGAAATAAATATCACATTTATTGTCATGCTCTTAAAAACAAATATATACCTAGACAGAAGAAAGGACGGGTCAGGTGAAAAAAGAAAGAACACAACAGCTTGGGCTAAAGGTCATATCAGCTAATTGCATTTTCCCTTAAATTTTAAAAAGGAAGGGCATCCAAAACTTTTTATATTGTCCTGGGTGTAGTACAGTGGTACAGTGAAGTTTATCTGGGGGTCCTCCAATTCTAACCTGGAGATACTTATGACCGAGATACAAAAAGGCTTTCTTGAAAATGATCAAAGATTATTAGTATAACGAACAAGATAATTCTTATGTGGAGGTATTTTTTTTTTTTTTTTTTTTTTTTTAGGCACAAATATTGATAAACTAATATCCATACCAGAAAAATTCTAAATATAAAATCATCAAAATTTTATTTTACAACTACTCATGAAAAGCAGCATAAGACATTAAAGGTTGACAATAGGTGCTTAATCCAAAAAGATGGATACATTATCTTATATATCTTATATGAATACAAACAGATCTTATATAGTATGTGACGTCAAAAGAGAAGTTCAGGATTCCTACAAAAAAAATATACTTATCTAGGTGGAGAACTGAGTGATCAAACAAGTCGGATCACTCAGCTCTCAGGTGTTCAGGCTGC
Organism: Lithobates clamitans; assembly: GCA_037952925.1. Classification (NCBI taxonomy): domain Eukaryota; kingdom Metazoa; phylum Chordata; class Amphibia; order Anura; family Ranidae; genus Lithobates; species Lithobates clamitans. The sequence continues at coordinate 1,643,779 of JBBGZY010000913.1, read as the reverse complement.
AGAGAACCAGTGACCGTCAATCACCGCCTCTCTACTCTGCTGGCTCAGTCTCCCAGAGGCTCTCTGAGAGGTTAAGCCAGCTGCCGGTTCAGACATCTGGGTGGATCCCGACCAGGATCTTTTCAGGGCCTAGACTAGCTAAAGCCAGCTGAAAACAGGTGACAGTAGTGCAGAACAAATTGCACTCCCCTGCGATCCGTAGAAATACAGCCAAAAAAGCTTTGGATATACTCTTCCTTAAAACTTGTGGTTGATCCAATGCATTTCAATAAACTCTTCCTCGGGTGATGGAGTGGACAGCTGGAATATACAAACTGCAGATAGACAATAGGGCTCAACTGCGTATACTGCAGTGCTGTGAACACACACACATAGTGCTGGCTGAAGGAGAGAACACAGAGATGACCTAATCAGTGAGATGCTGTTCCTTCAAGCAATTGTAATTTTTTTTTTTTTTAAATAAACATCTCTATACTTACCTGCTCTGTACAATGGAACTACGCAGAGCGACCCCCGAACTGCCTCTCCTCAGGTCCCCCACCGGCGCTCCCAGTTCCTCCAATCTGTCTAGTGTCCCCACGGGAAGCCGCTTCCCAAAGGGGGCACTCCCGTGTGCTCACGCCTGAGCCCCGAATGCATGGACACAGACATCAGAACTCAGGCCTGCTCCCTCGTCACTGGAGTTGATTTACAGGAGTGGGAGCCAAAGACTCCCACAGCTATTAATTTGCTTAATGAGGAGGGGACCATGGCAAGAGCCGCTGCTCTCGTGCACGTCGCCGGATCGGGCTCAGGTAAGAATAGGGGGGAGGGATCTTGCAGCAGGTATACATCAAGGTAAAAAACCTTGACTGTAGAACCACTTTCACTATCCGATTACAGTTTTGACAAAGTTCTAATGTTTTATGTGCTATAAAGTAGATGGCGATTTGCCTACTGTCTGGCAGTAATATCCAATTTAGAAGACTTGCATTTTTCGGCATGTAAACCAGTTCACAAACATGCATTTCAACTGTGTACACAGCCATTTGTCTACACTTACACTTTAACCAAATTGTTTTTTCTTTTCTGTCAGGGTTAAATAAATGATTGAGGTGGTGTTTAATCACATATTTCCCCTGAACAGCAGACCTCTGGCTTTGACATCTGTTTTGATTTAACACAACAGCTGTAATAGTCAACTGTAGCAGATGTAATGGTGTTGTGTGCTACAGAGATTCTGGACTTTGCATAGAAAAATATGGGGGACAGACTTTAATAGCAATGTCCTTGCATAATTTTACACTTCACGCAGCTTAATCTAAAAACAAAAAGGGATGAAATATATCCTAGTAGCCAAAAATCAGTTACAGATACATACCTATATATATATATATATATATACATACATATATACATATATACACACACACACACACACACACACACACACACACACAGTATACATCATCTTTTTTTTCCTCAGAGAAAAGGTGAATGTACTCCTTCATTCTGAATCACTTGTCGTCTCTACCCCCTAAAACACCTCTGAGCACTGTCCCTTGGTCTCATCCATATCCACCTCCCAGTACTGCCCCTTTTAGACAATTTAGAACCAAGTATGACTCTGTAGTGCTAAGTAATTTGTACATGAAAAGCTGTAAAATAGTTGCACAGCAGCCAGTAACAATATACACCCCGCCAGCAACAATAGATCCCCCCCCCCCCCCACACCCAGCAACATTAGATTCCCCAGCAGCTATCATCAACTAATGACTTCCCCAGCAACCAATGACCTTTTTTACTCCCGTCTCAAAAGTTTAAACCTACACCTGAAAACCTCAAATTGTACTGGAAGCCACATTTTTTTTTCCTTTGATAGGGTTGTGTGGGGTTAGCATGTCTGACTGTGTCCTCACTAGAAAGATTTGGGCATTATACAAACTAATGCAATTTCTGATGCAATTTGAGTTGCACAGAATTGCATGACAGTGGAAATGACATTGTTTCAAATACTGCCCGTTCACAACAATGCGAGTGATTTCTATAAAAGGGTCCTGTGCTACTTTGTGCAAGTAGTAACAAGCCTGGAATCCCATCAAAGTGCCACTTCGACGTTAAGTGCCTAGCCATCCTCTCAGCATGCCTTCTCTCCTCTATTTCACTACTATTTCAGGTATCTGCCTACACTCTTCCAAGCAACATAAAAGCCACTTTGCCTGTCTGCAATCCACATTTGCCTTGCTGTAACCATCGGTAACCACTGATTAAACTCTTCTCAAACACTGGGCTACATTGCATGAATGAACTCAACTTCTGCCTTGCTAAGACTTTGAAACTACTGTTTATACTTTTCTTTTTGGAAGTTACACTTTCTTTTTTTATTATGGTGCCTTGGCCAAGATCAAAACACCCACCATCATCCTTGGTGACTTTAACATTCCAATCAATGTTAACATCTCAGCCACTTCTCAACCTAACACAGTGGACACAAACCACCACTCACTGCAATGGCAACACCCTCAACCTTGTATTCTCCCACCTCTGCACTCACTGCAACCTAATACCCCCCCTTTCCTCTCTTCGATCACAACCGTATCCGTTTCACACTCTCCCTGTCTCCTACCTCCCATGACGCCAACCTGTAAATTGTTACCTGCAGAAACCTTTGCTACCTCAACCCTTCATTCTTCATTCTTCAACTCTTCATTCTGCTACTGACTGCCTTTATGATAAAATTGCACCCGTCCTGCCCAGACCTGACAACTTCCATCTAAAACATAGGATCATCCTCCCTGGACACACTCGCTCCACTTTCAAAAAGCGGAACCAGGCTCATCTGCTGCAACCCTGGCTAACAGATGACACCAGTAGTCTCAAGAGAGACACAGCCGTGCTCCTGGTCATGGCGTAAAACGGAATCCCTGCAAGACTTCACTCTCTACAAATCTGCCCTTCTCAGATACAACTCCTGCCTCCACACTGCTAAACAAACCTACTACACCATTCTCTTCAAAGCGCTCTCATCCAAACTTTGTCAACTCTTCTCTACCCTTAATTCCTTACTTCACCCCCTACCAATTTGCTTACTGCCCAGGAGATTGGCAATCATTTCAAAAACAAAATTGACACCACACTTAATGCTTTTCTCCTTCAACCCTTAGCTTAACTCCTTTCCATGGCCCACCTCACCACCTGTCCTCTGGACCCTCATAATTACTGTGACCACCTTCCTGCTCTATTCTAAACTCTAACATCTTCAACCTCCCCCTTTCCCCCGTCACCTTTCCCTCCCTGCTCAAACATGCACTGGTTACACGCATACTTAAAAAACCTTCACTGGACCCCATCCGTTTGAATAATTCAAGACCCATCTCCCTGCTCCCGTTTGCTTCCAAGCTTCTTGAATGCCTTGTCCACAACCAGATGAGCTCCTACCTCATTGGCAACCTTCTCGATCCCCTACAGTCCGGCTTTCTCCCAGAACATTCCACTAAAACTGCCCTATTAAAACTCACCAATGATGGCCAGTACTCTATAGTCATACTCTTGGACCTTTCTGCTGCCTTAGACACAGTTGACCACCCACTCCTCAACAAACTCCACTCCCTTGGCAACCGTGACTCTGCTCTTTCCTGGTTCTCCTACCCAGCTCAGTGCACTTTCAGTGCCACATTCACCACCATCTCCTCAACTCCTCCTCCTCTTTCTGTTGGGGTACCTCAAGACTCTGTCCTTGGGCTCCTCCTATTCACTCTCTTTACCTCTTTCCTTGGCCAGCTGATAACCTCCCATGGCTTCCAATACCACCTCTATTCTGACGACACCCAGATCTATCTCTTGACTCCTCAGCTCAACCCCTCAATCTCCTCACTTATCACAAACTTACTGTGACATACCAGTATGGATGTCACACCACTTCCTCAAACTCAATCTTTCCAAAATGGAGCTTGTAATATTTCCTCCTCCCCATGATTTTACAATTGAGATCAACGGCACAACCATTGGTCCCTCCACAAACGCCAGAGTGTCGTGTGTAATCCTAGACTCTGATCTCTCCTCCAGCCTCCATATCCAATCACTGGCTAAATCTTACTGCCTTAACCGCCACAACATTTCTAGAATTCGACCCTTCCTGACTGACACCACAAAACGTATTCACTCCTTGGTTATTTCCCGCCTTGACTACTGCAACTCCCTCCAAACTGGCCTACCTTTACACAGGCTATCCCCCCTTCAGTCTATCATGAATGCTGCTGCTAGACTAATACACCTTACTAACCGATCCGTGACTGCTGCTCCTCTCTGCCAACCCCTTCACTGGCTTCACCTACCCCACACTGTATAAAATTCAAAATACTAACCAAAACATACAAGGCCACCCACAACATCGCCCCCAGTTACTTCTCCAGAGCCTCTCCTATCCTCTGGAACTCCCTGCCCTGGTGTCCGGTCAGCCCCTACCCTGTCTGCCTTTAAGCGATCCTTGAAAACTCACTTATTCCGGTAAGCCTACCCCACCTTCCACCCAAGAACTGTATCCTAGTCACCTCCGTCAGATTATCCCCTGCAGCTATTACCTTTAGTACCACCTCCCCTCCTTTAGATTGTAAGCTCCATGAGCAGGGCACTCTTATTACTTCTGAATATTGAATTTCCCCCCTTTAAATTGTAAAGCGATGCGTAAACTGTTGGCGCTATATAAATCCTGTAAAAAAAAAATAAAACATTTGAGCCCCACAGACGTCAATGGAAACACACAGAAGTCGCATGTACATCAAATTATTATGCGGTTTGGAAAGCATCAGCATGTTTTTTTTTTTAACCCTCAACTCCTCCCATGGAAATCCTTGGCCCTCAATAGTAGTAGTTCACCAAAAAAAAAAAAATGCACAGGATTAAAATCATGGCAAAGTTGCTGCACTAAATCACATCTGTAAACAGAACAAAATCACATCGCATTAGTGTTAACTTTGCCTCTCTACATTGGTCTTGGTGACCATTGCCTCCAGGACTGCAAGTGAGACTTTTTTTTTTTTTAAGTGGAAGTCCAGGCTTAAAAAGGCTCCCACCCCCATCCTAACTTTTGTTCTAACCACCCAACAGAAGGAAGATGCTCATTCTCCGAGTGCTCCGCTCTGGTCGAGCGATGGCTAAGGGTCACTGCCCAAGCATTCCATCCATTGCCGGTGCTCTCTCCTCTCCCCTGAAGCTAACTGCTGGAGGGGGGGGAATCATGTGATTGGACCAGAGCACCCTGAGAATAGGCAAGCATCTTCCTTTTACAAGGTAGTTAGAAAAGGAGCTACAAGGGGGGTGGGAGCCATTTTAGGCTTAGTTGGTTAGAACCTGGATTTCTACTTTAAGGTATCACCAGAGCAACAGGTAAAATATTTCAATGAGGACATTTGTTTAAGAGCGGTCTTACAAAATCTTTTACTTTCCAGAGGTTTTAATCATTCTGTACATTATTAAAAAGGAAGAAATTGACTTTAGATATACCTCAAAATCAGGAGATAAACCTGTTCTTGAACAGAACAGTATTCTGCAGAATACAGTTTTATTTTACTATTAGACAATGTAATGGTTTCCATGTTATAGGGACTGGGGCTACAACTCTTACTGTAATGCACTGTAGAATGGTTCACATTAATCTTCTGAAATCAGTTAACAGAAATGATGAATATAAAATGGAAGCTAGAAAAAGATTATGTGCTATCTACAGCAATCAAACCAAAATTTCATTTATATAATGAAAAATTGGAGCATATAAAACATTGTCTGCGTGGAGGCTAAGGATAACACATATACCCCAGTAATCTTTCTAGTCCTGCTAATGCTTTTCCCTTTGATATCAAAGTAACAACAGAGTAAAGTAAATACTGCTTGTGAAATTGCATTGACATTGCAATTTTCTTTACCAGCCACAACACTGGGGAAAAAGTGGTGTGGCTTCATGCCAGGAATGTCTAAAAAAAAAAAAAAAGATCTACTAGAGTAGCTAGGGACAGCACTATAGAAACTGTACAGTAAGGGATACCTTAATCAGTGGTACTTGGCTATAACTGTTTAATTAGGTGTTCAGGTGGGAAGAGCTGGCTCTTTCATGCAAGAAGACACTTATAAAAAGTTTATGAAATAGGATAAATCACAATAAAAAACTGAACAAAATACCAATAAAACAAAAGAACAAAATAGAAAGCCAGCAACCAGACAGACATATGCAACTATAATAAATTAGAGAACCAGCAAAAAAAGAAAAAAAAAAAGAAAAGAAAAAAAGGAACCCAATGATCATGGTGAGTGCAAAGTTATTGAATGGTTACTGTTTTACTTTACGCTTTCTTCACAGCCCACTGACCCTCTCTCTCAACCAGAAAAACAACAATTCCTGCCCCTTAACTGCCCGGTGATTTAATAATACAAGGGTAAACAAGGTCTTTATTTTCTGCAAAGGAATTTTCTTTTTTCAGCGGTTTCTATGCTTATGGTGACTTACTGTTAAAAGCATGCCATCAAAACACAGCACTAAAAATGTGTTTCATAAATGCCCATAAAACTGTAATATTAAATATTTTAATATAAGGATTATATGACAACTGGTCAGTGTATGTGCTAAAAAAACAAAGAAAAGAATGCACTGTGGAAAAATATTAGTACTTTCTTTCAATATGCCAATAGGTCTTAAAAAGGGGTAGTGAGAAAGGTTCCTCCACCTTAATTACATTTATCCAGATGAATTGTAGGGGACTGCAATCTGATAACTATGTTTTATTCACTGGCTGTTCTTACCTCTTGCAGTGGGGAAGGAGTTGTTAAGCTGCTCCATGACTTCCTCTAGTCCTGTGCTTGTATCATGAGGAGGACTGAGAACATCATCCTCTCCTAAGAGAAATAAACACATTTTTTTCAATTAAAAAATAAGAGACACTTAAACCTTCGAGTACCTAAATGAACATTACAAATATTAAACCGATAGAGATCTTTAAGCTTGATTAAAAAAATGAACTGAATTATAACGGGGTGCATCAAGACGTGCCTTTGAAGGAGTTTGCCTAATCAGTACTTTAGTATTGCTAAACGTTTTAGCCACCGCTTAGAACAAAGTGTAAACAGGGCTCTTCTAGGGCGGCTTAGCAAGGACAAATCAATGTTTGTTCCAGTGACTTTCACTCTTCCGAGATTCATATTTAGTGATTCTATTGCCCCAGTCACCTACAGCATATTAATCAGTAATGTGTCCTAGACGCAATTCTGGCAAAGTTAAATCTTGGCAATATTTCAGAAGAAGTAACCTTGTCTCAATGTTACACACAAACCATCATGTGAATGTTTTGTGGGTTTATTTTTAGAACTATCTTTGACCCTTCCATCACATAATCATGAGCATCTGAGATCATCCAAAAGCCATTTCCACATCAGGTGACTAGAAAGGAAAGAACAGTACTTCCAGAATGGTGAATGGAGTGCATAAAGCCAAAATGACAACTTTGTGAAGTTGTACAACTAAAGATGCAGTAGATTTTAATCCAAAAGGGCGAACAGAGTCCGGAACTATCATTAATAAAAAAAGGCCTGCTCGCATGGACACATTTACCTTATGTGCGGCACATCTGCACTAATTCATATGCAGTAAGTTGCCTTCTATAAAAACATCATAGTTTGCTTCATAAAGGGGGTATTTTTTACATTGTATCTCAATGAATTTGATGTCTTGTGGCAAATATGAAAATCTTGCTCACACTCTCCATGACAACATTAACTACTTCAATATCTGGCACTTTTACCCTTCCTGCCCAGGCCAATTGTCAGCTTTCCGCACTTTGAATGACAATTGCGCGGTCATGCAACACTGTACCCAAACTAAATTTCTATTATTTTGTTCACACTAATAGAGCTTTCTTTTGGTGGTATTTAAACACCACTGGGTTATTTTTTGCTAAATAAATGTAAAAAAAAAAAGACAATTTTGAAAGTTTTTGTTTCTGTTTTAAAATTTTACAAATATGCTTTCATCATGAATTTAGGACAAAATGTATTCTGCTACATTTCTTTGGTGAAAATAACCCAAATCAGTGTATATTATTTAGGTCTGTAGGAAAAGTTATACAATTCACAAACTACGGTATAGATCTGAAAATTTATCAATCCTGATGTATTGATGGTGCATCTCATTTCTTGAGGTGACTTTTTTGGATTAGAAAATAAGACAACAGTGAAGTAAGCCCAATTTTTTTCTATATTGTGAAAGATAATGTTACGCTGAGTAAATTGATGCCAAACATGTCATGCATCAAAATTGCGCCCGCTCGTGGAATGAGGACAGATTTTGACCCTTAAAAATCTCCATAGGTGACGTTTAAAAATGTCTACAGGTTACCAGTTTTGAGTTACTGAGGTGGTCTTTTGCTAGAATTATTGCTCTCGCTCTAACGATCGTGGTGATACCTCACATGTGGTTTGAATACCGTTTTCATATGCGGGCGCTACTTACGTATGCGTTTGCTTCTGCACGCGAGCTGGGCGGGACAGGACGCTTTACATTTTTTTTTCTTATTTCTTTTCTTTTTACACTGTCCTTTTTTTTAAAAAAAGGGTCACTTTTATTACTATTACAAGGAATGTAAACATCCCTTGTAATAGAAAAAAGGCATGTCAGGACCTCTTTAATGTGAGATCTGGGGTCAAAAAGATCTCAGATCTCACATTTACACTTAAATGCAATAACAAATTTTAAAAAAATTCCCTTTAAGACTATTGGGCGGAAGTGACGTTTGACATCGTTTCCGTCATTCAATGTTATGGAGCCGAGTGGGGGGCCATCTTTCCTTCACTCATTTCCATGCTACTGAGGGGAAAGCATCGGATTGTCTCCGCCGCTACCGGCAGGTCTGGTAAGCGGCAGAGTCGACTGTAACATGGCGGGGGGAACCTCTTCTGCCGCAGATAAAAGTGATCTTGTGGTGAAGCAGCCGCAGAGACCACTTTTATCCTAAAGAGGACCGCCCACCGTTGCAGAGGATACCAGGGTTATGGCAGCTATCTATGGAAGCTAAATTACTGACGTACACCTACAGCGGTTTGTGTTAAGTGGTTAAAAGTTTTTTACTTTGTATATACTTTTACCAGTGCAGGACAGCGTCATTATATAATTTGTGTGGTGGTGATCAAGCATTTTACTGAATAAAATGGATTCATTCAGTTTGTTTTGTTGTTAGCTGTGATTGGCCACAGCTGATCACATGGCACAGATGGGCCGTGATTGGCCCAGTCTGTACCATGTGATCACTGTGACCAATCACAACTAGCAACACAATTATATACAATGGGTGGCTTGAAAGGAAGCCATCCAAGTTTACAACTGTCATGTGACCTGTTGTGATTGGTTACAACTGCTGGTAGCATGTGACCACTGTAACCAATCACAACAGGTCACATGACAGTTGTAAACTTGGATGGCTTCCTTTCAAGCGGTGACAGGTCATGTCGTGGCCACGATTTGGGAGGACATCATATGACCTTCACCAGGATCCACAAGAGGTTTGTGCTGGCGTCATCTGCCCATAGGCCAGGAGGGAACAGGTTAATAGACTGATGCATGATTTCCAAAAAACTGCAACTATTCAAAGTTTAATGATTACAGGCTTCTTGGAACAGATGCAAACATTCAAGCTGCTTTGCTTGAACTTCATATTTCTTTTTAGTCTATGTTCTGTTACTAAACTATCAATTTTCTTATTTGGGAAAAATAATAGTGTTGTGTTGGCAACACATTAACAAACACTCCAGGGAGATTGCAAATTAATGCTTAGTAATGTGCGTTTCACTCATTAGTGCCCATTTTTACACGTTCACTCAGTTCTCCACACTTGTCAGTCACTGGAGTCACATCTAGTTAGCCTTCTCATCAACATTAATACATGGTTACAAAGAAAAAAAAGAAAATGGCAGAGGCTGGAGGCTGCAAAAGTCAGTGAAAGAGAAGCCTGTATGTTAGAGGGTAATAGTGAACTGTCCTAGAATCCGATTCCCAGTAGGCTGTTTTTTTTCCTTTCCAAGTTTAGCTCTTTCAATACATTTCAGCAAAATAAAATACAGTGTAAGATAAGTAGAATGCAATTTTCTAATTTGGTCAAAAAACTATAGCCTCCCTTTAAACACATGGCACAACACTGTCACCCACTGCTAGGCAAGATCACAAATTAAATATTCGGGCTTTAATAACCCCTTGTCATTCATGGTTTGCTACTAGGCACTGTGTACAAGATTAGGTATTATTCAAACAGTAGGCAAGAGGCTAGCCTGCAGACCCCTCCAAAAGCCTCTGTCCCATGTGAGTCTGTCACATACTGTATAAAGCAAAGATGGACCTATAGTCCCCAAGACACTACTGTGCGTAACTAGCTTAAAGGACATGTGCACTCTTCGTACGTATCCTTACGTTTACCTTTTTTTCTGATACAACAGTAAACCATGATCAATCAGCTTAAAAAATGCCCAGTGTTTCTATCTTCCAAAATGTTTGGTTATTTAAGAGAAACAGAATTATCAAAGACCCATTGATTACTGAGCCTCATAATTACACTCTTATCGGTTTCCAATAATCAGATGACAAGCAGTTACTGATTCCATAGTTCAAGTGCTAATATGTTCAGTACTGTGCAGAAACAAATGTGAAGCACCATTTGTATCTAAAATTGCAAAATTACTATAAGAAAAAAAATAACCTTTTTTAAAGAATGCTATTTTGTGGTATCCGCAAACCCTTGTGAAAAAAATGCACTCGTTTAAATATCTGTTTCTGTGTGTGGCTAGACTTGCCCATGAAGATATCAATGTCAGGTAGGTCCAAACAAGGGAAAAAAAAAAAGAAGTACAACTCCCATGGGACATTATAAGATTATACTCTAAAACAGCCCATTTCAACCAGGGTGCCCAGGTACACTCTGGGTTGCCTTGAGGTTTCTTCAGGGGTGCCTTGGCAAAATGCCAAAAAATTTAGCAAAAATTGTATACAAGCCAGTGTGTGGATGTAGGCCGCCTTTTAGTTACACTAAGTCACAGGTTTTCATTGTGCACCGTTACAACCTTCTAGCTGCCCCCTCTCCATCAGCGGTGGGGTCACATGGAGAAACATTGGAATACTAGTCAGTACCAGTTTGCAAAAGTGTATTTGCTTTGGAAGAAAAATCACCTCTAACGTTGGGTGTCATACCTGGACTTGTGGATGTTGCTGCATTATGTAAAACTATTAGAATAGTTTTTACATTTTGGAATGGAGTGCCTCGAGATAGTCCATAATTTTTTAAAAGGGTGCCTAAAATTTGTTCATCATTTTATTGGTGCACTGTCAAAATACAATATATATATATATATCTAGTCCAACAAAAGGTCTTCTTTTGCTTTGTTTGAAACAGTACATGACAGAATCGACATGTGGATTCACGATGTGTACACAAAAAACTGACCTTAACACATCTGTATGTTGCAGCCAAAAATAAAAGACAAGCCAACGGGATGTTTCAATCAATTGTCTGGTTCTGAAGATTAGAGTGTAGTATATATTGGAACCTTGCATTGTCTTTTATTGGCGTAGCACTTACTATTTAAGCTTTGACAAGCTGCACATTCAGTGATGCTCTTTTGTACACCAGTGATGCAATGAGTGGTTAATTAGTTGAGGACTTCCAGTCTGTCCATTCTCTTACTGACTGCTCACAGCAACGTTTCCCTGAAGTTTTCTATTTTTTGCACTATAGAAATGGTTGTGCATTAAAACTTCAGGAGTTGATTATGGTTGATCAGCAACTGAACCTCCTAATGTTGTATGGATATTTGAGGTGCTGTAACATGATTTGCTGCTTGGCTTTTGTGTCCACAAGCAAGAGTACCCAAGATAGTGGTCAGCAAGTGTAGATGCTAAATATGCCTACATTTTTAAACTGCATCTCTTTGCGATGTGCAGTTATTTTAAGCAATTTTGCCTGTACTACAAGCCTGTCACACATTTGCTGCAAAATGGTCAGCTTTAGGATGATGAGCTTAATTTTGTTTCTAGGTTTTGATGTAAGCAATCACAGATTAGGTCAGAGCTAACAATTCAAAAGTATTGTTAAGTACAGTAGAGCATGCGTTATGATACAAAAGAACTGATATGACTATCATAACATCAATATAGCATTTGGCTGCATAGAAAGCTATCTTATTGGAGACTGAATAACCCCCTGATACTGAGCTTTAGAAGCATTATTTGTTTCTGGCTTGTAGCAGCCCAGAAAATCTAGTGACTTGCAGATTAACTGTGATTAATTTATCACCAATTTTAAAAAGACAAAACTGGTTTTGATATAAACGAATAACCTTACACTGTTGCATAACACAAATGAATGCATGTGCAACAAAGCACATACAGAAATTAGGAGATCAAATATTTAGACAAGAGCTCATCTTTTATCTTCACTTAGATTAGAAGTCGATGGTTTGCATAATGCCTGGGATATTAATCGGAGATGACTTTGCATGCTTATTTTTCAATATCTAAATACATCCCATGTTGCCATAGAAATAATGATTGTGGCTATTGATTATAGAATGCTGCCACAGGGAATTTCAGAATGAAGCTCTGCAGTCAGGCCATGATTGTTTGCTTAGGTAAGACTCTTTGCAATCAGAAAGCGAGTTATTATGCTGCTAGGTTTTTAACATGTTATCTCCAATAAGAATTTCTAATTCATATTTATAATCTGCCTGAGAAAGTAGCTGGAACACAGTTTTAAAGCCCATCTCCAGCTAATGGATGCTCCTTTGCAGTGAGGCTGCTGCCAAACTGCAAGAGTTAAATGCTCATTTAGGTCTAAGGGACTGGGAAAGCAATTTTACTTAACCAATCACCCACAGCACCGGAACTCTCCGCTATGCTCTGGTAGTGGACTATCCCCCCCAGTGTCCTCATGTTCAATGCAAGGGTAGAGCGTAGGGAAAAAGAGGCTGCAGGGACCAGTCTTGGAGCTTGCGGGAGAGGAGGATCTTGCAGATAAAACTGCTATTTGTGGCCCCCTAGACCTAAATGAGCATTTAACCCCTGCAGGATGAGCGCAGCACTTTATCTTTCCTTGGACTTAAGCTTTAATAACAGTATTTCACATGACAAGACAAAATTTAAGTCTATCTTTATTTTTTAGTTTATTTTTTCAAAACAAGTATTTGTAGGAAATAAACACTGTTAATGTATACGTAAACACAATTACTAAAACTTTATACGTTACATGTTAATGTAATTATAAAAGTAGTTTTACATCTTTTTTTTATATCTGCAACTTGACAAAAAGAAAAAAAAAAATCTTGTTTATCCTGCATTAAAAATTCCTTCCTATTACAGGCTGACAATGCTCTGTACCTGTCCCAGAGTTATGCTCTTGTGTTGCTTCTGATGGTAACTATAAATGGCTGTGCAAAAGACTCTATGCAGACATAGTCCTCTTTTGTGTACGGGGATCATTTTAGATGCCTTGTCTCCAGCCTGGCTGATTCACATCACTGCGTTGCAAGCCAAACATTCCAGCGCAGTGAGAGGCGCAATTCACCGATTCACATTGCACAGCAGCCAATAGAACATAATGAAATATTACTGTATGACATTTCAATAAAGTTTGTTAAAAAAAAAAAAAAGTAAACTGTGTGATGCACTGATCACTGCTGTCATCTGACCGTACACCAGCTGTTTTGTAGCCGCTGCCAATATACCCTAATGGCAATCTCCATTATTCTCTTGTGACAAGTTACCTTTACAACTACTTTACCGCTTTATAGGTTCCTTCTCCATGGAACGGTTTAAGATTTCAGGACATGTCATCACATTAATACTGTTTTAGAAGTATTTATTGGGTTTGGCATAAATTGATGCTGAATAGATTTAATAATACCATTTTCAGTCTAAAAAAAATAAAAAATAAAAAAGGAGACAGTGTAATGTAGAACATTAGACATGGCTCTCACTAATGGGCATACCCCAATTCAATACTAGACAGACCTTGCCCCGCCCTTTCAGCTATAGACACTGGGAAAATGTATTTCCAAAAATGACCTTGAATCTGAGATCATTTCTGCATATCCTCAATTGAACAAGCAGCAGTGTTTGGCAGTTCATTAAAGCTATTCAACCTCCACATAAAAAGGATATACTTTAACATAAGAGCTGAAAAGTATCTGTTTTACCAAAATAATGGCAAGTATATTATTATTATACAGGATTTATATAGCGCCAACAGTTTGCGCAGTGCTTTACAACATGAGGGCAGACAGTACACTTACAATACAAATCAATATAGGAGGGATCAGAGGGCCCTGCTCGTTAGAGCTTACAATCTAGAAGGGAGGGTCAATTGGAACAAAAGGTAATAACTGTGGGGGCTGAGCTGATGGATAAAACTAAAATACAGTTGTTAGGTGTGGGTAGGGTAGGCTTCTCTGAAGAGAAGGGTTTTCAGGGATCGTCTAAAAGCTAATAGAGTAGGAGGATAAGCGGACAGATTGGGGTAAGGCATTCCATAGGATTGGAGAGGCTGTGGAAAAGTCCTGGAGGCGAGCATAGGAGGAGGTGACGAGGGAGCTAGAGAGCAGAAGGTCTTGAATGAAGAGAACGAGTAGGTTGGTATTTAGAGACTAGGCTAGTGATGTAGCTGGGGGCTAAATTGTGGATGGCTTTGTAAGTAGTTGTTAGTATTTTGAATTCAATTTGTTGGGTGAGTGGAAGCCAGTGGAGGGATTGACAGAGAGGGGTAGCAGACACAGAGCAGTTGGTAAGGTGGATGAGTCTGGCAGAACCATTCATGATATATTGAAGAGGTGATAAACTATGTAGAGGTAAGCCAATGAGAAGGGAGTTGCAGTAGTCGAGGCGAGAGATGACCAGGGAGTGAATTAAGAGCTTTGTTGTGTCATTGATTAGAAAGGGGCATATTTTGAAGATGTTGCGGAGGTTGAGGCGGCAAGATTTGGACAGTGATTGGACGTGGTGCTTAAGGGAGAGTTCAGAGTCCAGCACTACACCTAGAACCTTGGAATGTGGGGATGGGTTTATAGTTGTACCATCGATTTTGACAGAGAGATCAGGGGAAGGCAAAAGGGCATATGGGAGAGGATTATAAGAATTATAAGTTCGGTTTTAGATAGATTGAGTTTGAGGAAGTGGTGCGACATTCAGACCGATATATCAGATAGTAAATTAGTGATACGTGGGGAGACAGAGGGGGTGAGCTGATGGGTAGAGAAATAGATTTGGGTGTCAGCGTAGAGGTGGTATAGAGCTGACGCAGGGAAGTGGTGTAGACTGAAAATAGGAGAAGTCCAAGAACAGAACCTTGGGAGACCCCAACAGAGAAAGGAAGAGGAGAGGAGGAAGTAGAGTTGTAAGAGATACTAAAGGTGCGGTTGGATAAGTAGGAAGAGAACCAGCGGAGAGTACAGTCACGGAGACCAAAGGCGTGGAGATTTTTTGAGGAGGAGGGGGTGGTAAACTGTATCAAATGCATCAGAGAGGTCCAGGGGTAGGAGTACAGAATAGCGTTGATTGGTTTTGGCTGTTAGTGGATCGTTTGTTAGTTTTAGGAGAGCAGTTTCTGTGGAGTGTTGAGGACGAAATCCAGACTGAAGGAGATCAAGAAGGCTATTATAAGCAAGGTGGATGCTCAGTTGGTTGTAAACCAGACGTTCAAGAAGTTTGGATAGGAAGGGGAGCAAGGAGATGGGGCGTAGGTTGTTAAGATTGGATGGGTCCAGTGAGGGCTTTTTAAGTATGGGTCTGACAAGTGCATGTTTTAAAGAGTTGGGGAAGATGCCAGAAGAGAGGGAGAGATTGAAGATGTGGGTTAGAGAGTGTAGCATAGAGCCAGAGGGTGAAAGCAGCATTTGCGAGGGAACAGGATCCACAGGACAGGTGGTAAGGTGGATGTTAGCAAGTAGTTTAGTAACCTCGTCTATAGTGGTGGGGTTGAAAGAGGTAATGATTGTACCTGTGGGCAAAGTACGATATAAATGTTTCCTGAACCCACCTGTCCTTTATTTCACAAAACAAAAACAAAAAAAGATCATTCTGAAAGGTTTGGGTTTCTACTGTACAATTATTTGTGGTGCCTTTGTTAGTGTTGCAGCTTGCGATTTGAAAATATCTAAGTATAACCTTTTTAAATTGGCTCTTAACTACTTGCTAACCAGGCCATAGCCGAATGACGGTTAAAGTACAGTCGGCTAATTCTGGGAGGGCATACAATGACATGTTTGTGTGAACCCGGCACATCACGGATCGCGGTAAAGGGCCAATGACAGTGGCCATTTACCACATGATCGCTTTGCCCAATGACAGAGCGATCACTTGTCTACAAACCGCTGCATGTCCGGTTCAGCTCTCTCCTCGCATGCTGTACATACCGATCAGTACAGCGTGCGAGGAGAGAAGGGAGACCACAGCAGCACTCCCCCCTGCCTCATCCATGCCTTATTCTAGCCCATCTGTGCCTCATTCTAGCCCATCTGTGCCTCATTCAGGCCCATCTGTGCCTCATTTATGTCTCACCCGTGCCTCATTTATGTCTCACCCGTGCCTCATTTATGTCTCACCCGTGCCTCATTTATGTCTCACCCGTGCCTCATCCATGCCCCACCCGTGCCTCATTTATGTCTCACCCGTGCCTCATTTATGTCTCACCCGTGCCTCATTTATGTCTCACCCGTGCCTCATTTATGTCTCACCCGTGCCTCATCCATGCCCCACCCGTGCCTCATCCATGCCCCACCCGTGCCTCATCCATGCCCCACCCGTGCCTCATCCATGCCCCACCCGTGCCTCATCCATGCCCCACCCGTGCCTCATCCACGCCCTACCCGTGCCTCATACAAGCCCCACCCGTGCCTCATACAAGCCCCACCCGTGCCTCATACACGCCCCACCCGTGCCTCATACACGCCCCACCCGTGCCTCATACACGCCCCACCCGTGCCTCATACACGCCCCACCCGTGCCTCATACACGCCCCACCCGTGCCTCACACACACCCCACCCGTGCCTCACACACGCCCCACCCGTGCCTCATACACGCCCCACCCGTGCCTCATACACGCCCCACCCGTGCCTCATACACGCCCCACCCATGCCTCATACACGCCCCACCCGTGCCTCATACACGCCCCACCCGTGCCTCACACATGCCCCACCCGTACCTCACACATGCCCCACCCATGCCTCATCAGTGCTCATCAGTGACCCATCCCGTGCCACTATGTATTTTGGGGTGTAATTTTTGCTATGTACATGCTATGTGTTAGAAATATCTTATAAATGGAAAACATTGTGTTAAAAAAAAACAAAAAAAAAACATTTTTTCAAAAACTTGTGGAAAAAAATGACATTTTCAAAAGAATCATAATGCCTCCAAATATACGTTGGGGTGTTTGCTTTCCAAAAGGGGGTCATTTTGTGGATGTTTTCATTGAACTAATGCTCTAGGGCCTTCAAAAGTACGAGTGGTTGTCAGGAAATTTTATGTGTAATTTATGCTCATAGAACACCTGGAGGTGCTACTTGCATGTTGGGCCTCTCTACGTGGCCAGGCTGTGTAAAAGTCTCACACGTGGTATTGTCATATTCAGGAGGAGTAGCAGAATGTGTTTCGGGGTGTAGTTGCAAGTATGCCTACACTACACAGTGTGTGAGAAATAACTTGGTAATATGACAATTATGTGAAAAAAAATTCATTTTGCAAAGCAATGTGGGAAAAAAGTTACTTCAAAAACCTCACCATGCCTTACTAAATACCTTGGCATAGCTACTTTCCAAAAAAGGGATAATTTGGGGGGTATTTGTACTTTCCTGGCTTGTTAGCGTCTCAAGAAATGAGATAGGCCGTCAATACATCAGGTGTGATCAATTTTCAATGACTGCCACTATAGCTTGTAGAGTTGTAGACTAACTTTCACAAAGACCAAATAATATATACTTATTTGGGTTATTTTTTTACCAAAGATATGTAGCAGTATAACTTTTGGCCAAAATTTATAAAGAAAAATTACGAATTTCCAAAATGTTATAACCAAAAAGAAAAATTCATATTTTTTTTAATTTATAGCGCAAAAAATTAAAAACCCAGTGATGATTAAATACCACCAGAAGAAAGCTCTATTTGTGTGAAAAAAAGAACAAACATTTCATATGGGTACAGTGTTGCATGAGTAATTGTCATTCAAAATGCGAGACTGCTGAAAGCTGAAAATTGGCCTGGTTAGGAAGGGGGTTTAAGTACCCAGTGGTTAAATTAACTCACACGAATCTGATGATACTGCAGTCATTAGGCTAATGATTTACAGTGTAAACAGGAATTTGCAAAATGCAAAGCAATGATGAAGGATGCCCACCATTGTCTCGCCAAGGCTCAGAACATCACACAGATGTATTAGTGTAAAAATTATAGCACGGTCATTGGCTGCCATGGCATGGGATGCCCATGCCTTCTATTTGGGCTGATGCATTATCCTAGTTTTTTTTTTTTTTAAGTGAAAGTTGTAAGCCAACTTCTCTGTAAAGTAGTCAGAGAAATATTTTTAATAAAGTCTAATTTAGCTTTAGATGTTTGTCCACAAAGAGTTCTCAAGCGTAAAATGGTTTATTCCACACCCACACTGCCACCTCTTCTTGATGAGTGCAGACTGGACAGATGCTAGAAACTAGACATGCAGTTACAAAGACTACATATGATGAATGCTAGATACACATGTATCCTTTAAAGTATCTATGGTCAAAATGTAAACTCATATTTATATGCACATTGTATTTCAATTATTTCTAGCCAACTTTTGTAAGCATATGTTGTGAAGATCACCACAAATTTACTTCCTTAAATTCTGTGGCACACATTCACTATGCCCTGTGAGTAGGCACTGCTGTGTCAAAGAATTCACAGAGCCTGCCTTCTGAACTACAAAGGTGCTGAGAGGAGACGTTTCAGGAGGCAGAGTCCATACAGGCATCAACGTGTAGGCAGCAAGGTACGATGGGATATTTAGGCCTTAGAAACTGAAAAAAAACCGAAACAGCAGAGAAGCTGCAAAGCATGCAGGGAATTTGGAAAGTTGTGGAAAGAGAAGGCCAGCAAACAGACAGAACTCACAACATGAAAGGCAGCTTAATTAAAGATTAAACTGCATTGCCAAAAATAACTTTTTTTTGTAATACAATGCTTATAAAAACAAAAGTCTATGTTGTGACCATGGAACTTCTTTAATGTAGGTGAAAAAAAACACATCTGTGCAATAGTTGTGATTTAACTTTCTAGTATTTTAAGACCTGGCCATGAGCAGGATGAGAAAAGCTAGCTATATGGAACTTCTAGTGTAATGGATTGACCTTTTTTTTGTTAGCAGAAGTGGTGCATTTTAGGACATGAATATAAAGTGAACTGTAACAATACTAGTTGATCATTAACAAACAAGAACTGCTTTTGCATTTAACAGCAAGTACTGTGCTCTGCAATTAAATTCCTTACCCATAGTTTCAGATGTTTGGCTGCCAACCACACGAAGCAGCATAGGCTGGTTACTCTCTGATCTCTGTAGTGAGGGAGTAGGAGAGGAAAAGGTTGTACCATTGACCTTTGCCTCGGCTTGCGGCTAAAAAGGCAAAACAGTACAATTAAAAAACTTTGTTTTTTAATACACATGTAATGTCAAATATGGCATTTGTCAAGAACATATAGCTTTAGGGCTCATTTAAGCCGCAGCAGAATTCTGTACAGCATTCAAGAGCTGTTTGTTTAGGTTTACGGAGCTGCATGCAGCCAGCTTGTGGAGAGACAGGGGCTGTATGGACTCGACCAAATATCTGAGCTTGACAGGTGTGTAGGGACGAGTGTGCAGCCCAAAATGTGTCCTGTGTGTGCCATTCACCCATCCCTGCATGCCTGTCAAACTTGTGTGGGTGAGTCTGCACAGCTGCTGCATCTCCACTGATTAAAACAGGTTTCCTCCACAAAGCTATCCACTACTCGGGAAACAAAAAATAATAATTTGCAGGATGTACGGGACTCTGTGTCCATGTTAATGAGCCCTTAGTGAACATGCAAACCAAATTGTGACATTAGCCATTGTTTCTAACCGTCTCCACTGTCAAACGCCTGGCTTAATATGACAAAATTGTGAAAACTACAGTGGTTTCACAGATCAGTTTTCATCACTGTACTCACACTTCTTTATGAAGACTTCTAATTGGTTGCTGTAGCATAAAGCTACCTCATGTCCATTGAACTACATTTTACACACAAAACATGCATACATACCTAAATTCTGTCTTTATTTTAGCTTCCTGCAATATCCTGTGCAGCACTTTTCAGGCTGTGGGGGGAGAGTGGGTCAACGAAACAGGGTCCTAATTTTAGTTGCATAGTGCTGCCAGGCAAACCGTGCCAACAAGCTTGCAAGAAGGGAAAGCACAGGAATGGCCTGATTGGCATGATTTTGGTGCTTCTTTGTAATGAAATTTCATTGGAGTAAGGGAGAGAGATGGCAGAATCCAAATAATATGGAAAAAAAAATTGTGGGCAAGAAAAGGAGTAATAGACTTATGTATTCCCCCTTCCCTCTTTTTTTTTTGTTCTAGATAAAAATGTATTTGGGGGATTTAGTAGGCCCACTTATCCTTTCCTATTTGTGCTAAGCTGCCCCCACGCCCCCCCCCCCCTTACTATTCTCTCCATTATGATGTGGGGTGGGGAAATGTGTGGGAGAACAAAAAATTTTAAGAACACGAGATACATGTTCACAGTAATATGGAATGATGGTTCATTAATTCAGAATGCCCACTAGGGACCAGAATGGGTGACAGGGAGGGCAGGTATAGGGGATGGATGGGTGTGACTATAAGGGAAGGGGTGGGAAAGGAGATATGTATAGGAGGGAACAGGAAGAAGGCTGAAAGTTATTCTCCTTTTCTTCCTCGACATCACTATTGGATTTTTTTTCTTCCTTTTCACACTATACACATGAAGTAAGGGGCTAGTGGGAGAGGATGGAGGGGGTAGAAGAAAAGGGGGAGAGTATAGGAGGGTAAGGACACAAGGGGAGAGTTCTAGGTGTAAAGGCCTGGCAGTCACAAATTTTTTTTTTTTTTTTTGGTGAAGATTAGTTAGATCATATACATTCAGATTCAGGGAGACCACACCTCTCCTGTTGTCTCCCTTTTAGGGAATAAATACAGTTGCTATGATAATTGAACAGGGGCCTATGATACACACTTGTCTATATGTCTGGTAAAGTTTTTTTGTTTTGTTTTTTTATTGTGGCGTGAAGGAGTTTTAAATGTCCTTTTTTGATTTTTTTCTGTAATGTATTTATTTGTAAAATCATCTAAAATGAATAAAGAATTTAAAACCGGAAAAAAGCACACATCTTTTGCCAGGTGATACAGTTTACATACACAGCTAAAAATGAAGTACACCCCATAGAAATGTTCTTGTTCAATATATTTAAACATGTAAACATCAGATCATTATTTAAGAGAGATAATAGATGCAAGGCTGCTTCCACACTGGGACGGGTGGGCGTTGACAGTAAAACGCAGCTATTCGGCCACTAGCGGGGTGCTTTTAACCCCTGCTAGTGGCCGAATAAAGGGTCAAATGCGCCCGTGTAACGCTACTGCCGAATTGTTTGCAGCGGTGCTCATTCATTTCAATGGGCGGGAGCGGTGTATACACCGCTCCTTTACCGCCCCAAAGATGCTGCTTGCAGGACTTTTTTATAGTCCTGCCAGCGCAGCGCCCCAGCGTGAAAGCACTCTGGCTTTCACACTGGGACTGCAGGGGAGGCATTTTTCAGGCGCCTTTACGGGTGCTATTTTTAGCCCGAAAGCGCCTGAAAAACACCTCAGTGTGAAAGGGGTCTAAAGATGTTACTCTGGAAATAAGTACACTCTTGGCACCAAAAGCTGGTATTGCCCCCTGTAGCAGAAATGACTTCTTTAGGTATTTTGTGTAACTGCCCACCAGTCTCCAAAATGGACTGTGAAATTTCTGAACACTTCCACATGCAAAA
Source organism: Lithobates clamitans (assembly GCA_037952925.1). Lineage (NCBI taxonomy): Eukaryota > Metazoa > Chordata > Amphibia > Anura > Ranidae > Lithobates > Lithobates clamitans. The sequence goes on along the minus strand of JBBGZY010000913.1, from coordinate 1,621,726 downwards.
TTTCAGTTGCATGAGGTCTGTGGGTTTCCATCTATTTCAAAATCACTCAACAAAATTTGTAATCAAGTCAGAGCTTTGACTAGGGCAGTCTATAAACCTCTATTTTTTCTATTTGAGCCATTCTTTGGTTGATTTGCTAGTATGTTTCAGATCATTATTGTGTTAAGCCATTTCTGGTTCATCCTCAACTTAGGACAGAAAGCCTCAAATTCTCATCGTGCACACTTTGACATGATACAGAATGTATAGTTGACACAACGGCTTAGAGCTACCCAGGCCCTGAAGTAGCAACCCCAAACCATAAGATTCCCACCACTATGCTTTACATACTCTGTCTTTGAATAATCGGTCTTCAGCACAGTTTCAGAAGGCCCAGTCTTTGCATATACAGTGGATATAAAAAGTCTACACACCCCTGTTAAAATGTCAGGTTTCTGTGATAACTCAATTCAGAACTTTTTCCACCTTTTTTCTTTTTTAACAAAAAAGTTTATTCAAATTTCAAACAGAACAGAAAAAAAAAAAGAACAAGAATACAGTGAAAAAAAAAGGGGGGAAGGAAGACTATTTCAAAGGGCACATAATTTCAGCCAGGTGTCAGAGGAGAAGGAGGAGGTGGTGTTTCTCACGCTTCGGGGGGAGGAGGGGGGGGGAACAGAGGGAGCGTGGAGGGCAGGAGGGATCCAGAGGGGAAGTCCCGCTTCTATCTCAGCTGGGTTTTATCAACGGTGGGCATTATGTACATTGTTATCAGTATGCATTGTTTAGCAAGTTATCCATCACCTATCCTCAGTGCTTCTTTGTTCCGAGCCCTATCCTAGGGGCAACCGTTGTTTACGGACCCATGCGGCCCATAGTTTATCGAACTTTTTAGGGCAATTGCGTCCCATATATGTCAGTTTATACAGCGAAAATGCCTGATCTATCAGAGACAGCCACTGTCCGACCGCGGGGGGAAGGGGCTTATTCCATAGTATCAGGATTGCTTTACTGGCATAAAAAGCTGTATGAAAAACAAATAATTTTTTTAGACTGGGGGCCTCTAGTGTATCACAGATACCCAGCAGTAAGAGTATTGGGTTGCAGGGGACCCTCAGTTTTCCTATGGAGTTTATCAGCGCCACCACTCCCGTCCAGAATGGCCTTAGCTGTGGACAGGACCACACTACATGAAAGAAGGTTCCAACCTCTGTGCTGCATCTATGACAGGTCGGTTGTCTATCAGGATATATCCTGGCCAGTCAGTCCGGGGAGTAGTAGACCCGATGAATAAACTTTAGTTGTGTAAGGCGGACCCTGGCCGAAATCATTAATGGGACATACTGCTGAATACCCTCCTCCCAGTCGTCATCAGCCAGCATCGGAATATCCGACTGCCACACTGAGAACAGCCGAGAGACCCCTGAGGTATCAAGTCCTGCCAGAGTGAAGTACAGGGCGGAAAGTGTTCCCCCCGTCTCCGAGGTCCTCAGCAAGGCCTCTACAGCGCTCGCCTCTAGCTTAAGGGGTCCCGGGAACTGGGCCTGGAATGCGTGTCTTAGTTGTAGGTACCTAAATAACATGCGATTAGGGAGGTTTCGGGCCCTCTTGAGGTCATTAAAGCTAAGTAATCTGCCGTTAGAGACTATATCTCCCAGGGTCTTGATTGCAAACCTTTCCCATAACACTGGATCTGGTATGGTTATAAAATGGGGCAATCAAGGATTTCCCCAGAGTGGGGTGTGTGGAGACCGGGTATCTACTTCTTGCACTTTGGACCGGACTGTATTCCACACTTTCAGTGTAGTTTTCATGGGGGTGGTGATTTTACTATTGGACCGGGGTCCTCGGTGGATCAGGTTCCTGAGTTCAGCGTAAAAGCCCAGCAATTTTGCCTCCAGGGCGGCCGCTGGGTTGGCCGGCTCTTCTGAGAGCCACCAGCGTGCTGTGACCAAGACCGTGGCCCAATAGTATTTAATAAGACAGGGTAGGGCCAGTCCCCCTAGAGAAGTTGGGAGTTATAACGTCTTTTTCGCTATCCTGGGAGTACCCCCAAGCCAGAGAAACGAGGTGATTATGCTAAGGCGGTGAAATGAGGTGATTGAGCTAAGGCGTTTATTTATAAATTTTGCAATTCAAACATAACAATCACAGGGTAGTAAAGTAAATACATGAAAAGAAAAAAAAAAAAAGTGTGGGGGGGGGGGGGGGGTCAAGGGGAGACAAATTAAAACATGCCTCTAACAAGTCTATTTGGGGGCCGTAGCGACCCAATAAATCAGCGTTGTGGCTTAGTAGGCTTATATATTATCCCAGAGCCCTGAGAAAACCTCTCCCTTTCCCCCTCCCCATCCGGGTGGGGATTAAGGAGCTAGAAAGCAGCCAGAAGGTACCCCTAACAATACAAAAGCAGTCACACACCCATTCATTTAATCATTCACACTGATGCACCTTAGACATATTTAGGTCCCAACCCACCTTACTCCCAAGATCAATTGAGACAAAAGCTTTGTATCATATAAAGCCCCTTCCAGTTGAGAAGTACCAACACCTCTGAAGATTTAGGGATATGACTCACTGTAGTTTAGACCAGACTAGGTCATCTGGGACGACAAGACAGTACCCCAGAATGAGTTAGTGACATCCATCCGCGGCTGCCATATTTTAGTAAATTTCTTTGTACAAGTCCTACTCTTGTAGATTAACTTGAGCTTGGGGAGTTCGTCGTTAATGATGCGATAAAGGGTTTGGGTTGTTGGAGAGTGGTGGGGTGGGTTCTGTGTATAAAATCATTTATTATACCTAAGAGTGCTACTTCTGGGGCCTGAGGTATAGGAAGTGCAAGTTCGTCCTCAAAAAATTTGAACAGGTCCCTCCAGTAAGAGGCCAGCCTCAGACAACTCCAGAACATATGAAGCAAATCTGCCTCAGCTAACATATATCTGGGGCAAGTGAATACATTACCCAATTCCATTCGGGACAGCTTGGCCGGAGTATGGTGAAGGTGATGTATGAACTTAAATTGGATGAACTGGTCAGCAGTACTGATAATATATTGTAAACCTCAGTGGCCTCCTCCCAGCCCTCATCTGAGAGCTCAGGCAGTAAGACTAACCACTTACCACGTGAGTTCTGAAATGGGTCAGCCCCCTTCAGGGACAGTCTACTGTAGAATGTCGTCACCAGTTTTGAGATTTCGGGATAGGAGAGCAAGTCCTCCATAGGAGTCTCCGTGAGCTCTACGGACAGCATCCCAACTTGTGTGCAAATGGCACGTCGGAGCAACAAGTATTTAAAAAGAACTTATTATCAATGCTCCTTTCCCGCCTTAGACTCTCAAAGGTCACAACATTGCTGTTCTGGATTATGTGTGATAAGTGAGTGACCCCCAGGCAAGTCCACCAAAGTGCGTCTGGGTGTCTATAGAGCTTAGGGAGGTTGGGATTGTTCCATATGGAGGTATGTGGCGAAGGGCTTTGATCCGAGACCCCGAGTATGTTGTCCCCCTCCTTCCATGCCAAGAAGCCCACATCTATGGGAGAGTGGTGGGAGCATCTAGATTTCTGTGCTCTATGTAGATCATCCTGTAGGGAGGTGGCTGGAGAAAAAGAGGTCAGTAAGAGAGCTGTAGAGGGGGTCAGCATGAAACCATTCATAGATATAAGTAAGTTGAGATGCAATGAAATAATTTCGCAAATTCGGACACGTAAGACCACCAGAGGATTTGGATGCCTGGAGTGATTATCTTGCGATCCGAGGATGGGCATTATTCCAAAGGAAGGACAAGAGAATAGATTCTATGGTCAAAAAGAGTTTTTTTGGGAAAAAAGACAGGGGCAGCTCGAAGGCAATAAAGAAATTTGGGTAAATAGATCATTTTGAAAATGTTGATTCGGCCTATGAGGTTTAATGGCAAAGTTGACCATGTCTGGAGTTTATCCGACATTTGATTGATAATTGGGGTGATGTTAAGCATCTCATATTTGAGAAATATCATTATGGATATAAACCCCTAAGTTTTTAAAAGGTATGGGAGATACTCAAGCCAAAGTGCTCGAGGTAGTCTATAGGATAGGGGGGACCCACGGGAAATGCTATGGATTTCTCCCAGCCAACCCTCAGACCAGACACCTCACCAAACTCTCCAACCACCTGTATCAACTTGTTGAAAGAGGCTTCACTTCCATCGTATATGAGGGCGTCTTCTGCATATAGAGGGCGTCTTCTGCATATAGAGAAATCTTTTCCTCCAGCAAACCGTAGCGGATGCCCCCAATCTCTGCCGCTTGCCGCACTGCCAATGCAAAAGGCTCAATGGCGAGAGCGAACAGGAGCAGGGAGAGGGGGCATCCCTGTCGTGTACCCCTCTTTAGGGAAAAAGGCAAGGCAATATCTGTGTTGGTACAAACCCAGGCCCTTGGGTCCGCATATAATAGGTTCACCCACTTCATATATTGTGGGCCAAAGCCCATTTGTGACATAGTTTCCCATAGGAAGGACCACCGTACCGTGTCGAATACCTTCAATATATCCAATGAAAGCACTAGACCACTGCGTCTCTCAATCAAAGCCTTATGGATGTGCAGATATAACCTTCTGATATTGTCAAAAGGTGACCCAGTCTGGCATAAACCCAGATTGATCTGGAGTGATAAGTGACAGGATAACCTTCTGCAATCGTAGTGCCAAAATTTTAGCTAATATTTTTGTATCATTATTGAGAAGAGATATGGATCAGTAAGACCCACATAGTTTATCCTTACCAGGCTTTGGTACGACCACAATAAGCACCTCATTCATAGAATCAGGAAGCCTACCCAATTGTAGGGATGCCCGGAAGGTGGCGAGAAGTCTAGGGGCCAGTGTTTCTCTATATGTCTGGTACCACTCGGAGGGGAGACCATCCAAGCCAGGAGTTTTGGAGGGGGAGTAGAGAACAAGTAGCCGCCTCCACCTCCTCAATCGTTAGGGGTTGGTCAAGTAAGAGTCTTTGAGAGTTGTTGAGGATCGGAAAGTCGATGGAGGAGAAAAATCCAGCAAAGACGGTCTCTGGAGGGATCCCGCAGTCATCATAGAGATCGCTATAATAGGAAGCAAACTCTCAATTGATGGCCAGTGGATCAGATGCCACAGACCCGTCAGCCAGTCATATGGCCGGGATTGCGCTGTCCTGGAAGTCTGTATGGGCAAGGAAGGCCAACAGCCTACCATTCTTTCCCCCGTGCTCAAAAATGTGAGCGGAAAGGTGCAGCTGTTTTTTTTGTCACATCAACCATATGCAATTGCAATGTGTTATGGGCCTCCGCCAAATCCCCACGAGATTGTGAGGAGGGGTGTGCTATGTGTCGGGACCTAGAAGTATCAAGGAACTGCTCCAAGGCAGACTGTACGGCCCTCCCCTGAGATCGGTAATGTTTTATACGAGAAATATAGGAGCCTCGCACTGCTGCCTTAAAGGCGTCCCACACTGTTCTTGCAGCTGCAGTCTGAGTTAGAGGCCCAATAGTTTAGCATATCAGTTGGGATGGAATCATGAAGTTCAGGCGTGGAGATCCAGAGAGGACTGAGTCTCCAGGTCCAATATACGGGCCTATGACCCAAAGTTAAGGTTACCTGTACTATCGAGTGGTCAAACACCGTCTGGGGGATGTAAGCTACTGATTGAATCGAAGGAAGGAGGTCCCTAGTGGTCAATGCGTAGTCCAACCTGGAGAGGGTACAAGATTTAGGTTTTATCAGTAGGGTGTTTCCAGCGCCAGAGATCTACATATCCATAGGCTTCACACCATTTGAGAAATAATTTAGATTCGGACATGGAGGGCTTCAGCCTATCCAGGTCAGGTTGCAGAACTGAATTCAAATCCCAGATAAGGAGTGTGGGATAAAAAGGTAAAGAGGCGAGCTTTGCACTCAGATCTGTAAACACCACAGCCGTGACCGGAGGAGGGACATAAACCGAGGCCAGCAATATATTAACCCCATGTATAGAGGCTTGTAGGATGATAAATTGGCCCTTGGGGTCCGTGATCACCTGATGACAGGTAAAGGGAAGCCCCTTACGAATCAATATCGCAACACCCTGGACATAGCTGGAATATGCAGAGTGATAGTTATGGGAAACCCATTGTTTTTTGAGGGCCAAGACTCTCGAACCCGTCAGGTGGGTCTCTTGTAAACACAGTACATGTGGTTTCAACTGTTTAATCCGTTCAAACATCAAGGCCCTTTTGAACTTTGAGTTCAGGCCCCTGACGTTCCAGGAGCAAACAACCAAATCAGCCATAATATACTAGTAGCATTATTGAGACATGGATAGGGAGAGGGGGGAGCAGAACTGTCCAGAGTCCGGCCACAGCCACACATTGTAGGTTAAACATCAGTGGTGCATTCACATTAATCCGTCCACACATCATACATACAACAGCAGAGCTATATACATGCAAGTATTGGATGCCAGAAAGCAACAACCCTGCCCAACTCCTAAAAAACAGAGCAGGCTTAGGCCCTAAACTTGTACCACATGCAGGGCACATGGCCTGTTTCAAGAAAACCCCAAAAAATCTTTTTGAACAAAAAAGAACTAGAAAAAAGTCAGTGTTCAATCAAGGGGAAAAATGGGGATCAACATCTTGTCCCCCATTGAAGCTCGAGCCAACCTAGCATAGGAAGGCCTGGGTCTCCCCTGCAAGAAAAAAACATATTTATGAGTCAAATCACACAGTAGAGGAGTAGCTAAAAGTGCCACAGTTCCTGGTAAGGGATATGTATGCTGACAAGTTGAATTCAATTATTCTCCGGGGGGGGGGGGGGGGGAGGGGTGTGGACTGAGGAAGCCTTGGCAGTGATTACCACCACATCAGGGTCTCCTTAGGAAAAAAAAAATGGATCTTTCCTTGGTGGATCACCCGGGGGTGGCCAGAAACAACATAGCATATTGAACAGAGTTCTCCCACAGCTTCTGCTTGATTTGTTGGAATTGGGCCCTCTGGTTGTGAACTGCGACGGAGTAGTCCGGAAATAGCGAGACTGCTGCGTTGTTGATCCTGAGGCTCCCTTTCAGGCGGGCAGCTCAGAGTATGGAGTCCCGATCCCTGTAGTTCTGCAGACGGGGTGGATTTCCTGCTGGGGGGCGCCTACCCGGGACCCTGTGGGCCCCTTCAATTACAAAACATGCGGATAGATGGTCACGGCCAAACTCCTGTTCCAACCAGCTCTCTAGGAAGGCTACAGGGTCAGTCCCCTCCACCCATTCAGGGAGACCAACCAACCGCAGATTGTTCCTGCATAGGCGGTTCTCAAGGTCATCCACCTTGTTTTCAAGGGTTGTGATCTTTCCACCATGCGTGCTAAGCTTAGGCATTATGGGATTGACAGTGTCCTCCAGGTCACTAATGTGGCGTTCGGTCTCAGTGACCCGACCCCATATCTTTTGTACATCTTGCTGCATGATAGAAAAGTCAGTCTTAATTTCAGCCACCTTCCCCATTAGATCGGTATGGTTTACCTTAATGGTGTGAAGCACCTCAGACAGAGTAGGCCCAGGCCCGCCGTCCGCGCCAGCCACGCCATCCGCATCATCCCCTTCATGTTCAGCAGGGGATAGTTAAGAGGAGACATGTAGAGGGTCCGTGACACCTGGAGAGGACTGCGGAGAGGAATCAAAGGCTTCTCTAAAAGGGTCTGGGGTGGATGCAGGCGAGATATAGTGTGTAGCCGTGCTGTGGCGGGCATCTTGGCCAGAACAGGTAGTGACACTCATCTTCGGTGGCGCTTACTTCTTTCAGTTGCCCATGCAGAGAGGGTCAGCGACAGGGGGCACCCCTGGCCTCGTGCCTCTGTGAAGCAGGAAGGGTGGGGAGATGGTGGATCCCATAAGCACTCTAGCCCTTGGAGAGCTGTATAGGGCCCGAACCAATGAAATAAAATTAGGTCCAAAGCCGAACCGGCATAGAACCTCCCACAGATAAACCCACTCCACCGAATCGAATGCTTTTTCAGCATCAAGGAAGGCTACCAGATCCGATGGAGTGAGGTCCTCAGAGGCAGCCAGAACCGTATACAGTCTCCTAAGGTTGATGTCCATTCCTTTTCCAGGTATAAATCCTGTCTGATCTTCATGGATCAGGGCTAGGATGACGTTGTTTACTCTACTGGCCAGTATTTGGTAAGTATTTTAACGTCGACGTTAAACAAGTATCGGTCTACATGATGTGCACAGTTCCAGATCTTTTCCCGGCTTGGGTATCACGACAATGATCGCCTCCGCCACAGAGGGAGAACACACCCCACCAAGGCTTTGGCCATCACGTTGTGCAGTATTTGTTCACTGTATTGTTTATAAAACTATCAGCAATCCGTCTGACCCTGGAGTTTTCCCCACCCGTAGGCTACCCAAGGCTTGCTGGACTTCCTTGAGGGTAATCTAAACTTCTCCTAGCCTCCTCAGTGAGCCTGGGAAAGTCAATCCCATCCAGGTACCCGCCGCCCAGTTCCTCCATCAAGTAAGCTGCCCTGGTAGAGTTTAGGGATTTGTACTAGTCGGTTACGACCACCCCCCGGTCATCTCTAATGCGAGCTATGCTTGTGATTGGTTGGTTGTTCTTTTGATAGCCAAGCTAGCAGACGTCTCGTCTTCTCCCCTTGTTTGAAAATGCGCTGTTTGTGCTAGTTGGTGTTTTTTGGCCTTGGCGACTCTTAGGAGGACTACTTTGCGATATGCAGCTGCATATCTAGACCAGTGTTTCTCAACTCCAGTCCTCAGGGCACACCAACAGGTCATGTTTTCAGGATTTCCACTATTTTGCACAGGTGATTTGATCAGTTTCACTGCCTTAGTAATTACCACAGCTGTTTCATCTGAGGGAAATCCTGAAAACATGACCTGTTGGTGCACCTTGAGGACTGGAGTTGAGAAACACTGATCTAGACAGATGATCGGATTTTTAGAGAGAACATACTGAGACTCCAGGGCGCTCGCCCTGTTCTCAGCCTCCTCTATAGTGATAGCCGCATTTCTGCGGGCTCTCGAGATAGAGGACTGATAGCAGCCCCAACGTATGCCTTAAAGGCATCCCAGGATGCCTCCGAGGAGGCTGTACGGGCATTTAACCGCCAGTATTCAGAAATGAGGTTAGCCATTTCGAATTCTATAGTAGGGTCCGAGATCCAATAGTAGGCAAGTCGCCACACTCTGAGTGTGGGGTCGATGTTTGGAGGCAACAGAGCATAGGAGCATGATCTGATATGCCCCTTGGGAGGATCTCAATCTTAGTTACCCCACTGGCATAAATCAGTATTTGCGAGAGGGTACGGTAGGAGGCTGACTGGCAGGTAAAGGCACGGTCTGTAGGGTGCTTCCATCTTCAGTACAGGGATGCCCATTTGGTACAGGGATGCCCATTTGGAAAGAAGAGTTGGCGACCGTGCCAGAGGCTAATTTATCTGGGACAGGACTCGGAAGCATTTTAATGTTATCAGTAGCATATGTAGCTATAATAGGGACCAAACCCTTCAGCAGTGAGATGATAGCAGGCGGGGGTATGTAGATTCCCACAATCAGTAATTCAAGAGTCTACGGTTACATGCAATAACACATACCTACCCCCTGGGACAGAAATGGGGAGAGTGTCCGGTTCCTGACATCCAAAGTGACTGTGCTATGTAAAGATTTTCCAACCACATGTATTAATTATTTATCATAAAAAGTCTTTATCAAACATGAATAATACTAAATAAATAAATAAATTGAATAGTGACTGGTGCTCAGTGCAGCATAGGTGATATTAAGCGTTCATAGTAAAAATCTTGACCCAGAAACTGCCTGTGGACTGCCGCACAATGGCACACACTGTGACTGCGTGTTACCCCCGTAGGGGTTAAAGAAGCTGGTGAGTGTCTGCATGATCACAAGACACGAGCACCCGGTCACCAATACTAATATAGGCAACGGATGCATGCATGGATACACTTGCCTAGGTCTACAGAAATACCAAGATTTTTAATATTTCTGTCTTTGACCCCCCTCCTCCTCCCCCCTTCCCCCCCCCCCCCCCGTCTCCCTGGAAGCATACTCTGGGGAGACTAAGTACTTAGTAGATTTCCCATCCACTACTCTCAGGTGTGCAGGGAAGAGCATGCTGTATTTCAACCCTCTCGTGCGTAGCTGGGCCTTCACATGGTCGAAGGTTCTGCAGAGCCTGAGTTTTGACAGTAAACTGAGAAGAGCCTTTTCTTCTCATTTTCATACCGGAGCTCGTCGATCTTCCTCGCCTCCCTCAGGATAAGATCTCGGACCCTGAAGTTTAAAAGCCGGAAAATGAAGGTGCGTGGTGGGAGCCCTGTGGGCCGTGCACGGTCGGCATTCTGTGTGCTCGCTCCACCATGAAATGCGGGGAGAACTGCGCCCTGGGAAGTAGGGTACGGAGGAGCTGCTCCGTGAAGGTGGTGGGGTCCTGGCCCTCCGCTCCCTCCGGGAGGCCGACCACAGTTCTTGCTGTCCTCAGTGCATGACTCCAGAGCTTTCATTTTGACTTATAAGGTGTGGATGGATGCCCTTTGCCCCCTGAAAGCATCCTCCGCAGGTCTCAGAATCTGTCCATATCCCTTCTCAGCAGGCCAAAGTCTATTTACAGGAGATCAATTTTCTCCGTGAGGGTGGTTTTGCAGCTGGTGATGGCCTGCATCAGAGCCGTGAAATGATCCTCCTCTAGGGTGGCCCGGTCCATGGGAGCTGTCTGTGTTGCCATGTTCGCACTGCACGTGGAGGGCCTCTGGAGTTGTGGGGAAGCCTTAGGAGCTGAGGCACCACGTCGCCCGGACCCGGTTTTCCCCTTTCTCATACCCCGAGGGTGTACTGGGCATGGAGCTGGTAACCGGAATGTTGAAATCCCTGAAATAAATAGATAAAAGCAGGCAAGAGCGGAGCTCCGGTCACTCATGTCCGCTCAGGTCTCTAGCTTGGCCACGCCCCCACTTTTTCCACATTTAAAGTGGAAGTAAATACTCCTAACGTTTTCAGCCAAGGAAGCTGCCATCTTGGCCTCTGATAATTTTTTAACTGCCATAATACTGCACATGTGATCAGTTATGACACCAGCCATTGGATGGTTGGAAAGTTTGGTTGAGAGCACAACCAATGTGAAAGTTAGCATTATTATTATATTAAATCAATGGGTTTACTCTCACTTTAATGTGACCTATAAATTGTTCAACTCAATTAAAAAAACAAACTGAAATTTTTTTTTGGGAAGAACTAAAAAACGAAAATAGTATGGTTGCATAGGTGTTAGGGCTGCGCATCTTCACTGGCCTCACGATTCGATTCGATTACGATTATCAAGTCAACGATTCGATTCGATTCCGCGATGCATCACGATGCATCACGATTACAGCGCAAGTCCACAAGTTCTCATGGTTTTCATCAAAAAAAATTCAAGTAGTCAGGAGGACTCCATTTTTTTTATTCTATCTGTTCTTAAGAAAAAAAGAGACAGCAGAGGAGCTCCAGGCTCTCTTCCACAATACTAAAGGAGATGGTCAGAGCCTGCGGACATGCTACAGGAGATGATCAGAGACTGCAGACATGCTACAGGAGATGATCAGAGACTGCAGACATGCTACAGGAGATGGTCAGAGACTGCGGACATGCTACAGGAGATGGTCAGAGACTGCGGACATGCTACAGGAGATGGTCAGAGACTGCGGACATGCTACAGGAGATGGTCAGAGACTGCGGACATGCTACAGGAGATGGTCAGAGACAGCGGACATGCTACAGGAGATGGTCAGAGACGGCGGACATGCTACAGGAGATGGTCAGAGACTGCGGACATGCTACAGGAGATGGTCAGAGACTGCGGACATGCTACAGGAGATGGTCAGAGACTGCGGACATGCTACAGGAGATGGTCAGAGACTGCGGACATACTACAGGAGATGGTCAGAGACTGTGGACAAGCTACAGGAGATGGTCAGAGACTGCAGACATGCTACAGGAGATAGTCAGAGACTGCAGACATGCTACAGGAGATAGTCAGAGACTGCAGACATGCTACAGGAGATGGTCAGAGACTGCAGACATGCTACAGGAGATGGGCACAGACTGCGGACATGCTACAGGAGATGGTCACAGACTGCGGGGGACATGGCACAGGAGATGGTCACAGACTGCGGCGGACATGGCACAGGAGATGGTCACAGACTGCGGCGGACATGGCACAGGAGATGGTCACAGACTGCGGCGGACATGGCACAGGAGATGGTCACAGACTGCGGCGGACATGGCACAGGAGATGGTCACAGACTGCGGCGGACATGGCACAGGAGATGGGCACAGACTGCGGCGGATATGGCACAGGAGATGGGCACAGACTGCGGCGGACATGGCACAGGAGATGGGCACAGACTGCGGGGGACATGGCACAGGAGATGGTCACAGACTGCGGCGGACATGGCACAGGAGATGGGCACAGACTGCGGCGGACATGCCACAGGAGATGGGCACAGACTGCGGCGGACATGGCACAGGAGATGGGCACAGACTGCGGCGGACATGGCACAGGAGATGGGCACAGACTGCGGCGGACATGGCACAGGAGATGGGCACAGACTACGGCGGACATGGCACAGGAGATGGGCACAGACTGCGGCGGACATGGCACAGGAGATGGGCACAGACTGCGGTGGACATGGCACAGGAGATGGGCACAGACTGCGGACAATAATGCAGAGTTGTGGTGTGATGAAGGCACATAGAAGACAATTTATGATATGGACTTGTGTCACAGCGCCCCCCCCCTCCCCCTCTGTACTCACATGCTGCTCTGCCGGTGGCAGCCTGTAATGAGCAGGGCGATCTGCCTGCTCACCATCTCCCCCCGATCTCCATTTGTGCGGCCGGTGTTCCGCCGGTTGTCACATCTGAGGTGAGCAGTGAATTCTCCCGGGAGAGCGCTCCGTGCGTAAAGCTGTTATTAGTGTGTATATTGCGGTCATGTGACACTCGGCCGCGCCTCCCTCCTCTCACGTCTCTCCTGATGTCAGCCCCGCCCGCCTCTCTTCTGACCTGATAGCTCCAGTCAGTGGGCGGAGCTGACATCAGGAGAGACTGAGAGGAGGGAGGCGAGGCCGAGTGTCACATGAGCGGAATATACACACTAATAACAGCTTTACGCACGGAGCGCTCTCCCGGGAGGGGGCGGGGCCAGAAATCGATTATTCGGGTCGCATGCATCGATGCCGCAATCACATTCAAACTCATGTTAGATAGAAGTTATTACACAGCTGCCATCATTTAAAGTGTCTCTGATTAACTCCAAATAAAGTTCAGCTATTCCAGTAGGTTTAACCTGATATTTTCTAGTCGCATCCTACAGCAAAAGCCAAGGTCCACAAAGAGCTTCCAAAGCATCAGAGGGATCTCATTGTTTTTTATAATTATTTTTTTTCTTTACTAAGACAAATTTCAACATACAACATAAAAGGATTACATTGCACAAAGTATCTATATAGATCCTTTCATTAACACAGACCACAATAATCCACCACCCCCCTTCATAAGAAAACACACTGTATTCCTTGATAATAACCTATTCAAAAAGGAACAGAAGAAAAATCACACACCCATTTATCTACTCATAACCAAAACTCAATTTGTGCAACACATTATTCAAAATATAATTAAGAAGCAGGTTTTACAGCGTCCTATTACATGCATCTAACAAACGACAACAAAAATAAAAAATGATATACACTACCGTTCAAAAGTTTGGGGTCACCCAAACAATTTTGTGTTTTCCATGAAAAGTCACACTTATTCACCACCATACGTTGTGAAATGAATAGAAAATAGAGTCAAGACATTGACAAGGTTAGAAATAATGATTTGTATTTGAAATAACATTGTTTTTACATCAAACTTTGCTTTCATCAAAGAATCCTCCTTTTGCAGCAATTACAGCATTGCACACCTTTGGCATTCTAGCTGTTAATTTATTGAGGTAAGCTGGAGAAATTGCACCCCACGCTTCTAGAAGCAGCTCCCACAAGTTGGATTGGTTGGATGGGCACTTCTGGCGTACCATACGGTCAAGCTGCTCCCACAACAGCTCAATGGGGTTCAGATCTGGTGACTGTGCTGGCCACTCCATTACCGATAGAATACCAGCTGCCTGCTTCTGCTGTAAATAGTTCTTGCACAATTTGGAGGTGTGTTTAGGGTCATTGTCCTGTTGTAGGATGAAATTGGCTCCAATCAAGCGCTGTCCACTGGGTATGGCATGGCGTTGCAAAATGGAGTGATAGCCTTCCTTATTCAGAATCCCTTTTACCCTGTACAAAGCTCCCACCTTACCAGCACCAAAGCAACCCCAGACCATCACATTACCTCCACCATGCTTAACAGATGGCGTCAGGCATTCTTCCAGCATCTTTTCATTTGTTCTGCGTCTCACAAACGTTCTTCTTTGTGATCCAAACACCTCAAACTTGGATTCATCCGTCCACAACACTTTTTTCCAGTCTTCCTCTGTCCAATGTCTGTGTTCTTTTGCCCATCTTAATCTTTTTCTTTTATTGGCCAGTCTCAGATATGGCTTTTTCTTTGCCACTCTGCCCTGAAGCCCAAAATCCCGCAGCCGCCTCTTCACTGTAGATGTTGACACTGGTGTTTTGCAGGTACTATTTAATGAAGATGCCAGTTGGGGACCTGTGAGGCGTCTGTTTCTCAAACTAGAGACTCTAATGTGCTTATCTTCTTGCTTAGTTGTGCAACGCGGCCTCCCACTTCTTTTTCTACTCTGGTTAGAGCCTGTTTGTGCTGTCCTCTGAAGGGAGTAGTACACACCGTTGTAGGAAATCTTCAATTTCTTTGCAATTTCTCGCATGGAATAGCCTTCATTTCTAAGAACAAGAATAGACTGTCGAGTTTCAGATGAAAGTTCTCTTTTTCTGGCCATTTTGAGCGTTTAATTGACCCCACAAATGTGATGCTCCAGAAACTCAATCTGCTCACAGGAAGGTCAGTTGTGTAGCTTCTGGAAGGAGCTAGACTGTTTTTAGATGTGTGAACATGATTGCACAAGGGTTTGCTAATCATCAATTAGCCTTCTGAGCCAATGAGCAAACACATTGTACCATTAGAACACTGGAGTGATAGTTGCTGGAAATGGGCCTCTATACACCTATGTAGATATTGCACCAAAAACTAGACATTTGCAGTTAGAATAGTCATTTACCACATTAGCAATGTATAGAGTATATTTGTTTAAAGTTAGGACTAGTTTAAAGTTAGCTTCATTTAAAAGTACAGTGCTTTTCCTTCAAAAATAAGGACATTTCAATGTGACCCCAAACTTTTGAACGGTAGTGTATATGATTTCAAGTTACTATTGTCATGTTCTATATTTAGTACTTTTATTCAAAATAGCCATGCCCTACTGTTTCATATAAATTTTATACCTCTCCTCCTTTCATTTCAATATTTCAATCCACCCTTCTTTATGTGCTTTCATTACGTGTTACCTATACCATGCCTAATTTATTATGATAAATTATTCTCTTCCTTTAATGACATCAATCATCTCTCCACTGCATTTCCCATGGGTAGAAAAAAAAAACCCACTCCTTCCCAGTTTCCCCTCACCATACTCATCCAAAAAAAACAAAACAAAAAAAAAACAGACTATCTGATCCATAACACAGTACTATCCCACACAGGCCCCTATTTCTGAGGCGTAATACAGCCACCCTGCCCATGTGTGCACATAATAAAAATGCCATAAATCTATCCCCTATTTTGTAGATGCTATAACTTTTGCGCAAATCAATCAATATACGCCTATTGCGATTTTTGGGGAGGATATGCCGCTCCCCAAACCTCCGAACCTCGTCTGAGTGCTACCACCCTCTAGGATTAGTTTTAGGTGCAGGCTTTATACAAGTCTATGGAAGTGAAGAAATCCTGGATTGCAGCACTCTGAAGACAGACATCTTTATTTGTAAATCGTTTAAAATCCAACAAAAGCCATCTCACAGGAACAGTGTGTAGCAATAACTAACACGTTTCATATCGATAGATGCTTACTCATAGCTAGTAAGCATCTATCGATGTGAAACGCGTTAACTATTGCTACACACTGTTCCTCTGAGATGGCTTGTGTTGGATTTTAAACAATTTACAAAAAAAGATGTCTTTCTTCAGAGTGCTGAAATCGACAGATTTAGAGTGTTTTTGCAAAGAGTGGGAAAATATTGTCAAGTCAAGATGTACCACGCCGATAGACTCATACCCAAAAAAAACTGAGTGCTGTAATAAAATCAAAATATACTTCAACAAAGTAATAGCTTAAAAGGTGTACACACTTCTGCAACCATATTTTATTTTTTTATTTTTACTTCCCTCCACCTAAAAGATTTCAGTTTGTTGTTCAACTGAGTTGTACAGTTTATAGGTCACAATAAAGGTTGAAAAAGTTCTGAAAAGATTCATCTTTATCTCATTTTTGTTAGATTACAGAAACCTGACATTTTAACAGGGGTGTGTAGACTTTTTATATCCACTGTATGTTTGATGGCAAACTAACCTTGCTCTAATGTTATTTTTTGATAGCTGCTGTTGCAAACTGAGCTGACAGGCTCTTTATTGCAGGAGAGACATGCAATGATATGACACCACATATGTCAAATAGCAAAGAGAACACCAGGCCTTAGGAGGTTTCTACCTGCATACTCCCTATGGAGGTTCTGATCATTGGAATCTAATTTGGATTCTAATGTTATGGATTTGAAGTGGGGGTAATTGTAGGGGTGCACTTTTCCCATATGAAAAATCAGCATTTTTGCCAATTTAGATCATAAAAATGACTACACCATGTCAGTTATATGTGCCATTTGTTCTGATAGAACACCTTTATCTATAGGTACTATTTAAGGTGCAATGGTTGCCTGTTTGAACATAAATAGTTAAGAATTCTCTTAACCCTCCAAATCCAGCTCCACCAACAACTGGTTTAAAAAGTGGTACTAAAACCAGGAACCTGTATTCTGGTCTCCCACAGTACACAGAAAATGGAAATGCAATTATTTTAGTAAATAAATATAAACTGCTAAATACCTTTTCTCATCAGCACCTTTTCTTGGGCTGAATTTGGATGTGAAACGGACCAAAAGACACACAGGACTCCTGTGCAATTCTCACAGGAGCTGCTGCGGAGATGTGTGAACCGGCTCCATAAAGAGACGGTCACATTCTCCTGCTGTGTGAATTGGATGTGGAGAAACCCGCATCCAATTCACACTGGTGTGATCACAGCCTTAAGCTTGTTGGAGGAGTTTTCATTGTGTCCTATGAGGCTGCATTATCCCTGACCCTCTGTCTGGGCAGTGCTGATTGGCCCTGCGCTGATCACATACACCCTCCCAAGAAAAAAACCTCCAAAACTCTAGCAATACACACCAAACTAAGCATGTGCAAAGTGCCCTCAAGGGTCAGTTCTGAGATGGATTGGGGACTTTGGAAGAAGGGGAGGATCATAGAAGATAGGGTCAAAACAGCCTTTTAACACGCATGTGGAGGTTTAACCCATTAGGTTCCACTGTGAGTATAACAAGTATGTGTTACTGCATATACAGACTGATTTTACTGAAATAGTAACAGACATAAAAAAGTTGTATCTCTGCGCTGTGGTGGGGTGGCAGCTGACATAGATAAGTAATATACCAAACTTATAAATAATCTTAAGAAAAAGTGTGTAGCGCCAAAAGTAAATGAACAGCGATGAAATGTGAATACTGTGTTAGAAATGGACAGCACATTTAAATAAAGTCCAAAAAAATAATAAAAGTAAAAGAAATTTGAATATATATATAAAAAAAAATTATATATACATATACATATATATATATATATATATATATATATATATATATACACACACATATACACACACACATTATATATATGTGGGGGGGATTGGCTTACTACAACATGACAGAGATCACTACTCCTGATGACAGGGAGCAGTAGATGCCTGTCATGCTGCTAGGCAGAACAGAGAAATGCCTTGTTTACATCTCCCCGTTCTGCTGCTCTGTGACACAATTGCAGGACACCGGCGGACATAAGAGTCCACGGGACCCACGGGCACGGTCACGCAGTATGCGGCAGGCGCGCGCCCACTAGCCCGCAAATTAAAGAGGACGTACAGGTATGCCCATTTGCCCACCGCTGCCATTGTGCCAATGTATATCGGCGTGCGGCGGTCGGCAAGTGGTTAAACTTAGGAATCTCAATGTAGCAGGTAATGCCTCTGCCACACCTCCTGGTCACCTATCAAAACTATTGTGTTTTAGGGATTGACCTGAATCAAAATTTCCATACCTGTTCCAGCAATTGTCTGAGCCGATGCAGTTGAGACTCCAGTTGCTTGTTGTGATCTTCTAGTATTTGCATTCTAGCTTCTAGCCGTCCTTTGTGCTGGCGCAGTAGCTTGGCTTCTGCAATAAGTTCCGCATCACGTGGGCTTTGCGGGGAGGCTGGCATCATTTCTGGAGGGGAGGGCAGTGGAGACAAGCCCTTGTGATCATGCTGCTCCTTCAATCTGTCATATTCAGACTGCAAATTCCTGTTTGGAAAAAAAAAAAAAGATTTCTACATTAAAAAGTGGTCCAAAAATTATTTTTTTTGTTTACTCCAACACTTATCCTTATCCCAAGCATGTTTACATTTGCTTACGGTTCACTGAATCACTTTGTCTGCTGGAAATTTTGTCAGATTATCCAAATTTCTTTTAGTAAAACTGCTAAACATGATTTTTTCCTCCTCCTTGTTTCAGGTAATGTCCACGTTATTGAGCTCCGCATAATACTAATATTGCACCTTAAAAAATTACACCAGGAAAGTATTTAAATTAGTTCTAAAATGTAAAAAAATTCCACTTTAATGCATTTTCTGCATTAAGGTAAAAAATGTTTTACCACTTGCTGTGCCCCCTCTCCCGAGTCCTCCCTCGATCCAGTTCTGCGTCTGGCTGCAGTTCTTCTCTCCCCTCTTCCTAGTCCCACAGGACACACAAGCAACAAAAGGAGCCAATGGTTCCTGCTACTGTCAAATTCTGTGAGGAGGGAGTGGAGGCATGGGCAAGCCACGCTGTGTGTGCCTATGGATGTAGACATCCCAGCTAAAGAGTGCACCCACACGTGCCCCCATAGCATACAATTTCCTATAGGGGCACATGCAGGAGAGGAGGAGAAGTGGACAACGCCAGTGGTAGACTTCAGAAGAGGGGGATCAGGACCGCTCTGTGAAACACCATTATGGAGCAGGCAAGTATAATCCTCTTGTTTATAAAAGAAAAATAAAAAAAAAGGATTTCAAATCACTTTTAGCTAGTTCATTCAGGCTACTACATTTTCATAGTCTCTTATGATATCAAGCAGACCTTGCACCATTTTTGTTGCCAGACTCAGGTCTCATCATAGCTCAATATTTTTTTTTGCAAGTTGGGTCTCCAAAACTGTTTAATTATGCCAGACAGCCAGCTTATATAGAGAGGTGCCGCACCCTTGTAATTGTTATAAGCCAAAGAACTAATATGGATAGGACCTTAAAAGGCACCGAAGAATACAAACCACAATTAAAATGTATAAAGTTTATTGTACAGGTGTTAAAAAATAGTATTTTTACGTCATACTTACCTGTAAAATCCTTTTGAGTACATCACGGGACAGAGTCAGGCTAATATTCATTAGCTGCTGGGACATCCCAGAGCAATAGCCTTGAAGGGAGGGAGACACCCTGCCAAACAACAGCCATAAGAACTTATACGGCAGCCCGCAGTACACTGCAGCCAAATGAGGCTGAGAGAAAAAAGAAGGCAAAATAATGTCTTGATTTAAATGAAAGACCAACACCACTTTTGGCAAAAAGAATGGAACAGGTCTTAACACGACTGTCATGGTGAAGGATCAAGTACGGTTCCCTGCATGAAAGGGCCGCCAACTCCGACACCCTTCTAGTCAAGGTGATAGCCATCAGGAAGGCTAGCTTGTGGGACAGCAAGTCTAATGGAATTAACTTAATAGGTTCAAATGGTTGTTTCTGTAACACAGACAGCACCAAGTTCAGGTCCCAAGGAGACATAGGTGACCTAATGGGAGGAAGCAAGCAAGTTGCCCCTTGCATAAAGGTTCAGATCAGTGAATGGGAGTCTAAAGGCCTTTGGAAGAATACTCATGTGGCCGAAACTTGACCTCCGATTGTACTCAAAGCCAATTTGATTTCCACAGCTGACTGTAGAAAAGAGAATTCTCCCAATCACATATTTCTGAGTATGCCATTTTCACACCAAGCAATACAAGTCTTCCAGACCTTATGATAAATCTTCCTAGTGACAGCTTTTCTAGCATTCACTAGAGTAGACACCACTGGACCCGAGATGCCACGGGCCTTTAACACCCTGGCATCAATAGCCATGCCATCAAATTTAGAGACTGTAAATTGGGGTGGAATATAGGACATTGAGACAGTAGATCGGGGCGACGTGGAAGCGCCCATGGCTCGTCTATTGTCAGTCTCACAATCTCCGGTAACCAGGGCCTTCTGGGCCAGGCTGGTGCCACCAGAATGAGTGAAACCCCCTCTTTCCGAATCCTGCACAACAAATGTGGAAAGAGAGGGATCAGAGGGAAAGCATAAACCAGGGAGTACTGGCTCCATGGAACCATCAGAGCATCTGCTCCAATTGCCAGAGGATCTCTTTTTCGAGACAAACTGCTGTAGCTTGTTGAACCTGAATGCCAGTAGGTCGACCTCTGGCCATCCCCAATGTTGGCAAATTTCCTGGAACACCTCTGGGTGTAGGGACCATTCCCCCGGGCAGATCTGCTGGCGGCTGAGTTAATCTGCCTTCCAGTTCTCTACTCCCGGGATATGGACTGCCGATATAATTGGCACATGTCCCTCTGCCCAGGGTAGTATGTAGTTCACCTCCTTCAGAGCTGAATGACTCCTGGTACTGCCTTGGTGGTCTACATAGGCCACTGACGTGGCATTGTCGGGCTGATCCCAGATGGAGCAGTCCTGAAGCTCCACCTTCAGGGACCGTAGGGCCAGATGTACTGCCTATAATTCTAGGACGTTGATGGGCAGAGTCTGCTCTGTCCCTGGCCATTTCCCCTGAGCTGTGAGCCCGTCTAGGGTCGCTCTCCAGCCTGAGAGACTGGCATCTGTAGTCAGTACTCTCCAAGTTAGCGGGAGAAAGGATTTTCCCTTTCACAGTTTCTGATCCTGCAACCACCAGTTTAGGCTTAAGCATGCCTGAGGAGATAAGCACATTGGATAATCCAGGGCTTTTCTTTCTCTATTCCAAGCCAAGATGTCTTGTTGTAAAGGCCTGGAACATAAATGGACATAGGGCACCGCCACGAAGGAGGATACCATCCTCCCTAGAAGACTCATACAGAGCCAAATGGAGGGTTGTCTGGTGCCTCATATCTGACGCACCTGATCCTTCAGGGGCACAGATCCTTATGGGTGGCAAGAATACTCTTGCTTGGACCGTGTTTAGAATCAGACCTAAATATCTTTGAGCTGGTCTTAAGGCTGACTTTTCAGTATTTATGATCCAGCCTAAGCTTTATAAATACCTCACGGTGTATATTATGCTCTGTTCTAGAGCCTGTACCGAGTAATCCCTGAGCAGGAGGTCATCCAGATACCCGAGCAACAGGATCCCCTTGGGCCCTTAAGCCACACAGTACTGGTGCTAGGACCTTTGTGAACACCTGAGGAGCTGTAGCAAGCCAGAAGGGTAGAGCCACGAATTGAAAATGACGTTCCTCTACTGCAAAACCGCTGATGAAACTGAAAGATAGGTACGTGTAGGTACGCGTCCTTTATATCAATGGAGGCTAAAAAGTGTCCCCTCTGGAATGAGGTTATTACTGAGCGGACAGACTCCATCCAAAAGGACTGTATCAAAAGATACTTGTTCAGGGATTTTAGGTCCAAAATGGGCCTTGTGTCCCCGTTTGGTTTTTGAACCGTAAATAGGTTTGAGTAAACCCTGTGCCCCTTTCGGATACCGGAACCTCTGCAATCACTCCTTGATGCACTAGATGATGTAGTGCCTGAAGCAATAAGTCTCCTTTTGGAGGATCCGAGGGAACGCAGGATCTTAGAAACCTCTAAGGGGGCACCCCCCGTAACTCCAGCTTGCAACCGAAAGATATAATTCAGGTGATCCATTCGTCCTGAATTGTTGTTTTCCAAATGTCTGCAAAGTGCAGCAGCCTTCCCCCCACGCGATGGGGGCGTCCCATCAAAAGGATGGCTTGGTGCTGGGTTTAGAAGAATTTTGGACCCAGGGCCTTTTCTGGCCCTGGCCTTGCGGCTTGCCCCTGGCCCTAGCACCCTGTTGGCGGCGAAACTGCCCTGACTTGAGACATTTGAGAAAGCAATCCCTGGATTTTTAAAAGAGGGACATTTGGTGCTTTTTCTTTACAGGAAGTAGAGAACTCTTCCCTCCGGAAATCTTTTGGATATATTTGAACAAGTGATCACTGAATAAACGTTTCCCATGAAACGGGAAACCAGCCAATAACTTTTTACAAGGAAGCTCGGCTGACCAGTTCTTAAGCCATAAAAGTCTGCGCATACGTACAAACAAGAGAGCTAGAGGAGAAACCTGCTGTATTGAATCCTTTAAAGCATCAACCGCAAAACACAGTGCTCAAGGAATATCTGTCTTACTTTTAGGCAGATCATCCTCCTGGTTAGGCCTATCCTGGCAAATACCAACTGCTGCAACAGCTGGCTGAATAGCTGGACTGACAAAGAAAAAGGAAGCTTTTAATAATAATTCCAATTTCTTGTCAACAGGGTATTTCAAGCTCTGTGCGTTATCTACCAGACAAGTTAAGTTCTTGTTTCAGGAAGAGACTGCTGCATCTATGGCTGGCATGCTCAATTTTTTAACAAACTTTTCATCCATGGGATATAAAAGGGAAAACCTTTTAGGAGGCAAAAAAGTCCTGTCAGGATGTTCCCAATCAGCATACACCGCCTGCTCCAACAGGGGGTGTAGCGGGAAAGTCTGTGTGACCTGAAAAGGTCTCAGATTCCAAAGAGAACCAGGGGGGCTCGGTCAGCTCTGCAAGAGGCAACTTAAAGGGAGAACGAACCATTTCGGTCAGAGTCAGGATCAAAAACCTCTGACAGAGGCAGACATCGAGTGGATATCATCTTGTCCAGATTGCTAAGAAGCAGACTCATCTGCTGGGCACTCCACAGAATCCTGAGCTTTAAGCTCTTCCCCATCCTCAACCCATTCCTGCTCCAGATGAGGAGAATCCGGGGAGGGGAAACTGTCGCGCTTCCTGCCACCCTGCGTGATGGAGGCAATCATGCCGGCAATCCTGTGCTCTAACCCAGCTAGGGCTGAGCACAGTTCATCCTTAGTGATAAAGGGTGAAGCAGCAGCGTTGACTGAAGGCACAATACCAGATAGGTGCAGTGGCTTAGATTGCCCAGGAGCCTCTGGTCTTTCAGGGGATAAAACACTAGGGATATGACTAGGTTCAAGAGGAACTACTGATGACGTAGGTGTGCCCTTCCCTGTGGTGTTAGTCCCGCTCCTCTTTCTGGAAGACATTCAATGCCTGCAAACAAAGACTACTTGGGTGTAATTAAAAGACCTCAGAAGGGAGACCCTTTAATAGGGCTCACCAAGCCCCTATGCAAAAACAATCCTGCTAAGCACCTTTAGCCTGCAAAGCAACACTTGGTGACTCACAAGACCCGGGTAAGGAAAAATGAACCACTGCAAGTGTTTGTTCAGAACCTGCTCTGTGTCCCACAGTTGCCTTCTTGAAGCACCACATATGCTTGGCCTGCACAGCTTAAATAAGCTGGGTGTGCGCCAGAACTTCCTATGCGTGTGTGTGCGTGCATGTGCGCTGTCCCGACGAAGGGGCATGACTGTATTCGGGTGCAACGCAAATTTTCATGTGTCCAGATAAAGGCCACGGCGCATGTGCACCAAACAAACTGCTGAGCCCAACAGCGTTCCTGCGAACGCACGTGCGCCATGGCGAAATGGCGCACCGTCGTGCACCATCATATAGGAAAAGAACAGCCAGACACAAGCAAAAAAAAGGTACACTTTGTAAACACCCACAGCTAGCCCAGAACTACCCCGTATGGTAACCGCACACAGGTGTCCAGCCTTTAGCTAGCTTGACTGGATTGTTACAGTCACTAGGACACCCCACAATAATAAAATAAAGGGGTTTCACTTACCCGTCCAGGCGCAGGGCCCAATCTTCACCCTTCACGGTGGGTTACTGTCACTTGGACCTTCAAGTTTAGGGTCCACTCCCTTGGACCTGTATAGCACCCTGCAGGAAATGCCTTAGCGCTGTAGTGTCCAGGATTTCCACTCCGCAGGGTTCAGCACCCGGAGGCTACGTTACAGGCAAAACCTTGCAGGATCTTGAGTGATCTTGAGTCTTCTTTGAGAGGCTCAGGTACCATTTATCTAAGCATAAAAGCCTGTGTCAAATGGATCCGATTGGTCAATCCATTGATTCATTTTTGGAACCGTTTGTGGGACTAGAGACCTGGAGCTCAGAAAGTTCAAACAAGCCGTGCCATCCACCTTGCAGACACTGATAAAAAACGAAAGTACTTCCTGTATGGGAGGGGTTATATAGGGGATCACTTCCTGTCTGAAGACCTTTGGTCTACCAGTGTCCATTCACCTAATGATGGAGTATAACCCAGCAGGTAATGAATATTAGCCTGACTATGTGTCCCATGATGTATGAAAAAGAAATAATACTTATTGTTTTTAACGGCTGTACAATAAATTTTATACATTTTAATTGTGGTTTATATTCTTTGGTGTCTTTACAGTCATATCCATATTAGTTCTTCAGGTCTCCAGAACTGGACACAGTATTCTAAAACGGGGATCTAGCTAAAGTTGGATATAGTGGAATCATTACCTCCTTACTCCTGCTACCAATCCCTCTAGTGATGCACCCCAGAACTGTATTTGTTTTGTTTGCTGCCTAATCAAACTGTTTGATCATTTAGCAATCATCTGAAAAGAGCACCCTCAAACCTTTTTCTTCTGTAGTTCTGCCTAACACTATATACCAATATCGTACTCCATGAGAGGATTCTCTTTTCTCAAGTGCATAAATTAACATTTAGAAATACTGAACTGCAGTAACCACTGGTTTGACGAATTTTCCAGCAATGATAAATCATGTTTCATATTACAGTCACCTGCAGGATATCAATCATCCTCAATGCACTCCATACCCACTAAACTCAGTTATATCCCTTAGAAACACAAATTAAACAGAAGACCATCTGGTACCCAGTCTTGTAGTACACCATAAGTGACTGGTCTCTTTTCAGAATGTTCCCCATATACAAGCACATGCTATCCTTTAGCTGAGTGTTTCTTAAACTATGAGTCAGGAACCAAATTTGGTCCTAAACTACAGGTTGGGACATGTTTGGATTTGGTCGCCACTTAACTATATCCAAGAATAAAATCAGCAGATCATAGGTGAAGTGATAGCACCCAGACTGTGACTGTCAGCACAGACACTCATAAGGTGCTACAGCATGTAAGTGGGGTGGAGGAAACTAGCCAGATGAGATTATGTGGTGAAGAGACCCAGAGCTAGAAGGAAATGTATACCAATAAAAGAAAATATCATTAAGATTAGCCGTTTTGAACAAAAGAATTAGTGCTGAACAATATCATCTCTATGTGTATGGCCAGTATACCCTAAACGACTTGTGACTGTAATGTCCCGTACACACGATCAGAAATTCTGCCAGCAAAAGACGGATGTGAGCTTTTGGTCAGAAATTCCGACCCTGTGTATGCTCCATCGGACTTTTGCTTGCAGAATTCCAGCCAGCAAAAGATTGGGAGCGGGTTCTCTATTTTTCGGTCGGAAAAAGTTCCTAACCGAAAATAAGTTCGTCTGTATGCAATTTGGGCACGCAAAAAATCACGCATGCTCGGAAACAATTTGACGCATGCTCGGAAGCATTGAACTTCATTTTCTCGGCTTGTCGTAGTGTTGTACGTCACCGTGTTCTGGACGGTCGAAAGATCAGAGAACTTTTGTGTGACCATGTGTATGCAAGGCAAGCTTGAGCAGAATTCTGTCGGAAAAACCATCCAAGTTTTTTCTGACGGAATTTATGATCGTGTGTATGGGGCATTAGACACTGGAATGCTATTATTGGTGGAGCTCAGTAATTCACAAAAGGAATATGTGGAGTAACATAGTTCTTAGGAGGAGTAGTTTTTTGTATAGCAATGATATCTCAAGAGTTACAGACTTATAAATATTCATAATGTTGAACAAACCTATTCTCCTCTTCCAAGTCAGCGAGAATCCTCTCAAGTTCCCCTCGCTCTTCACTTTCCAAGGAGATTAGAATCTGAGCAGGACTTCGGGGCTGGCTTAGAGGAGACTCCTGGTTCAAGCTTTGGCAGTAGTGCTGGATAAGCAAATGCTCATCATCTCTGCAGGAAACAAAAAGAAAAATTTACTTTCACACAGTTTTCCCCAGTTAAAATCAGTTTTAATCGATTGCAGTCAAGCTTTGGGGAAAAAAACCCCCTGAATATTTAAGCCTAAAACTTTTATACAACTGAGGTCTCAAGTTCATTGTGCAATATGCCTAATTTAAGAAAAAAAAGTTTTAGAATTGTCTGTTTTATGTTTAGTGTAAATCAGAGTAAAAATTAGTTTTTGAGTGCCGGTACCCACTGGTATGATGTCCGTCATCGGCGTGGGTTCGCACCTCAGTGCAGTGCAAATCACATGCCATCTCTGTGCAATGCGATTTCAGCCAGATAGTATGGCTGAATTTGCATCACATTCGGACCAAACTCGCACAAGACCCTTTTTTTGGTCCGCAGCAGAATCGGAACACCACCCATGCGATCTGATTCCTGTTGGAATTTGCAGTTTGTACTGCGATATGCAAACCAATTTCGGGGTGTCATTAACTTTCAATTGACAATCCCAGCAGTTTGCATAGGGCAGTGTGAACTGCCGCTAGGAGTCATGCGATGCGGGAACCCGCAGTAAATTTGCAGGGCTCCCGCATCGCTGCAGTGTGAACCGAGCCTAAATCTCTTTTCAAGTATATATATGTTATATTGCACATATACAAATACTTATACATTTTTTTTGGAAGCGTATATAAATTAAACCCCATACAGCCCAGCACAGACTATACTATTTTTTAAAAGTATATCCACTTGACCACCGGAAGATTTACCATCCTTCCTGACCAGGCCATTTTTTGCAATACGGCACTGCGTTATTTTAACTGACAATTGCGCAGTCGTGCGACACTGTACCCAAATACAGCTTATATTCTTTTTTACCCACATAGTGCTTACTTTTGGTGGTATTTGGTCAAATCTGCAGGGTTTTTTTTGCGCTATAAACAAAGGACGACAAAAATTTAAAAAAAAAAAAAAAAAAAAGAAAAAAAAACACAACAGTATTTACTTTCTGCTCTAAAACACATCCGATAAAAAAAAAAAAAAAAATCAAATTTCTACATCAATTTAGGTCAATATGTATGCTGCTACATATTTTCAGTAAAAAAATAAGCATAAATTGATTGGTTTGCGCAAAAGTTATAGCGTCTACAAATAATGGGATTTTTTTTTTACTAGTATTAGCAGTGATCAGCAACTTGTAGCGGGACTGCGATATTGCGGAAGATAAATCGGTCACATGACACTTTTTTGGGGACCAGTGACATTTCAGTGATCAGTGCTAAAAATATGTACTGTCAATGTACTAATCACACTGGCAGAGAAGGGGTTAACATCAGGGGTGATCAAAGGGTTAACTGTGTGCCTAGCTAATGGTTCAGTGTAGTGGGGAGGTGCTTTTACTAGTGGAAGGCATGGATCAGTGTTTCTGCCTTACAGAAACACAGGATCCATGCCTTCTGTACTGACTGAACGGCAATCTGCCTTGTTTATATAGGCAGACTGCCATTCTGTCAGTGTACCAAATGATCAGCAGATGCTGGCGGACATCGAGTTCGTGAGACCTGCTGATCAGCTCCTGCTGTGTAGCATTAGGATCACAGCATTAGCGAGCAGGCAGTGGCACGCGCTCGTGCCTGATACCTGGAAGTGCAGGATCACGTATATATACGTGTGGCGCCCGGTAGCAGTAAATCTGCTATGGTGCGGTCATCAAGTGGATAGTTGGCATCTCCCCACAGCGCCACAAAAGTACTGTCCAAAAGCAGAGGACTTCTCGGTGCTGGCTGCTTGGTAACCCAAATATGGTCAAAAAAACATGGTTCCACCTTCACTTGCCATTGCCAACATCTTGCACATTTGTCTAACTCGGGATGGGTTTTTCAATTGAAAATCTGCTTCTTTATTTCCCTACAATCAGTAAAAATACCTGGTTATATGTAATTTGCTAGTATGGACTAAATGATCATGTTATTCTTGATTAGCCTACAAATGGAAATGACTTTAGGGGTGAAAACTTCGATGGTCTTCAAGGAGACAAAATCTGTGATAATAAAAATCTACACTGCAAGATTCTGACCAAAAACATTATGCATTACCACTTTAAGACGGGACACTTTTGACCCCTTACAGTCCAGGTAATTTTTCAGTTTTCGGCACTGTCACATTTTGAATGAGAACACTGTACCCAAATGAATTTTTTTTTAGGCATCACTGGACGTTTTATATTTTGCCAAATTAAAAAATACTGACAATTTTTCAAAAACTTTTTTTTGTAGTTTTTGCTAAAAAAAAAATTGCAAATAAATATTTTTTTTTCAAAAATTTAGACCAAAATGAATTCTGCTACATTTTAGTAAAAAATAACTGAAATCCCTAAAAACATTTAATAAAGTTTGCTTAGTATATCAGTGTGTGAAAGTTATAGCGTCTGCAAAATATGGTTATGTACAGTATATTTGAAAATGGATCAATCCTAATGTAATGACTATCTATCATTTCTTGAGGTGCTAAATTGCCAGAATAGACAAATACCCTTGAATAACCCCTTTTTGGAAAGTAGGCAGTCCAGGTTATTTCCTTGGAGGCATGGTGAGTTTTTTGATGTTATTTTTTTGCACAATTTGGAAAATTAAGAATTTTCTTTTCACAAAGTTGTAATTTTAGCAAATTTCTTCTCCCACACAGCATAGGCATATTTAGTTACACCCCAAACATTCTGCTACTCACCTAAGGATAGTTATACCACATATGTACAACTTTTTTTACATCCCAACTACATAGAGACCCAAAATCCAAGGAGTACTTTCAGGCTTTATAGGGGCATAAACTACGCATCTAACTTCCTGACTGCCTATCACATTTTTAGAGGCCCTGGAACACCAGGACAGTGAAAATACCTACAAAATGACTTCATACTGTATAGGGATACCACATGTGGGAGACTTTTTACAAATGTTTGAAATATGTACTGGCCATTGTAACTTGTGTATTACAAAAACAGATTGCAATGATTTGCTCATAAACCCATATTTTATTAGAAAAAAGAAATCATATCAAATGTTTAAACTGACAAAATGTACCTTTTTAAGAAACAAAAAAAAAGTAACTTTGAAATTGATGGCAGCAACATGTCTCAAAAAAGTTGGGACAGTGTTACAAAAGCAGGAAAAGTAAGTGGTACTAACAAGGAAGTGCTAAACATTTTGCAACTAATTAGGTTAACTGGTAACGGGTCAGGGGTATAAAAAGAGCACCTTAGAAAGTCAGTGTCTCATATATAGACAGGCAAAGGTTCACCACAATTTCACAACAATGTTCAAGATAAAATTGCAAAGACTTTAAATATCATCATCTACAGTACATAATATCAAAAGATTCCTTATTGGAAAAGGTTTACACAAACATATATAGCATAAAAATCCAGTGTAGCACAGTCCTGTATGAGAGGAAAAAAGGGGGTGCAAAACCAGGATAAAAACAAGCGTATCACGATTTTAGACTTTTAGTCCATATACAGACTCTTAGACACACTCTAATCTCTTTGAGTCCCTTGTATTGTTGACACCCTACGTGACTACCACCAGAAGTAAGGAATACCAGATGCGCTGGACCTATAAAAAGGTAAGTGATGCTTGTGGCTGATTACACTGCCAGGGCCTTTAGACTGATTGGGCGGCGATCAGTGGTCCTGCAGACAGTCTCTCTCTCTTTTCCGGCTGTCCAGAGGTGTCCCACTCAGAATAAAAAATGCTCCACATCGTTGCTTAAAAAAACATCTCCTATACATGGAGGAACAGATAAAAGCACCAGCCGGTAAAAAATATAAACGAGCACCCGCACTTCCGGGACTCGTAAGTCGTGATGACGGCAGCATGTCATCCGCCCTACTAGTCAAGTCAAAGATTGACGTTGTCCTGGGGCGCGGCGACGTACTGCGTCATCGCCTTTTATACATAAAAACAAACCTAGCCTTGTTGAGATCATGGTTAAAAAACAAGCCTCGGTTTCACTACCCAAGGTTTAATCACTAATCCCTATCCCGGAAGTGCGGGTGCTCGTTTATATTTTTTACCAGCCGGTGCTTTTATCTGTTCCTCCATGTATGGGAGATTTTTTTTTAAGCAATAAAAACATTGGATTTACACGATTTGGAGCATTTTCTATTTCTTCTGAGTGGGACACCTCTGGACAGCCGGGAGAGAGAGAGAGAAAGAGAGGGAGAGGGAGAGGCAGAGGCAGAGGGAGAGGGAGAGGGAGAGAGAGAGAGAGAAACTGTCTGCAGGACCACTGATTGTCGACCAGATCACAGTCTAAAGGCCCTGGCAGGGTAATCAGCCACAAGCGTCACCGACCTTTTATGGTCCAGTGCATCTTTTAAGCAGGAATTCCTTACTTCCGGTGGTGGTCACATATGGTGTCAACAATACAAGGGACTCAAAGAGATTAGAGTGTGTCTAAGAGACTGTATATGGACTAAAAGTCTAAAATCGTGATACTCTTGTTTTTACCCTGGTTTTGCACCCCCTTGTTTCTTCTCATACAGGACTGTGCTATACTGGATTTTTTTGCGCTATATATGTTTGTGTAAACCTCTTTTCCAATAAGGAGGACTTATAATATTGGACAAATTGATGCAGATGCTGAGAGGTTTATGGCTAGATATTTGAATTTGAGTTTTTTTTCCTTTCCCCCATACACATGGGCTCAGCAATACTTCCAAAATTCACTGTCTGTGGACAGTTTGTCGTGCCATCCAAAAATGCAAGTTAAAGCTCTATTGTGCACATTTAAATGGTCTGCTG
This sequence comes from Lithobates clamitans, assembly GCA_037952925.1. Classification (NCBI taxonomy): domain Eukaryota; kingdom Metazoa; phylum Chordata; class Amphibia; order Anura; family Ranidae; genus Lithobates; species Lithobates clamitans. The sequence continues at coordinate 1,590,396 of JBBGZY010000913.1, read as the reverse complement.
CAAAGTGGAAAACTTTTCTGTCGTGAGATGATTTGACATTTAAGATCTTTAGTCCTCCAGACTAAAGAGGACAGGGACTTTGTTTTGTTATCATCGCTCAGTTCAAAGGCCTACATCTCTGATGGTATGGGAGTGCATTAGTGTGTATGGAATGGGCAGCTTACACATCTGAAATGGCACCATTAATGCTGAAAGATATATCCAGGTTTTAGAGAAATATATTCTCCCATCTGGACGACATCTTTTTCAGGGAAGACTTTGCACATTTCAGCAGGACAATGCTAAACCGCATACTGCATCTATGACAACAGCATGTTGCTTGTGCTTAACTGGCCTGCTGTCCAGACCTTTCACCAATGGAAAATATTTGGTGCAGCTTTTGGCATGTTAACCCTAGTGACATGTTATTGCTTTGTGGAGGTGATCAGCATTTTTTTTTTACATTGTGACTGCTTATTACACTGATAATCATTGTAATAGGTAATCAATAAGACTGTTCAAAAGGTTTCATTCATGCAACCTTGTTTACTGCTGTGATTAGTCATAGCTATCACATTGTACAGGGTTGCTGTGATCACAGGTGTATCTACCACAAATCAAACAATGCTTGGGCAGCATTTTTCAGGGGGCGGTGCTGCCCCCCAGGCAGAAGGGACACACGTGGCTGTGAGCGGTCCAAGAGCAAGGCAGCACAGCAGTTCTCATGTAGTTTTCCTGCAGCTCAGCAGTTCTCATGTAGTTTTCCTGCAGCTCCACTGGCTCCCTTGGGCAGGACAACTGGACTCGCAACTAAGCTCCATCTCCCCTTAGGACGGCCGGCTCCGCTGCCGTCTACACGCTACTTACTCCAAGCTCCCTGCAACTGGCTGGCTGACTTTTCCGCAGTGTTAAAAAGGGGGCGGTGGGGTCTGCGGGGCTAGTGTCCTTGGAGTAGCTCATGACCAGCTGCCCTCAGTGGTTGAGCTGGCTGCAGTGTGGTTTCTTTTCGGCTGTGCACTTCCTTAGCAGTCCCAATCCTGCTCTTTCCTTCCCTCTCCCTGGCCGGGAGTAGTGTGGACAGATCGATACCATCCACTTGTGACCCCCTCCCTAGATGGATACAGCTAAGCTTACATGTAAATAGATATTGTTGTTTTAATAAAGCAATGGTTTACTATTAATTTGAGATCCTTTGTTCTCATGTCAGTAAGCACTTTTTAATTCATTGTGCTAGTCTTTACATAACAGGCTCCACCAGTGATTTTTCAGCTTCATCCACTCTTTAATACATGGTGTAGTATCAAGGGACAGGGAAGCTCCCCTCTCTCCCACCCCCCTCTCTCTACCCCCCCAACCTGAGGTGGAGCTCTAATAGGAAGGGATGGAGTTTACAGATGAAGGGGTGGGTCTTAAACAGGAAAGGGTGGGGCAAATTTGGATGGGGCGCCCGATTTTAGTCTTGCCTAGGGCAGCACAAAACCAAAATACACCACTGGCTGTGATTGGCCCTGGCCCCATGTGATTATTTTAACCAAAGAGATCACACAGTAGTAAACAATGACAGCCTTGTTTACTGTTGAAACTGTGATCACATGGCATCAGGGCTGCTCAGTGTGACCCAGTACAATGATTGGCTGTGTCTGGCAGACACAGCAGTCACAGATCCTGCTGCTGCATGCTCTAGACTGCGCACATGAGCAGCGATATGGGAGGACATACAGCATCGGCGCTGCTCCTGTCTGGCTGTATATATAAAGTGGCCAGCAGAAGGCAGTTAAAGTTATCTGAGCCAACCAAATCCAAAACACATAATTAGGATTCAGGGAACCATGCATAGACCTCACATAATGAAACCAGTTGAGGAAAACTCATTATGCATGATAAAGTAATTAAATACATATTTACACTTGCATTAATTTGGAAATATTTTTTGTGCACAGACTTCCTGCCCTAACCCATTTGATATTTCTGAAAATGACATGTTAATAGGATTTAGCAGAGTACCCAGTGTCAAAAGAATGTGTTGTGTGGGGGAACAACATGCAAACATGTGTAATGTATGTGAGCAAAACACACAAATGTGCAGTGTATAGGAACAAAGAATTGGATAATTAAAATATATTTTTAGCCTAAATCATCCTTTAAAAGTTCTTCATGCTAAATGGCAATGTAATAACTGTAAAAATAAATAGTCCCAAAAGCAATAAAATATTAACATGCATGATGAAAGAACACCTTCATTCAATGCTGAAGCTTCTAATAAAAAGGAAACATTCCGTTCTTGGTACCATGTTACACGGGTAAACACATCCAGTTAACAGAGTAGTTTGCTTTTAATTGTGTAATAATAAAGCAAAAATCGTTATTTAGACACAGCAACCATTTATCTTCCTCAGGCAAAATTATTGTATTTGCATTAGCTTCAATCTATAGTGAGATGGAGCAATATGTCAATTGCTATTAGTCTTTTATCACCTTCCAAATCTGTCCTGTGAACAGGCAGGCACAGGAAATTAATCTAAACCACCAAGGCACGGGAATACTAAAAGGGTACTTAAAAGAAGCAGCAAACATTAAAAGATAGCATTCATAATGAAATATGAACAAGATGAACGATTACTACAGATGCATTTTTAAGTGATGTTATTACTTCTTTTGATGTGTCGCCCACTACAAGAAACACTTGTCAGATCAGCCTACCAAAGAGACACTTGACTACATCTGCCTTATAATTGGGACAGTTTTCTCCTCCAATGTCAAGTGAAAGTACAAGTGATGAAATCTTCATTACAAGTTAACAGCTAATTACTAGTATGTGGCAAAAATAAAAAGGGTAAGGGTATGTGCATATCATATTGCTGTTTTACTTTATTGCACTTGTGAAGATTTCAGTGCATCAGTTTAGGCATACTAAAGCTTCAGTACAAAGGCAAGTGCACTAGTGCAGTACACGCTAGAGTATTTAGCTTGCACAAAATGCCACATTATTTGAGTACATCAAATCCAAGTTTAAAAAGGCACATGTCATGATAGATATATGGAAGCTACCGCTGCTGACTTGTGTTAGAAAGTCCAAGTTTTTTGAAAACGGTCTTTTTATTTAAAACGTTTTCAGAAAATAAGAAAAAAAAAACCAACATACTGCAGTAAGAAGTACAATTTCCATTCAATGCTTCCCAAACAAAGAAAGAAAGCATATTCCCTGATGTCTTATGTAGCTCAGCTCAAAAATGATACATCATTAGGTAGGACAATCAAATATCATCATATGATGATCTTATCGTAACACAAGGAAAATGTGGTATGTATACATAGAGTGAGCATACGATTAACCACTAGACATCCGCGCTATGGCCGAATGACGGCCACAGCGCGGACCTGCATTCCCGGGAGACTCGGCTGATCACTGATTCGTGTAAGGGGCCGGTCCCGGCTCCTTACCATGTGATCAGCTGTCAGCCAATGACAGCTGATCACATGATGTAAACAAAACATCGGTAATCGTTTTTTTTTTTTTTACTCACGCTGACAGCGCGAGTAGAAAAAAAAGCTGATCACCGGCTCACATGTCAGGGACATCGGTCCCGAAGTGGAAGAGGCACATCTGCCTCATTAGTGCCCAGTAAAAGTGCCACCTAACAGTGCCCACAAGTGCCACCTAACAGTGCCCACAAGTGCCACCTATCAATGCAAACAAGTGCCACCTATCAATGCCCACCTGTAGTGCCAATCAGTGCCACCTGCCAGTGCTGCCCATCACTGCCACCCATCATTGCCCATCACTGCCACCCATCAGTGCCCATCACTGCCACCCATCAGTGCCCATCACTGCCGCCTCATCAGCGTACATCAATGAAGGAGAAAAATTACCCGTTTTAAATTTTTTATAACAAAATATAAAAAAATAATTTTATTTTTTTTTTTAATTCAGTTTTTTAAATTTTTTTAACAAAAAGTAAAAACCGCAGAGGTGATCAAATACCACCAAAAGAAAGCTCTATTTGTGGTGAAAAAATGATAAAAATTTCATTTGGGTACAGTGTTGTATGACCGCGCGATTGTCATTCAAAGTGCGTCAGCGCTGAAAGCCGAAAACTGGTCTGGATAGGAGGGGGGGTTTAAGTGCCCTGTAAGCAAGTGGTTAAAGAATCGGCAATATTCAATAGACATTAAGTGGAAATATAAGTGGAAGAAAAAGTGTGAGGGAAAAGGAAATGATAGAGGAAGATGTCCAATATACTCTGTGACTGAATAGAAATCCCAGGCCCACTACCACCCCAGAGACAGAAAAAAGAAAAAAAAGGTACATATAGCGATAGCTGGGGATAGTTAGGTAGGGTATTCTATGGTATGCCACAACTCCCAAACCCCATTATATCTATCCAGGGAGTTATTCAAGGCAGCCGTTAGATATTTCATCCTTTGAACATCCCAGATCATAGCATGACGCTCCATCAGAGAGGGAGGTTCACGCTGTTTCCATTTAAGTGCCACTAAACATCATGCCGCCGTAAGGATGCAGGATAATAGCTGCTTGGATGTTTTAGAGTAATTGGAAGGGAGTAAACCAAAAAGAAAAGCTTTAGGAGTGAATGGGATCCAGGAGCCAAAGACTTGGGTAAGAACATATACCTGCTTGCCATTAAGGTTCGATGAGTAGGCATGACCAGTAAATATGTTGGACTGTTCCAAAACTATTCTCACACGACCAGCTTCTGTCATATGTGGTGGGATATACACAGGGCCGGCCCAAGACATTTGTGCTGCCTGGGCCCAAGAAGGAAAAAAAAAAAAAAAAAAACACACCCACCAAAAGGCCTCCACATTCATTATTTTATATCATGATAACTAAAATTTAATTTATCAGAAAATCAGATTAAATGTCAAGGTCCCAAAATAGTGTCAAAAGTGTCCGATCTGTCCGCCGAAAGGTCGCAGTTCCGATAAAAATCACAGCTCACCGCCATTACTAATAAAAAAAAAAAAAATTATAATAAAAACTCCCATAAATCTGTCCCCTATTTTATAGACGCTATAACTTTTGCGCAAACCAATCAATATACACTTATTGCAATTTTTTTACCAAAAATATGTAGAAGAATACATATCGGGTTAAACTGAGGAAGAAATTAGTTTTTTTTATATATTTTTATGGGGATATTTATTAGAAAAAAGTAAAAATTATTGCTTTTTTTCAAAATTGTTAGTCATTTTTTGTTTATAGCGCAAAAAATAAAAACCGCAGAGGTGATCAAATACCACCAAAAGAAAGCTCTATTTGTGGGAAAAAAAGGACGTCAATTTTGTTTGGGTACAACGTCGCACAACCGCGCAATTATCAGTTAAAGCAACGCAGTGCCGAATCACAAAAAATACTCTGGTCATTAAGGGGGTAAAACCTTCCGGGGCTGAAGTGGTTAAAAATGGCAAAAATCTATTCCCCATTTTGTACACGCTATAACTTTTACACAAACCAATCAATATACGCTTATTGCGAATTTTTTTAACCAAAAATATGCAGCTGAATACATATTGGCCTAAACTGATTTTTTAAGACTTTAATAGCCAATATCTATAGGAGGGGTTTCCACCATCCCTGCTAAGTTTTTCTTTATAGAGTATGTCTTATTTTCAGTTTGATGTGCATTATATGTGGAGTTGCGTATCAGAGACCGGTATTGTTGTAATATTGAAGCCTATTGAGAGTTCCATACATTAGAGGATTCCACCATTATTAAGTTATTGATCAGTAAATTAGTGCTGCACTTTTTTTTGTGGTGTGGTAACACATAACAGTGCTTAGCGGCAGGCCTTTTACTTACACTTTTTATTTTACCTCCAGTAGTTTATTGTAAATAGTAGTGTGGCGATTACCTATTATACTAAAGATCGGCATGTGGAATTAATAATCAACAACAGATTTCAGTTGTGCCCCACCAGGCCGGCCCCCCCATGGACAATGGGTCTGGTTACAGAGTTCATCGCCCCATCCCTGCACTGATTGGCAGCACTGACAGGCAGCAATGATTGACACTGATGGGCGCCAATGATTGGCACTAATAGAAAGCACTGATTGGCCCTAATTGGCACCGATAGGTGGCACTGATTGGCAGCACTAATGGCACTGATAGGCTGCACCGATTGGCACTAATAGGCAGCACTGATAGGTAGCACTCACGGGCATTAATTGGCAGCATTGATGGGCACTGATAGGCGGCACTGATTGGAAACACTGATTAGCCCTGACAGGTGGCACTGATAAGCACTGACAGAGGAGAGGGAGTTTCACACTGAGCTCATATTGACGCTTAATGAAACTGTGTGTTAAATTGTAACTGCAAGCAGAGAGAGACCAGCTGTCAAAATTCAGCACTGATGTCAGGAGTGGGCAGGACCCAGCAGCTATCAAACACCAGCCAATGATTGGGCTGCTTAAAAAAAGGGGCAGGGCCACATACAGGTAGCAGCCTGCTCAGACCCCATCCCATTGGCTGGTGTTTGATAGCTGTCCCGCCCACCCCTGACATCAACACTGAATTCTGACAGCTGGTCTCTCTCTGCATTCAGTTACATTACATGAGTTTCACACACTGATCGGCTCAGTGTGAAACTCTCTCACAGGTAGCATGGACTGCACTCTCACTGGATGCAACATTTCACAGCAGTCCCACAGGCAGATCTCAGGAGACAGCTGGCATGGGTAACGTAGGGGTACAACTTGTCGACTGCTGCTCCTCTTAAGATGCCGCCTAGGACCATGGGCCCACTGGGTCCCATAGAAGGGCTGGCCCTGGATATACAGAGTGTAGTTTATCTGGAGTGGAATACCAATGAAAGAGTATCTATATTGGTTTTCTTTGTATAAAGTGCAAATGAAGCTCTTGGCCACCTGAGTCCATATTGTTTGCCAAGTAGTAAAGGGTAACTCATCTTCCAAAATTTGTTACCATCTTTGCAGGTAGGACGTTTTATTGCGATTATGCTGATCCTGGCTTGTATACTTAATGAAGGGGTAGGCAACCTCAGCCCCCTAGCTGTGGTGAAACTACAAATACCATCATGCCTCTGCCTCTAGGAATCATGCCTGTTATTGTTAGGGTCTTGCAATGTCTCCTGGGACTTGTAGTTTCAAAACAGCTGGAGGGCTAAGGTTGCCTACCCCTGAGTTAACGAGTTATTGAAGAAGGATGCATGTTGGGAATTTAGATTTTCCTGGCTGTACCTGTATGCTGTTCCTGGAGCAGTGACAACAGGCTCAACTGTTGGGATAGAGTAGAAAATGGATGTCTTCCCTGGAGAGCCAAATGCAAGTGAAAGGAAAGCCCCAAAACGTGACGGGAATTTCCATTAGATATTTGTCACCAGAACAGGTGGTGTTCTCAATGGAAGATTTCCCCTCACATCCTGTTCTAAAGAAAACTGTAAAAAAATGTGGATTTTCCATCACTTTATCACAGTGAAAATGATCACAGAACAAACCGAGAGGGTGAATACTAAGATCAGTGGTACATAACAAAGTCCTAACTAGGATTATAAGCACTTATCACTCTATTCAAATCAATATAAAAGTTTTGGCTTTACAATACAATTTAATGACTGATATACTCAGTTATTTTTTTAGCGCGTCTCGTTTTCAGTCCTGACCCATACAAAAAAAAAGAGAAAACCAGTAAAGCACAATGATTGTACTTATAAGCAGGAAGCAGAGCCTACACATGCAATGGATATAAATGGCTGCCTGCCTTTTATAATCTAGTCATTGCTATAAAATGTACGTAGAAACAAGGTTTTTAAATGATTATTCCAGAATACATTACATGACAAAAATTAAACTACGGTTTCCCTTCAAGAAAACAAAAGGAGTAAAAACTAACAAGAGGGTGAATTTCAATACCCTAACACACTTGAGGTAATTATAGCCAAAGATTTGCAACCCATCATAACACAAGATGAAATGCTGAAAGAAATATTCCAACAACCCCCAATGCTGGCTTTCAGGCAACCACCCAACCTCAGACAAACTAATCAGCAGTAAACATCATTCTGATTATGAAGTCACAAAGGAACCAGCCTCGCAACACAAAACGCTGTGAACTGTGCAGCCAAATCAAACCATCAAAAAATGGTGCACGCACAATAAAGGGATATTCAGTATTACAGGATCATACACCTGTACCTGTGTATTTCATCCAATGCAAAAAATGCTGCAAAGGATCTTATGTTGGTGAAACAGGGCAGCAATTACAAACAAGGATGAATTTACACAGACAGATCATTAAGCTAGGTTCAAACTAGAACGTGGTGTGGGAAATCAGTAGTTGTCAATTTTAATGACACCCCAAACTCAGATGGCAAATGCAATGCATTTGCCTGCACCAGATCACATGGTACAAAAAATACCATACAATCTGTTTGCAGTGAGTTTCCAAAAGTAGTGCATGTCAGTTTTATGACCTGTATCGCCTGATTCGTCCCCCCCCAAGTCCATAGCCCTCTCCCTGCCTTATCTCACCAACTATCCCTTATTACCATAGCTGAGTATGTTGGTTTGTGTGTTTGTTTTTGCCCTCAGAGTTTGTCTTAATAAAGTAGTAGTATGGCCAAAGCTCTCTTACACTTCTGTGACCCAGATTTAGCCGGCCCAGGCAATAATGTCAGGATCTGCCCAGATGCCTGACTGGCAGCTGGCTCAGCTTCCTAGTGCACCACTGAGAGCCTATGCCAGCCGCTCCTGCCCCCTCCAGTGTCTGGCGCTTCAGACTGCTCAGAGTAGAACTGCACGTTTAGTGGTCTTTGATTGTGCAGTTCTCGTGTGGAGGTGACGGGGGACAGCAGATGCATCGGATCGATGCTGCATCTGCATAGGCGAGTATGATAGGGCTTTTAATTTTTTTTTTTAACCCTGTACTTCTCTTAACATTTTGCTAAACGTTTGCTTCCCGTATACTACCAGTCAAATCCACAAATAATTTTTTTAATAGATATGTAAAAAAGTCAAAATTATTCCATTGATTTAAGGAATACAGTGACTCATTTAAAATCAAGACAGTTATTATTATACGTACATGCTTTCATTGGGGGAAATGCTATCGTTTAGGTAGGATCCATTGCTGTTTTCCATTTCAGCTAGCCTGTGAAAACATTAAAAGAGACAAACTAGGTTTATCAGATTTTGTACAGTTGTATGCATGCTGTATCAGTGTCAGTATTACAAGAAACATATTGTATTTAGCCAAAGCTCCACAGCACAGACGTTCTTGCAGTGTTCCTGTCCAGGTATGCACTGGCAATTACTAGAGACTTGATAAATACATGCTGGGATATTTTTCTATAAACAATATCTGGTCTTTTTCAGGTGTAATCTACTAAACCACATGACTGAAAGGATTACATTTTCCCTGATGACCAAAGGCAAAGAAATAGAGGGTGCAGTTGTCACTGGGACAAAAAGGTATACAGTAGACAGCAAAAAAAAGTAAATTATACTAACCTGTACTTGAACAAAATTATGTTTTTGCCCCAATGGGGAGAATTCCTATTATTTTCTTTCTGAACACAGTGACTAAGTGAGGGGAAATCACCTCAATAAGGACATAGGTGGTAATTAGAACCTGACAGAGGCGCAAACCAATATTGCAGTAGAACTTTAAATATGCCACTTAAGCTATATCACCTGTGGCTTTGCTTCAACTTGGTAACTCTCTGCAGCTCAAAAAAGAAGCTGCAAATGAGAAGCGCCTGGTGTTGAGCATCTTAAATGTGATGGATTCAGGCACACATGGGCCACTGTGTTGTCAGAGAAAAAGTCACATATAATTTAGCCCTGTAACAGCGGCGCCAAGCATAGAGGGTATGCTAGCTCAAAAGCTTTTCTCCATTCTAATGCAACGCAGTAGATCATGCTGCTCTTTGGCCATAGTTTATGGTTTTCTATCAAGTCTACTAATTCTGTACAGCTATAAAAATTCTATTTGTGGAGGTGAGTGCCTAATTACTAAACGATGTATTTAGGTCTGGGGATCATCACTTCTCCATCTCTTCCAACATGTTGAAGGACATAACATGAATGTACATTTACAATCCTAGACTGTGAAATTCCTTTCTTCTGATGTTTAGTGAAGTTTACGGTCCTGCTCTTAAAAAGAAAGCACTGCTTGGAGGTACACTAAGCACTCCCTCAAGCATACTGTCATCTTTACAGGTAAAGACTTGTTTTTCTCAGCATTTGTCCAACAAACAGCTATTTAGGTGCATGTAGAAATAACAAAATAGCATGAATAAAATGCTTAACTGGTAATATGTGCATAAGTAAAGCACTTAATCAAATTTCAAATCAAGCCATATAAAATAAAAAGAAGAAAAAAAAACCTTACTTATGTTTACTCATCAAATAGCAGAGCCCAGCACTGGCCCCCAGAGGAAATTAAACTTTCAGTTAAGAGATTGGCATTCGATAGATTAGCAATTATAGGAACTTCCAAATCTTGAAAATGTCTAGCGCAAAACATGTCATGAAGGTACCACAGAAGTGACACAGTGAAGGGACTAAAAGAAAAAAAAAAACTGAACCCCCCAAAAAAACATGGAGTCACAACTTTTACTTTTCACATACTGCTAAAGAGCAGAGCTTCATTCATCCAGTTTTGAAATGTATTTTTAGCTTCAGAGTAAGTGGGAAAGGGTTGGATCCCTGCTCTTCCAGGTCGATGGCACCCAGGGCATTGTTGTGAACCACACTTCCCTTTCCCCTCTTTGGAGCAAATACACCATATATCCTTAAGTAAAATCTACCAGGAGTCTGAGACCCTGCCATCAGTCCTTACTGCAGAGTCCAAAAAAGGTTATAGGAAGATCAGCTAACAGCAATAATTTTAATTTCACTAAGGGAAGAAGTAAAGGGAAATCACTCCAGGGACACAGATGGCAATACAAGCTCGATAGAGAATGTAACCCTCATTCTATGCAAAATACTGTAAAAAAGGAAAAATAAACTTTTGGCAACATCTCTGCAATGCCTTGGGGACTGGTCACTGGATTTTATAAACTCTGCACAGATTTTCTATTCCAGTAAATAGATATTGATTTAAACCTTGGTTTACAGATAACACAAATGTCATATTACAACGTATTTTAATAACAGAAGGGAATATTAAGATCCCAAAGTCTTATAGAAATAAAAAGTCAACATCCAGACAGGATTCAGTCAACATCTATCTATCTATCTATCTATCTATCTATCTATCTATCTATCTATCGATAGATAAACACTAGAATATTTATATTTTGTGTTGCGTGTTTTAAGAGCAAACAACGCCGTTTAAGAAATGTCCCCTGGACAGCCTATTAAAATCTTTTTCCTGCTAATGTACATTTTATATGCCTCTCCAATTCTTCAGCAATATATATATATATATATATATACATATACATATACATATATATACACATATATATATATATATATATATATATACACATATATATATATATATATATATATATATATATATATATATATATATATATATATATATATATATATATATATATATATATATATATACACACACACACACACACGCACACACATACATACACACAATATCTCACAAAAAAGTGAGGACACATCTCACAAAAAAGTGACAACACTGAAGAAATGACACTTTGCTACAATGTAAAGTAGTGAGTGTACCGCTTATATAACAGTGTAAATTTGCTGTCCCCTCAAAATAACGCAACACACAGCCATTAATGTTTAAACCGCTGGCAACAAAAGTGAGTACTCCCCTAAGTGGAAATGTCCAAATTGGGCCCAATTAGCCATTTTCCCTCCCCGGTGTCACGTGACTCGTTAATGTTACAAGGTCTCAGGTGTGAATGGGGAGCAGGTGTGTTAAATTTGGCGTTATCACTCTCACTCACTCATACTGGTAACTGGAACTTCAACATGGCACCTCATGGCAAACAACTCTCTGAGGATCTGAAAAAAGAGAATTGTTGCTCTACATAAAGAAGTAAACAGACCCAAGGATAAATCCAATGGAAAAACAAAATACCGTAAGCTTACTTACCAACCAGCTTGCAGACAACCAATTAAACCTAACAGTATGTGTTAAAAGCAGGGGTTTAGTCTGCATGCATTTGCAAATGCACATGTAAGCCACAGAGCCTCGTCACGGCACCCTGGTATCCCCAACACTAACTTATAAGTGTCCCTAGAGTGGAGGCACATGCATTCTGATGGATAGGTGAAGGCAGGTGGACTGAAGGGGAGCCCACCCCTTCTTAAAAGGTACATGAACACACTGAGCACCCAGCATGTAGCTTAATGGCTGCAAAGGTGTCAGTGCGTTGCCTGATCAACAGTGATACAAAAAATATGCCACCGCCCCATCTATTGCTGGCCATCCTTGGCCCTGTTTATATCTTAAGTAGCCTTTCAATGCTGCTTACTGTGATGGCCAGCTATAGATGGGGGCAGTGGTGTCTTTTTTGTATCACTGTCGTGTATATTGGTCAGGCAACACACTGTTAGTGTTAAGTACCACAGATACCAGGGTGCCGTGACGAGGCTCTGTGGCTTACGCATGCATTTGCAAATGCATGCAGACTAAACCCTTGCTTTTAATGCATACTGTTAGACAGGTTTAATTGGTTGTCTGCGAGCTGGTTGGTAAGTAAGCTTGTTTTTTTTTTTCCCTTAGATCTATCCTTGGCCCTGTTTATATCTTATGTAGCCTTCCAATGCTGCTTACTGCGATGACCAGCTATAGATGGGGGCAGTAGTATCTTTTTTGTATCTACATAAAGATGGCCTAGGCTATAAGAAGATTGCCAAGACCCTAAAACTGAGCTGTAGCAAGCTGGCCAAGACCATACAGCAGTTTAACAGGACAGATTCCACTCAGAACAGGCTTCACCATGGTCGACCAAAGAAGTTGAGTGCACGTGATCGGCCTAATTTCCAGAGGCGATCTTTGGAAAATGGTCATAAGAGTGCTTCAAGCATTGCGGCAGAGGTTGAAGGGGTGGGGGGCCAGCCTGCCAGTGCTCAGACCATACGCCGCACACTGCATCAAATTGGTATGCATGGCTGTCATCCCAGAAGGAAGCCTCTTCTAAAGATCATGCACAAGAAAGCCCGCAAACAGTTTGCTGAAGATAAGCAGACTAGGGACATGGACTTTTGGAACCATGTCCTGTGGTCTGATAAGACAAAGATAAACTTAATTGGTTCAGATCATGTCAAGCGTGTGTGGAGGCAACCAGGTGAGGAGTACAAAGTCAAGTGCATCTTGCCTACAGTCAAGCATGGTGGTGGGAATGTCATGGTCTGGGGCTGCATGAGTGCTGCCGAAACTGGGAAGCTACAGTTCATTGAGAGAACCATGAATGCCAACATGTACTGTGACATACTGAAGCAGAACACGATCCCCTCCCTTTGAAGACTGCACCGCAAGGCAGAATTCCAACATGATAACAATCCCAAATGCACCTCCAAGACGGCCACTGCCTTGCTAAAGAAGCTGAGGGTAAAGGTAATGGACTGGCCAAGCATGTCTCCAGACCTAAATCTAAACCTGTGAAGCTCCTTACCCAAGAGGGTTAAGGCAGTGCTGGAAATTAATGGTGGCCACACAAAATATTGACACTTTGGGCCCAATTTGGACATTTTCACTTAGGGGTTTACTCACTTTTGTTACCAGCAGTTTAGATATTATTGTCCTTGTATTATTTTGAGGGGACAGCAAATTTAAGGCCTCATGTACACAGGGCAGTTGAAAACCTCTTCTGAACGCTGGAAACTGACAGCTGATAGAGAGTGAAAAACATCCATTTAACAGCTTTTACATACTGAGTTTAGCAGCAGTTATCAGCAGTTGAGGTTAGAAGTTTTTTTTTTTAAGGATAACCTCAGGAGACCCTCCCAAATGTCCACAATGCAGGAAAAACATGTAAATTATTAACTATTTCAGCCATTCTGTGAGAAAAGAGTGCAGTGTGCTTTAAATATGTACTCACTCTCTGTCTCTCTCTCTGCCAGTCTCTATCCCTGTCTGCCTCACTTTCTCTTTCTGTCTGTCTGTCTCTCTCTCTCTCTCTCTCTCTGTATGTCTCACCCTCTACCTCCCCCCTGCAGGCAGCAGCATGTGGTGAAAGTTGTGTTTCTCTCATATCTTACATGTTCCTCTTTAAGAACGCTTATAAACAAAAACGTGGCTAAACTCAGGTTACAGCTTTTGCATGAGTTTACAAGCAGTTACAAGATTTTGGCATTTCAAATGCCTCTGAACGTCCATCCTAAACCCATTTTTTTGCGTTCTAAAAAAATCTTCTAAACTCAACTGCCTAGACCCTGTGTACATGTATTAATAAGATAACAGAGTTCAGAGGCAGCTGAAAAAAATGCCCAACAGCTCCTAATTGTCCGTTTACCAGCAGCAGTGTACATGAGGCCTTATACAAGCTGTACACTCACTACTTTACATTGTAGCAAAGTGTCATTTCTTCAGTGGCACATGAAAAGATATAATAAAATATTTACAAAAACGTGAGGGGTATACACACACACACACACACACACACACACACACACATATATATATATATATACACATACACACACACATATACATTCACACATATACACGCAGTATACACACACTACTATGCAAACGTTTTAGGCAGGTGTGGATAAATTCTGTAAATTAAGATGCTTTCAAAAGTAGAAGTGTTATTTTATTTTTATGAATTAGCAAAACAGAAAGTAATTGAACAGAAGAGAAATCCAGATCACGTCAACCACCAAATCAAGACGACCCTTTTGCCTACAGAATGGCATCAACTCTTCTAGGTACACTTGCACACAGTTTTTGAAGGAACTTGACAGGTAGGTTGTTCCAAACATCTTGGAGAACTAATGTTAAAAAGAAAAGTTCTGGAAGTCGCAAGCCCATGGAGCTTAGTCATGAAGAACCAAAGACAAATGTTCTGTGGATGTAGGCTGCATCCTTCTGTCTCTTCATGTAATCCCAGACATACTAGATGGGGTTGAGATGAGGGATATGTGGGGACCAAACCATCACTTGCCTTATGGTGAAGATAGATCCACCACATGCCATACCATCAGGAAGGTGTGCGATTGGCCCCAAATTTATTCTGCAGCAGGGCAACAGCCCCAAAAACATACAGCCAATGTCATTAAGAAACAAGGAAATTAAAGAGCTACTGAAGCTATCTAAAACTGAGCTCTTAATAATTCCTACCCCATGTGCCCCTCCCCCTGACTTCTCTGTCAAGATCAATGGCAATGACATCTATCAGCTTGTCCCCACATGCCAGGGTGCTAGGGGTTACCTTTGACTCTGAACTGTCCTTTCAGGCCCACATACAATCCCTGTCCAAATCATGCCTCCTTAGCCTCTGCAACATTTCCAGAATATGCCCCCTTTTAACTAATGACACCACCAAGCTTCTAATTCACACCCTGGTTATCTCTCGCCCCGACTACTGCAACTCCCTCATTGGATTACCTTTACATAGACTATCCCCCCCCTCAGACCATAATGAATGCCGCTGCAAGACTCATCCACCTTACCAACCATTCAGTGTCCTCCACCCCTCTCTGCCAATCCCTCCACTGGCTTCCACTCACCCAACAAATAAAATTCAAAGTACTAACAATAATTTAAAAAGCCATAAATCTGCCCCCAGCTACATCACTAACCTAGTCCCAAAATACCAACAAAGCCACTCTCTTCGGTCCTCCCAAGACCTCCTGCTCTCTAGCTCCCTTGTCACCTCCTCCCATGCTCGCCTCCAGGATTTCTCCAGAGCTTCTCCCATCCTTTGAAACTCTCTACCCCAATCTGTCCGACTAGCTCCTAATCTATCCATCTTTAGACGATCCCTGAAAACCCTTCTCTTTAAGGAAGCCTCTCCTGCTTCTAACTAACACCGTTTTACTTCCTCCTTCAGTTCATCCCCCTGCAGCTATTACCTTTTGTATCAATTGACCCTTCCTTTTTAGATTGTAGGCTCTAATGAGCAGGGCCCTCTGATTCCTCTTGTACCAAATTGTAATGTAACTGTAATGTCTGCCTAAAATTTTTTTAAGTGCTGCGCAAACTGTTGGCGCTATATAAAACCTGTATAATAATAATAAAAATAATCTTCAGAGTAAAGAAGAACAAGGAGTCATGGAAGTGATGGTTCAACATCGAGTCTGTGGGATTACATGAAGAGACAGAAGGATTTGAGGAAGCCTACATCCACAGAAAATCTGTGTTAAGTTCTCCAAGATGTCTGGAACAACCTACCTGCTAAAGTTCATTAAACTGTGTGCAAGTGTACCTAGAAGAATTGATGCCGTTTTGAATACAAAAGGTGGTCACGCCAAATATTGATGTTGATTTTTCTTCTCTTCATTCACTTAGAATTTTGTAAAACTGATAAAAATAATTAAAATATATATTTTTAAAAGCATTCCTACTTTACATTTCATCACACCATTTTATTTTTTAATTTCCAAGGGCTGCTTTCATTGCCTTCTCAACTATGTGGACAAATACTGCCTGCAACACCCTACAAAGGCAACATTCAGAACTAAATTAAGAAATGCAGAACACATCTCAACAATATATATTAAAAACTGGTATTTCATGTGTTCATAATCTTCATTGGTAGAACAGTAAAACAAATAACTACCACATCCATCTTCTACAATTCAGTTTAGTTAGCCTCCAAATATGACGTAAAACATAGAAATAACAGTAGATACTGTTAGACAATTATCATGGACCAATACATACAAAACTCATAAACATGCAAAAACAAACACTGTAAACTGTTGTCAAGCTATAAGTGAACCACAGCAAAATTGTAAGCAATATCATCTTTCAGATTTGTTAGTTATTTTTCAGCTATACAGTTAATTTTAGTACACATGCAGGATAGATGGAAGAGAATTGTATGATAACGTAAAACCATATTCCTAACAAAGACTTTAAAAATAGGCCAGTCTTTATTAATCCTACCTATTTCAGCAAACCTGCTGTCCTCTAACCTAATGTGCAAAAAAGATCTCTCCAATAGAAAAAGTAACGCCAGCTGCAAGTCCTGGAACACAGTTGTAGTGAAGGGTTTGCATAGTGTCCATTAAAAAGGCACAACCCATATGATTTCAGGATTGGAAGGTGGAGAGAACCTGGATATACTGATTGATAAAGAATACACAGAGGTGCTTTTAATATAGTGGGTTATATGACACCACTGGGGAAATGGGGTGGGGAAGTATTAGTATATAGTGTATCTAGTGCTGTGTTTTTTGTGTCACCTACTGTGTGGGTAAGGGACAGAAAAAAGACAAAATTCGTACTGATAATACTCCAGCGCTGTCACTGGATTTCATGAAGGTGATGTAACTAGTGGACCTAAATGCCTTCACCTTTGTTGCCTGAGAGCAGCATGTACCCAACTTCAGCAATAATTGGCATCTTTGTATATACATGTTGGGACTGAACAATTACCTATAATGCAACAAGACAACATACAGTACCTAAATAACACTACAACATAGCTCAATTCTGGTTAAATGGACTGTTCAACTTTAAGCATTTGTTTTCAGTATAAGATAAAAGATTTATTCCAAAGATGGAAATAATAATATATATAATGAAAATGATATTATCTAATATCACTTATTCCCTAGTGACCTTAAAGAGTTTGTCTTTCACAGGTCCCTGGCATTAAGACTCAGACATGTAAGCTGATCAGGGATACTGATTTTTTTTATTTTTTTTTATTTCAAGAATGATTTGGTCCCAAAAGCTTAAACATTTACAGTAGATTTTTTCCCTACAATCCTATATGAAAAGCATACTAACATTTTATAACACAGAGTATCAATTATTAAAGGCTACATTAGATAATACAACACAAATAGCAGTGAATGTGGTGCCTAACAACAGCCAATTGAGAAACCAGTTCCCAGAGGATCATCTAAAACTAATAAACAATGATTTTAATGGTTGCAATGCATCACATCTGCTCTGTGTTTTAAAATAAAGACCCGTGTATTAAAAAATGCTATTTGTAAACCAATGCTAGTTTTGTTTATTCCTAACACAATGTTATATAATTTTTTTTTCCTACTGTCCTTCAAATTACTTTTATCCCATTTAAAAACGTTAGCAGAAGTTATCATACATCAGCAAATAGCCATCTTTAACAGTAAATGCATAGGATTTCTTAAACATTAAAACAAAGAGGTAATGTAAAAATCAAGAGCGGAATAGTTTAAGGAAGTTGTAGAATTAAGTTGCATACATTTTACTGCTTAATTTCTCAGACCTCAGTGAATAACAGGCATGAAATGCTAGATAGATAGAGGTTTAATGGCAGACTGACACATAGGAAAATCAGTGAATCGTTGTAGAGCATGGAAGTAGTTCTGATGCCTCATAAGACTCTCCTGATGGAATGAGCTAAACGGTACAAGGCTTTCTTAGTATATTCTAGATGCTTGTGCCATAGAGTCATACCTGCTAGCATAATGTTCAATTCGTGAGTGAGTGTCATCGTGTGATAGCTGGGGAGATGAGGCAGGGCTGTGGAAAGAAGAATTTAAACACAATTCAATCTTCACATTAAAGAAAGGTGATTGAGGTTCATTGTGTCATACTATACACAATCCATTTGGTAAGGACCATAGATTGCAATGTCATAACGTGACAGAACTGGATATTTAGGTGTTCAGTAAAGATTCTGCCATCAGTTCAATGAATGCACCAGAGATGGCTTCTATAAAGTTACCAAGTATTAATTCAAGTGAATGCCACATCCAGGTAGAATATAGAAAATTGGAAGTATTGGTTTATTCTTATTTGTAATATACAGTTTCAATAATACAGAGCATTTTTTTTTTATAGAAAAAAAAATGGTAAACTGTAGGAAATCATTGTATGTAAAGCCACTGAACACCTTTATTGCATCTGGCCTTCAATCTCCTTTTCTTTTGCGATTAATATAATTACACTACCAAACACAATATATACAAATGTGAAAATAGGACTTTATTTTCTAAAATGCCTGTATATATGAAGCAACTGTACCAGTTGTGTTAAATACACAAACATTAATACTGGAAAAGGACACACCAAAGTAAGTATACTATCAAAATGGTTGTAGTGAAGGTGTTATCCATAGCTACTAAAAGCCTGAGCCGAGCCCCCCCCCCCCCCCAAAAAAAAGGAACAAGCATTATTTGGTTGATATGATCTACACAGATGCATTTCACCACCTGTTTCCCTAATCCCCCAAATCAACAGTAGTCAGTACAAGGACTGAATTATTTTTTACCAATACTGGCAAGGTAATTAAAAACAGAACAGATATCCAATTTATCAAATGCCCATGTAAGTACCTCCGATAGCCTTCCTTAAAGTGTCTCTAAACTCAAAATAAAAATATATATCACAGCTTACCAGTTCTTAGATGGGGGGGGCTGCATGAGCTTTATTTTTTTATTCTTTTCCTTTTCCACCTAATGATCCTACCAGTAACACATTTCCTGTCTTAGGGCGACAATACTCAGTCACGGTATTGTATGAAGGAGCAGCATTATCACAATAGGCTGCTTTCTGGATTTGCACACAGCACCTCCTCAACTTACCTCCATTACATCAATTTTTCTTGGGGGGGGGGGGGGGATTTTTGTCGTTAGCAGATATCTGGAAAAGCTGATGACACTACTTGAGATTTCAGCTCCATAAACAGGAAGTTATTTTTTTTTTTTTGTTGTTGTTGCAAAATCAGCATGTATTTTCTGTACTTGCAGAAAAATGCTCTATTCTTGAAAATACAAACTAATGCAGGAAGCACATCTGGTTAGTTGAAATATATATTTTTTCTTCTATTTACATATACTTTAAAAGTGGATGTAAAACCCTTACATATACCCATAGAATTGACTATCATCAGGTGGGTGGTACACATAGAAGCTCTAAAGCTGTTCAAAATGCACAGTTTATACAGCATTTCTGAGCTTATGGAGGTAGGAGGCAGGGATCTGGCATTACACACTACACAGCACAGAGAGGAAAGCTGAGTGTAATATGAGACCTAAGTGAAGGGAACATCTATGCCCCCCTCCCACACCCCCTTCTACACAGTATCATGGGAAAATATGTTGAGCCCGTGGCCTGCTGTGTGCTGGGGGGGGGGGTTAGTGACCAATGCTTATACAGTAAGAAAGAGCAGCCAGAAATTACACTAGGTTCTTTTGAATTGAGGCAAGTACATATTATAGAAGGATATGCTCATTTTTCATTTCAAAGGTTTAAAACCACTTTAAGCAAGGAAGGAGCTGCGGATAACTCATCTTCTGTCTATTTATTTATAATTTGTAATGATCTAAACTAGCCTCTCTCAATTAAGGTTCATCTGTAGGTTGCTAAGGATTACTTAAAGGGGTTGTAAAGGCAGAAGGTTTTCTTATCTTAATGCATTCTATGCATTAAGATAAAAAGCCTTCTGTGTGCAGCAGCCCCCCTCAGCCCCTAATACTTACCTGAGCCCCCTCTCTATCCAGCGATGTCCACAAGTGCCTTGGCCATCTGGGCCTCTCCATCCTGATTGGCTAAAATACAGCAGCGGTGCCATTGGTGCCTGCTGCTGTCAATCAACCTCAGTTAGCCAACCAGGAGAGAGAGGGGGCAGGGCCGAACCACAGCTCAGTGTCTAAATGGATACACAGAGCTGTAGCTCAGCTCAGGTGCCCTCATTAGCAAGCTGCTTGCTGTGGGTACACTCAACAGGAGGGAGGGGCCAGGAGAAAAAAAAAAAGACTTTACAATCATTTTAGCTGTGGCGGATTGACCCCCCACTTGATGGTGCCTGCAATGTTTCAGCTCCAATGCCCCTTGGCAGAGCCAGCAGCATGACATTCGTGATCTTTTTAGGTTACTGTAGGGGTGACATTCCTACCACTGATTACCAAAGGGGAATTTTCCCAATTACACTAGATCAGGGATATGCAATTAGCGGACCTCCAGCTGTTGCAGAACTACAATTCCCATGAGGCATAGCAAGAGTCTGACAGCCACAAGCATGACACCCAGAGGTAGAGGCATGATGGGACTTGTAGTTTTGCAACAGCTGGAGGTCCGCTAATTGCATATCCGTGCACTAGATGGACAAATCTGAGCAGGGGTTCTCTGAGACCTGCCAATTTGATCAAGGGTTCCTCTAGGGCAGTGATGGCGAACCTTGGCAACACAGATGTTTTGGAACTACATTTCCCATGATGCTCAACTGCACTGCATATGCATCATGGGAAATGTAGTTCCAAAACATCTGGGGTGCCAAGGTTCGCTATCACTGCTCTAGGGTAAAAACGATAAAGAAAGGGTAATTGATTGTCAAAAAATAAAAAAATAGCTATAAAGCTATGAAATTGGTAACGAGAACAGGTTTATATATTATGCGATACTTCTGAATTGTAGATACTTTTTTATAAAGATCACCACACTTAACTCAGTTAAAAGGTAGCAAAATCGGCATTCGTATACTGTACATTTTTTCTATCCAAGGGTAGATTTCTGAAGGGTGCAGCTGCTGATGTCCTGCTCACTGCCAGCACTGGTGTGTTGCCACCAGATCCTATGAAAATATTTTGGCCAGTAAACAGTCTATCAGGTTTCAAAAATATGCTCCCCATTTGACTTTGCTGCCTACAAAAGCACAACCCCACATCCTATTAGAAATGTATGCAATCATCAAGAACTTGAATTGTCAATTCAGCTTTCCATGTTTAAAATAATGAAAATCAAGGTAAGGGTTGAAAGGTTGATGCCCCACTACATTTGTTATCTTCAGTTTGGACCAAAACTGATTTGATCTGCAAGTTTGTTCCAAGTTAGTGGACTCAAACTATTGAACTTAGAAAGTCAGCGTTGAAGTGGAGCAACTACTTTTCCAAAATGACAGGTCAGTATTGGCAACTTTCATTTTTCTTCAAAGAAAGGTTTGCTCTGAGTATTAACAGTGACAAACTTAAGCGAGCCTTGCATGTGACTGGGTGTTTGAAGAACACAGATTAACTTCACTTTAGCTTAATTCACATTCAATAAATCAGTACCCAAGCATGAGTTGCAGATGTTTATTATGTTCAGGGACACCTAGGATGATTTAAACGTTGACAGATACTGGGAGTATCAACTGTTACGTCACCTATGAACCTAAGCATTATTTGCAGTTGGCTTCCACAAACACACAAATAAAAAATCATGGAGTCTTTCTTACAGGGAAATATTAAAAATGAAAAAATAAAGCCTCTTAGAACTTAAACACATTTGAATTTGTATCCTTTTGTCTCATCTAAAAAACAAAATTGGTGTAATATGGGAATGTGTGATTTGGCATATATTTCTTTAATTTCCACAGATTCAATGTGGTTTCCTTCATATCCACTTTTATATTGTAACAAATACAGTTGACAAGATTGTTACATTTGCAAAGTTTACATAATAATGAATTCTTATATGGGGGTCTTTTTGGCACTTCGCTGATTCATCAACAATGCACAACATGATGAGTGTCTGTAACAGAATGACTTTGTTGATGTAAGACTCATGGCTAATGCACTAGCTCACCTATGTCTGCACTGGGTTCAAAAGTATGCTTTCATTCCTAACAAGCAGATAAGGGTACGAAATCTAACGTGTGAGGTTTTAAACTACTTATTCAGACTGTAAATTGAAAACAGTTTAGTAGAACCCAAATAATTTTGAAATCTTAAAAATAAAATCAGAAACATCAGTTACATGAATGAGGTGTAAACCACAATTCAAATTCCTTCCATCTGAGAGAATTTCACGGCTACCAAAACATGAGCAGTAGTTAACCCAACGTTGTTAATTTAATGTTTGTTAGAAGCTCACGCAAGATTGCATAATTACATACACCCCCGCTTGTATTTGTTAAAAACAATTAAAATATATATTAAACGCACGTGCACACACACCAATGTAACATGCATTATTCTGCATTGATAAACATTTAACAAAATACAAATACATTAGCCCTTTAATTATACCCAGGGATAACAAGCAACTTTCCAAATGTAATAGTTTGCTTTTTCTTTCCCTGTGCTTTCAGAAATGTCAGCGGTGTAAACTATTGTAAACATTATGTTGTTACAGCCAGTTGCAATAATCACATGTAAAATCTGGCAAGCTGGTTGTACCCAAGTTGATCAACTTGGGTGCATTCAGCCTGCCTACACATGGTTTGAATCTCAGACAGGTTCCTGCTGAACCAGCCAAGATTCGAACCGTCTATGTCCGGCTTAAAGCTGGCTGTACATTATACAATTCTCTTGTAAACTTTTCCTTTAGCTTTACCAAAACCATATAATACGACTTCAAACCTAAACACTTTTAATTTGTAGCAATCAGGCAGGACGTTATACTAAATAGTTGCAGGTAACTCCTATGCCCCGCACACACGGTCGGACTTTGTTCGGACATTCCTACAACAAAATCCTTGGATTTCTTCCGACAGATGTGGGCTCAAACTTGTCTTGCATACACACGGTCACACAAAGTTGTCGGAAAATCCGATCGTTCTGAACGCGGTGATGTAAAACACATCGGGACTATAAACAGGGCAGTAGCCAATAGCTTTCATCTCTTTATTTATTCTGAGCATGCGTGGCACTTCGTGCGTCGGATTTGTGTACACACGATCGGAATTTCCGACAACGGATTTTGTTTTATATCCTGCTCTCAAACTTTGTGTGTCGGAAAATCCGATGGAAAATGTGTGATGGAGCCTACACACGGTCGGAATTTCCGACAACAAGGTCCTATCAAACATTTTCCGCCGGAAAATCCGAACGTGTGTACGGGGCATAAAGGGGATTGAATGTATTGGCAGCCTAAGAATATGTATGGCCTTCAGTTTCAGCAGCTATAAAAGATGATTTCTATACTGCACTGCCCTCAGGCAATCACTGTAAAACAAACTGATAGCCCTTATAGAAGTTTCACAAAAATCGGCACATTGTGCCATTAAAGAGGCATTAAAAAATAAATACATCCAAAAAAAAATGCATTTACTTTTCTGCATTAGAGACTGAAAACAGTGCATTCACGATCAGTTCCAATTCTAGCCTACACACACAGAATTTAATTTACAGAGATAGACAAAGTATTAATGTCATCACTGCACTTGTGCTCCATTGCGAACTGCAAGTACCTCTACCAATTGCCTGTGAATAAATAATGTGGCTGTGCAGGTGGAGTCCTGCACAGCTTCTCCAATTTCAAATTTGACAGGATGCTGCAGGGAGAAAAACCCTGTAATCTGTAAAGGGGATTTGGGGCAGTGCATGCCAACCATGGTTCAGGCTAATTAATTTGGGTGTAATATGAAACATGGCCAGAATAATAGATAATGGTTATCTTTTAGGAATAAATCACAGACTTCAAGTAAATCTTTAAGGGCATTTGATGCCATCCATATTTTTAGATATGGAGACACTAAAAAAACCTATTCAGGTGCTACCTAATGGGTTGTGATCCCAAGTAAGGACGTGGGTTTAGCACAAAATGTATTGTTTATGGCTGTCAATATAAGACATCGACTTCAACAAATATGTGGAGCAGGTTCCTGTTACTTTGCTCAGTCCTGTCTGCAGTTACAGTGGCTTGGGCAAGTGATGCCCTCAAAGCACAGGGAAATTCAAGAGAAGTTATATTTTCAAAGTTATGAAGATTAATATGATGATTTGACCCAGGTATCCTGGACAGTACAAGGTCAATGAAGGATGCAAGATTAACCACAAAGGGAGAAGTGTGAGGAGTAAAGTAAAAGGCTGGGAAGCCTCTGTTCTAAACTGCATATGTCAGTAGACCCTCCTCCACCTGCAGGGGGGAAAAAGAACCTGGCATGAAAGGGTAGACTTGCAGTGGATGATGCCTGACAGATGATACACAAAGCTGAAACAGAGATCAAAATGCAGGTGTAATATGGTTTGTAGGATAGGATCCCCTCATTCCCTCCATATCCACCTCAATGAGTTCACCTTCAAAAGACATGTGGAAAAGGCTCATCTAATGAACAGGGTCAGCCAACCAAGTTCTAAGCCACAAAATTCTGAGCATGTGGACATTAAGGACAGTATTGTAGATCTGTGAAATCACATTCCTGATGGCATCTACGCCACAGAATTAGGCTACTCATTTCAAGAGATTGTTCACTACAGAGCTCTCCAGTTCAGTTTGAAATAGTCTGGGCAAGAAGATAAGGTGCCAAAAGCTGGATGCAGGGGGCTGGACCTGCCAGATCAAAGGATGACTTCAAAAGAGCATCCAGGCATCTATCAACTGAATCCCTAAAAAAAGGAAAACCGTCAGTAGAAATAGTGCATTGATTTAGTTCAAAAGCGTCTGGGTCCACAATGGATACATTTTCTGTTTGAATTATTATTCCATAGGGTACAAGGCAGCAAACATTCCAGGAGGGGTGAATAACCTCTTGGAGTGAGCCAATTATAATTAAGGATGAGCTCTGGCGTGTTTGCAGAGCCCGCCAGGAAGTCGGCGCTGCGCTAATTACAAGCAGTGAGACATTTCCCGATCTCTGCAGCCGCGGATCGGGACAATGTCTCACTGCCTGTGATTAGCGCAGTGCCGACTTCCTGGCGGGCTCTGCACGTGGGCTGTGCGAACACGCTGGAGCTTATCCTTAATTATAATACAGAGCCTAACTGGCTTGATCAAGAATAACAAAACTTTTTAGGAATTGCCTTTTTTTTGAGTCTATAGGAGTATGTAAAGGCTGAGCAGAGCTAAGTGCATCTAACCATGCCAGACTAGTACGCATTGCACTGTAGCCAGCATGTGGCGATAAGGAGAACAATTACTTTAACAAAATGTTGGTGAAAAGTTTTCAGAAGCCACCACTAAAATGTTCAAGTCCACTTTGTCTTCTGTAATAGTAAATGTGCTATGCAATTCAGGATGTACCCCAGAGATATAATCAGATGAGGTGAGGCCAAAATGTGTTTATGGCTTTTGGCACCCACCGTTTCCAGAAGTGATAGCCACTGGAGTAGATCAGACATAGTGACAGGAAAATGCTGCTTTAGTCAGACAGGCTGCAGGTTGGGAGCTTGAATCTGGGGAATGAAGTGGAATGAAGTGGATGATCTTGTTCTAGAGCCCGCAGCAGAAATCTCATGTGCTCTCGCTCCCAAGCGCCTGTAAACTGCCATTGGTAAATAAGGATCTTCCGCTGCTGGGTAATCACAGACTGAGGGGGTTAAGTATGTCTAAAATTCAAGAGTTGCAATAACCCAGACAACAGGTGAGACCGCCCAGTCAGCTTGCATCTTTGGTGGAAGAAGTGGACTGGAAGTGCACAGTTAAGAGTCTTATAGGCACTACATCACTATCCAGAAGGGAACATGATCAATATTAGGGAAAAACACTCAAGTGTACCCCATAACCTGTTACTTCAAAACTGCTTGTGTATTTAGCACGGTTTTGCTTCTTGTAGGATAAAAGCATATCATGTAGGGTGTACAAGTAATGATCCAACAAGACATGTATAGCAAGGAATAGGTATGTGCAGGTTCAGGGAAATCCTATTCTATCTTGTCCATGTCGCTGGTCTCGTCCAAGCTCCAGGCTTTACCCATCAAAGTCTTTGAGAGTTAGATGCCATAAGAATGGACCATGGTCCTGGATCTGTATAGCACCCTGCAGCCAATTCACTTATTGCACCATGTACCATAACAAATGCTGAATATATCTTCTCCAATAGGAGACATGGTCGATCACATAAGGACTCACACAAAAGTTATATGGATATACTATGGTGCAGTTCCCTGCAAAACTTTTGCTGGTGTCCAAACTCCTTAAGGGCTCTTTCACACGGGGCAGATCAGTCATGATCCGCCCCGTGAACATCCGCTTGCTCAGCGGGGATAGCTCCGCCGATCCCCGCTGAGCAGGAAGATGACAGGTGCATCGCTGCACGCTGTGCAGCGACGGACCTGTCAGAGCGCCGCTCTCCCCTATGGGGGGATCGGATGATGACGGTCCGTAGTGTCCGTCGTCATCCGATCCGATCCGAAAACGGAGGAAAAAGTAGGTTTTTCCTCCGTTACACTTTTCGGATCGGAGCGGGTCGGATGTCAGCGGACATGTCACCGCTGACATCCGACGCTCCATAGGGATACATGTATGTCCGTTTTTCATCCGAAAATGGAAGGATGAAAAACGGACATACGGATCCCTCGTGTGAAAGAGGCCTAAGGTAGATTCACCCATGGTCCAAGAATCAATTCCCATGTTGTTTACTGTACAAGTAAAATACAATCTTTATTTCAGAGATTTTAAAAATTCACAATTACATGGATTGATATTTAATAAATATAAACAAAAAACAGAATTGGACCCCGACTGATCGTTTCTATCAACTAATATTAAGACATATTCCTAATACTTGTACATGTAATGGTTTTTTATACGAATGGCATTTTAAAACTGCATGTTCAATTCAACCAAAAATTCCCTATGGAATCCACTGGGTAGTTAACATTTGGAAAACCTTTTTGAGCAAACAATTGGATGAAATATGTGACAAGAAGGGTAAGAAAGAGATTTGATGATCTCTCCAACTTGGCTTTCAGATCCCTGGAAAGGTAACCAAATAACTACACTCTAATATTTGACTGCAATGGGATATAAACAGGTGATTACGTCTTTCATGTAAACTTTCCATATTTACTATTCATAACCCTGCATAAATAACAATTTAAATTACTTGGGTGCTCTGTGATAAGCGTATGTTGTTGTGAACAACTGGTGGCATATAAAGTTTGTTAGAGTTATACTGGAACTGGAAAGTGAACAAACATGTCATGGTCTATTTGAAGCAGGACAGATTTAATATCAAAATGTATAGTTTAGTTATGTATTTATAGAAAAAATTGCAAACATGGCTACAGATCTCTTAAAAGAAATACAAATCCTTGTGCAGTTAATAAAAATGTGTGTATATATATACATATATACATATATATATATATATATATACATACATATATATACACATATATATATATATACACATATATATACACATATATACACATATACATATATATATACACACACATATATATATATATATATATATATATATATATATATATATATATATATATATATATATATATATATATATATATATATATATACACATATACACATATACATATACACACACAGTAGGGATAGAAAGTATTCAGACCCCCTTAAATTTTTCACCCTTTGTTATATTGCAGCCATTTGCTAAAATCATTTAAGTTCGTTTTTTTCCCCATTAATGTACACACAGCACCCCATATTGACAGAAAAACACAGAATTGTTTAAATTTTGCAGATTTATTAAAAAAGAAAAACTGAAATATCACATGGTCCTAAGTATTCAGACCCTTTGCTGTGACACTCATATATTTAACTCAGGTGCTGTCCATTTCTTCTGATCATCCTTGAGATGGTTCTACACCTTCGAGTCCAGCTGTGTTTGATTATACTGATTGGACTTGATTAGGAAAGCCACACACCTGTCTATATAAGACTCTACAGCTCACAGTGCATGTCAGAGCAAATGAGAATCACAAGGTCAAAAGGAACTGCCTTTAGAGCCCAGAGACAGAATTGTGGCAAGGCACAGATCTGGCCAAGGTTACAAAAAAATTCTGCTGCACTTAAGGTTCCTAAAAGCACAGTGGCCTCCTTAATCCTTAAATGGAAGACGTTTGGGATGACCAGAACCCTTCCTAGAGCTGGCCGTCTGGCCAAACTGAGCTATCGGGGAAGAAGAGCCTTGGCGAGAGAGGTAAAGAAGAACCCAAAGATCACTGTGGCTGAGCTCCAGAGATGCAGTCGGGAGATGGGAGAAAGTTGTAGAAAGTCAAACAATCACTGCAGCCCTCCACAAGTCGGGGCTTTATGGCAGAGTGGCCTGACGGAAGCCTCTCCTCAGTGCAAGACACATGAAAGCCTGCATGGAGTTTGCTAAAAAAACACCTGAAGGACTCCAAGATGGTGAGAAATAAGATTCTTTGGTCTGATGAGACCAAGATAGAACTTTTTGGCCTTTATTCTAAGTGGCATGTGTGAAGAAAACCAGACACTGCTCATCACCTGTCCAATACAGTCCCAAACAGTGAAGCATGGTGGTGGCAGCATCATGTTGTGGGGGTGTTTTTCATCTGCAGGGACAGGACAACTGGTTGCAATTGAGGGAAAGATGAATGCAGCCAAGTACAGAGAAATCCTGGATGAAAACCTTCTCCAGAGTGCTCAGGACCTCAGACTGGGCCGAAGCTTTATCTTCCAACAAGACAATGACCCTAAGCACACAGCTAAAATAATGAAGGAGTGGCTTCACAACAACTTTGTGACTGTTCTTGAATGGCCCAGCCAGAGCCCTGACTTAAACACAATTGAGCATCTCTGGAGAGACCTAAAAATGGCTGTCTACCAACATTTACCATCCAACCTGACAGAACTGCCCCTGGGGGGGAACCCACGCCGTTTTTTTATTTAAAATTTGGCGCGGCGTTCCCCCTCATGATTCATACCAGACAGCTGTCAGCACTGCCTGTCGCTCATCGCGAAAGGAAAAGTTTTCCTTTCCCGATGAGCGAGCCAGTGTGAGATGCACAGTACCCTGTCGCCCGAGAACCAGCGCTGGAAACACAATCTCGCGGTCAGGTACTGTAAATGCAGTTCCAAAAATACAACAGAAAAGAGCTAAATAACATGTATCAACTAGTCGTGTTTCACTTGATCAAAACTCTAAATTACTGTAAGAAGAATACATGGTTCTTGTTTAATGTTTTTCTTTTGTAAAAGAGAAATTATGTACTTAAGTAATGTAAAAGGGATAAAAAAAAAAGGTAATTATGTTTCAGTTGTTGATCAGATGTGGCATACTGTATATAGAGTTAGGACAGTAAGTTCTACTGTATTTAATATGTTCATTCAATTGAAACGTCTAACTAAAGTTTTCAATAACAAAGATTATATTCCGTTTGAAATATTTCCTGTGCTTTAACTTTGGGAACTTCTAGGTACACATCTTTCTTACAAGTTCAACAACCACTGACTTTTAGTGCCAACAGATTTAGGATGAAAAGCAATAAGGAAAGTCTTTGTCAAGGGTCTACGTTCAAATGTTCCTTTCATGCAGTTCTGTTGTGCTAGTATGTTAACATTTCACCTGTTTAATGCTAAACCTAAACTTGAAAGTTACAAGGGCAAAAAAAATAAATAAATGGACTCATGGATAAAATAAAAAAAGGATTTAACAGCACATATGAAGATGACAGCAACAGCAGTAGTGCAAAAATAAAAAGTACTCACGCAGAATCTACTGGCCAGAAGTTGATCAGAGTAACAGGACTGAAAGACAAAAATGGGGAGGTGAAGAGAGAGCATAGAACGGAAAAGTGGAATGAGCTTTATGACATTAACATGAATGCAAATCAAAGCAGCCAATGAAGAAAATTATACATACATACATAATTAAAGCTCAGAAATACAAGCTGAAATAGTGGGCTCGGAAAACAGACTTGATCACAATAGAATAAAAATCCAATGCATTTTTGTTTGAATACCTGATGGATAATAAAATAAGCCACACATTTATAATCAAAAGTAGCATGCTACAAATTAGGTGATGTGCCAGAATACTGGTGATCTTACAACTTTGTTACACTTATAAACAAAGAAAATATTCATGTTGCCTAAAACAACTAATCACATTCAAATAACCAATTTTCTAAACAACAGTAGAAAATTAAGGTAGGAATGATGGGAGGCAGTAGACAACACTATAGGGCATATTTAAAGGGCAATTCATAAAGCTATTTGCCCTGTAAAGAAGGAATGTTTGTTTTGTGCAAATACCAGTAAAATGAAATGCAACTAGGCTATTTTCCAGGCAGATGTTCTTCATTTATAAAAAAATAGGGTGATTTAGAAAAACACCACATTATGGCCACTAGATGAAGCTGATGACCATAGGACAAAAAAATCTTATTTACCGCTGACTATATCTAGTGGTTATATTGTAGAATTTTTGTTATTCACACAATACTTATGAAGAATATATGCTCTGTTGAAAAAATAGGCAAGTAGCATTCAATCTGACTGGAATTTGCACAGAACGAATGTACAAGGGCTGTACCAAAAGTAATGCAAAAGTGGGCATGATTTATTTTTATTAACCTCTTAGTGCCTACAGTACAATTTGCGGTCTCTGGGCAGCCGAATGACAACCGAAAGTTTACAGATGTGGTTTGTCTTCAATGCCACTTTCCCCTTCTTTAAACTTGCCCTGGTCAATGAAATCATCTGTAAACATTCCATAGCCTTCTGTGGATGTCGGACAGCCTACACCACTCACTCGTCAAGAACCCAATGATGGTACGTTGCATCTGCTTGGAATCCATAATCTGCCTCCAAAAAGAAAATTGTGAAATCTGAACAATCTATCCAAGTTAATAAAATTTTTATTACCGCTTTTGCATCACTTTCGATACAGCCCTTGTAAATGCAGTTTTGCAGAATTATTAATTTTTTTTTTTCTTTATATATACTCCCCAATATCCATCATCTCTACCTCAATCTAGCTATATGTTTTCACATTAGAAAAAAAAAAGAGTGAGGTTCCAATCACCATAGCCATTCAGAGAGCTCAGTTTGCTGTGAAAGTATTGCTTTAATGTAAAAATTTCACAGAGTAGTAGGATTACCATTTAGAATCTAACGACAGGTTAATAACTTCATTGTTTTGGCAAAGATATGCTGTTTGCAAAGTTTGTTTTATTATAAGATTAAAACTTTAGCATACAGCTAAATGTATGGCTACTACATTGTTCACTATGTACATAAACCTAGAGACCATGATAGCAACAGTGCAGGTGTTGTCTCCCATGAACCTGAAACCTGCTACCAACAGGAAGTTTCCTAAACTATTCATGTTAAATATTATGCTACTGGCAGATAGAGAAATTAACACATTTTGATCTGCACCTGCTGTGTGATTGGGATCATCAGAGATACATGTGCTTAAATTATAGAGAGTAAACCAGAAATCAATTTTTCTGAGGTTCTTTTGCTTTCTTGTCTTTGAAGTGAACTTAACACAAGGTTTGTCAAAGCCTTTAAACCCTACCTCACAATAATAAAACTTAACCTCTGCCTGCCCAGCCCCAACATTCCTTTAACTGGGTCTTTAAGTCCAGGGGTGGGATGGACTTCCCAATTATGTGCACAATCACTGCAGTAGTTGGTGCTACTACAGTAATCGCCACAATCTTCCGAGCGTTGTGCTGAGCAGCTATAGTGTGCATGAAATCGATCAGCACAGCCCCAAGTCGCAGAACACCTTATATTTTTCTCAATGAATATAAGGCTCACACTAATTGGATGAGGTGGAGATTGTGGTGTCACAGCCCCTTCCCAGAGGTAGAAAGAAAATAAATACAAGTTAATATTACCATGTAGAATTTCAGGTTTACGAATTCTAAAGAAACACTTGATTATAGTATTTCTGCAGAGCATAGGGGACATCCTTTTTCCTACTGACATGTAGTGTCATTATTTCTAATATTGTATCCTACCCGAAGGAGTAAATTATAGCACAGCACAGCACAAAAGGCTTTTGTAAAAAAAAAAAAAAAATGAATAAAATAAAAAAAGTGTCTTGCGTACTTTGTAACATTTTCTATTATTCCTTTTAAGTGTTTACTTTGTATGGATTCATTTTTCCAAATTGTAAATTTCTGTAGAATCTGCTACATCAGTCACCACTAAATGGTGGACCGCGGTTCGGATCTGGACAAGGTCACTGCCCCATCTAGACCGCTGAAGTCCCACCATTTAGGAGCAGGTTCTTCCCCTCAGCTGCTGCCACTGCTGTCCTCCTCTGAGCTGACATCAAAGGCAGGACAGTTCTGGATGGAGGACAGTCCTCCTTTTCCCTCCCCTTTTTCCATTGGATAGGGGGTTCTGAGTGTATTTACATTATTTGCAGGTATTCATGTATGTAATATATTCGTATATATATTTGTACTTTTTAATACACATATACAGTTTAATGTTTTTGTAATAAAAATATGATGTCTTAGAACATTTTGTATTTGGTGATATTAGACATACTAACGGTGCTGTCGCCAAACACCCGTTATTCCTTATCCTTCTATTTTTGATTACACAGTTCCAGGTTGGTCTCTCAGCATTTAGCTGGGTTAGCCATTAGGACATTCCTCCTCTATACCCCATTTTAACTGTGATAGGAAGACAGGAACTTTTCAAGTTAACCAGCAGGTGTTTGGTAGGTGTCTGGGTCCTAGGATGCAGAGCGGTCTTAGCAACCAATCACAAGCTGGTTAACAGGAAAAGTTGTGCAGCTCCCACCTTCCATCCAAAACAGTCCTGCCTCCGATGTCAGCTCTAGACCTTCTGAGCCTCCTGCCCTCAGGCCTGTGTACGGTAGGACAGAGAAGAGGGCTATGTTACTGCTGGGAAGCATACGAAGGAGTGTAAAATAATTTTTGAGGGTGGGGGGGTTAATCCTTATTCCAACTCAGTGATTTTGTCTTTGAATTTTTTCACAAACGTTTGACATGTTGGTGTTCTTTCACTTGGATGTTATAAGTCGCACTAAGTAAATACAGCTGGATAAAGCTAAGGCCATATGCAGTCATGACTGATCTTTGCCAAAAACGCACCTTGAAGATTCTGAGGCCACATGGAAAAAGGTGTTATGGCCAGATGAGTCAAATTGAATTATTTGGCCTCAACACCAAACGATATATCTGGCGGAAATTCAATACAGCTCATAATCCAAATAACACCATTCCTACAGTAAAGCAGAGGTGGTAATATCTTGTTATAGGGGTGTTTCTTTTCTGGAGCAGGGACTGGAGCACTTGGATGGGGCAAAATATTGTCAAATTCTTGAGGAAAATCTGCTGCCCTCTGCCAGAAAACTCAATGGGAAAAAGGTTTACCTTCCAACATGACAATGACCCAAAGCACACAGCAAAAATTACCAGACAGTGGTTGAAGGAGAAAAAGGTGAATGACCCTGCATGGCCTAGTCAGAGTCCAGGCTTAAACCCCATTGAAAATCTGAATCATTGAAGACTGCAGTCCACAGTCACCATCAAACTTAACTGGACTTGAGCAGTTCTGCAAAGAAGAGTGGACAAATATTGCAGAGTCTAGATGTGCAAAGTTAGTAGAGGCATATCCCAACAGACTAAAGGCTGTAATAAATGCAAAAGGTAGTTCAACAAAATACTGGCACAAGTGGGTGATACTTTTTAAAAACTTAGTGATTCTGTTTTAAAAAAAATTCTGACATGTTGGTGTTATATCTTTCACTTGGATGGTATAAGTTGCACTAGTAAATACAGCTGGATGGAACAAAAGTGATTTTAAAGGGGGTGATTCTTTTCTTTACCCACTGTAAATCATTGCTACCTGCATTCTGTGTGTAGGCAACCTATTTATTTCAATGGGCTGTTTTACATGCAGAAACGCAGAAAAGTCTTTGACCCTTTTTAAAATTGTGCTGCACTGAGCCGCATGGTGCCATTTGTGCTTGCAAAAATGTGCCATGTTTGAAGATGCTCCGAGATGCCATTAAGTATCAAACAAGTAATTCAGTCCTCTGCTGGAAGAAAGTTTTACTGACTGTCTGAATTTTAATTCAATACCCCTGTGTGCTACATCACAGGAGGCTGTATACCAACTACTACAGTAATTCTCTGCTTCCACAGCGGTCCCACAGGTATGAAACATGAATACTTACATTGGTCCAAGTTGATTTAAATATGCAAAACCATACTTGGAGTTCAGCTTTAAATGTTACACAGTTTATGTCACTTCTGAGGAGTTTTACTTTTTTCTGCCTCTAAACGATCCTCTACATTAGCCTACATGTCCATGCACACATAGGCATTTACAGGCATTTAGAGGCAGGGGCATTTATGAACAAGGTTTTTTACTGAAACGTAAGCTGCTGTAAATTGCACACTGTACCCTTTATCAATAAAGTACTTTTATTAGGAGGACGCAATGCCGGCTCTCTATTTTATACTCTTATGTCGTTATAAGTGCCAGGAAGACACCGTGAGCTTTGGAGCAACATTGGACTACCTCTAGGGAGAATTAACCTAGGTGTATATCTTCGTATACAGGCGTTTAGAGACAGAAAAAAACCTAGGGCCAGCGCATTCAGGAGAGGAGTTTTTCCGTAAATAAAAACGCCCGGCACACCTAAACGCGCCTGCCGTGTTTAGTGCTAAACGCAGTGGCTGCGTTTTGTGCTTCAGCATTTATTTCAATGGCCAGAATAACTATTCTGGCCAATGAAATGAAGCAAACCAAAACACTTGATGCGTCTGAACACATCTAACGACGTTTGAAAAAGATGCAGCTTAAAGTGGTTGTAAGGCCTCATACACGGACGTTTTTACAGCTGAGTTTTTGAGCTTTTTTTGCAGCTTAAAAACGCCACTCCATGTTATTCAATGGCCTCCATGGCATTTTTGAGCTCTAACAGGCATTGGCGTTTTTAAAATAGCAAAAAAAAACCCAGGGCCAGCGCGTTCTGAGGCTCCAGCGCTAGAGAGCTAGAGCTGTAAAAAGGTCAGGCACCGGTAAAAGGTGTTTAACATGGTAAAGGGAATTCCCCCACGCCAAAAAAAAAAAAAAGCGCATGGAGGTCCTCCCAAGATCCATACCAGACCCTTATCCAAGCACGCATCCCAGAAGGTCAGGAAGGGGGGAGGGGGGGACAAGCGAGCGCCCCCTCCTGGACCATACCAGGCCACATGCTCAACATGGGGGGTGGGTGCTTCGGGGCAGGGGGGCCTTGCGCCCCCCCACCCCAAAGCACCTTGTCTCCATGTTGATAAGGGCCTCTTCCCGTCAACCCTTGCCCAGTGGTTGTGGTTTGCAGGAAAGAAAACCCAGATCCTGGCCCCCCCATCCTAGGTGAATGAATATGGGGTACATTGTACCCCTACCCATTCACTCCAAAAAAGTGTTAATAAAACCACTACACAGGTTTTTTAAGTAATTTATTAAATCAGCTCTGGCGTCTCTTTTGATTTCTTTTCCCCTCTCCGGCTCTACTCCCTTCTCCAATAAAGTCTTCTCCCTCTGCCAGTTCTTCTCCCTCTCTGTGCTGTCTTCTAGCTCTTTTGCTGGGTCTTCACCCTCTGTTCTTCCGATGTTGACTCAACGCAATCTCCCGGTGTAAAGCTGGGTCCGCCGTGTGCAATGACTTAAATTGGCATGGGGCAGGGCCACCGATGACGTAATTTGGAGACCACACCCCTTGTGACATCACCCCATCATGCCCCAGGCGGTGACGTCACAAGGGGCTTGACCACCAAATTGCATCATCAGGTTACCCATGTGTATGAGGCCTAAACCTCAGGCATACAATATTAAAGCATATCCCTCTATAGCAGGGGTCTCCAAACTATGGCCTTCCAGTTGTTCAGGAACTACAATTCCCTTCATGCCTAGTCATGTCTCTGAATGTCAGAGTTTTACAATGCCTCATGGGATGTGCAGTTCCGCAACAGCTGGAGGGCCGTAGTCTGGAGATCCCTGCTCTATGGTGTGTACTTGTCTCAATTAGGAACAGCAAATGTCCTCTTTTTCTGCTGCTTTGTTCCTGTGCTACCCATGCATGAATCACGTCTGAGAGCTCTGTGCCAGTGTACTGAGTAGAGGGGGGGGTGTCGCTTCCCTCCAATGAGCTCTCCTCACTGAGCTCTGCAGAGAGCAACTTCCGCTCTCCACCCCCTTTTTCTGAACTCTCAGACAAGCTTTATAACTGAGCACTTTGAACAGATATAGAGAAGAGAAGACTGTAGATAGACAGGGACAGCTTATGTAGGATAATGTGTTTAATCTCTGTGTATCACCTGAGGCCAGTTACTTCACTGGGTATATGTAAGGGTTTACCCTTTTAAAGAGCACTTTTGATGCTGCTTTTGCCTGCCAGGAGAAAGGCGTTACGAAGAGTGGCGGTGTGCATGAGGTCATAATGTAGCGCCAACATATTTTCCCAAATTTTAAATTTCGGAAAAATAACAAAATTAGATAAAAATAAAAAATAAAAGGGATAACAGTGAACGTAAAAAAAAAAGTTGTGAGGCCTTTTTTTTACAAAAGCCAAATGTTGGAACTGTGCTACAATATAATATACTACCCTGAGGTAGGCTGCTACATTAGGCATTAATGGCACTACATGTAAAGCGACTGTCCTTTTTGGTATAAATTTAATAATCATGTTGTCCTGAAGTAGTTGTGGAAAATGCATCAAATCACATTAGTGTGCAATCCATTTATAACAAAGTATGGCTGCAGTTACAAATTTATAGGTTGGTCTAGAGAGTTTTTTTTTCATATATATTGTCTTTTTACGCTCAGAACTAAAACCATTTTTACAGTGTTTGTTTCTTTATGATCAGTAAATAGATACCACATATCAATCCTAATTGTTTTCACATTTCTACTACCTCTAGGACTTTCTGCTGCTCCTTTTCTCTGCTACTCCCTTCCTTATTCCCTTCGCCAACCCTCCTCAGCAAATACCATCTTCATAAATGCATAAAACCTTGTTTTATAATACTACCAGACTTTCACTGGTTTATATACAGGTAACTACACTGATACCTATACCTCCCACTGTTCAAATTTCTATGACCTAGTATGTATGAATGTGAGTTAGGGACCTTAGATTGTAAGCTCCTTGAGGGTAGGGACTGATGTGAGTGTACAATGTATATGTAAAGCGCTGCGTAAATTGATGGTGCTATATAAGTACCTGAAATAAATAAATAAATGATCACTTCTAATACTCTAAATCCTAGGTTTGAATCACAATCGACATACTAAAGGTTCTATCTTCTCTGAATGTCTGTGTGTATTTCATATGGATGTTCAGTTTCCTCCCCCAGTCCAAAAAAATACTGCTAGCTTGCATGGCTTCCTCCCAATTTGTTCAATAGTGTATATGTGCGTGGTAAATAATTTTGAACAGGGAATATAGAATTGAAACTATGCATCTTTAAAGTGCTGCAGAATATGTCGGCACTTTATAAACAATGAAAATAAATATATATTTTTTTCCTTTCTACTTTTAGACCAATTTATTTTAAACATGTTTCTCATTCCCAGGGTTTCAATATAGGTTTTTTTAAGCACCTATATGTTCCATTGCTGTACAGTGATGCAGAATATGTTTTTAAAAAGAGTTATTTAGCTTTGTTTTATCAGGATTTGAAATGCAAAAGAAAACATCTACAATTTATTGAACTGCGCAATATCTCAGAAAAACAAACCTGAACAACTCTAAATACAAGAAATAGGACAGATTTTAGGCCTCCCTAGCTTATCAAATAAAATAAAACCCAAGCTTGGCTATAAAAACTAATGAAAAACAGGAATAGAATGCTACTCTACTACAGCTGACAATCTTTTTTTGTTTTGTTTTTTACGGCAAAACAAAGAGGTAGTAGAAAATTTGTAAAGAAAAAAAATTGACTGGTCAGTAAATTTCTTATCTTGGAGTATGGTACGAGACTAAAAGTTACAGACCATGGGTGAAGCTGGCCATAGACGGAGTGATTTTCATTCCTGCAAACTACTAGCCACTGTGTTCTCCCAGCTGATGAAGCTGTCCTCGCCAGGAAAACAGTGATTATAACATCCGCTGGCAATAATCGCATGTAAAATCTGACAGGCTGGTTGTACCCAAGTTGATCGATCAACCTGGGTACATTCAGCCTGTCCATACATGGTTTGAATCATTGAATCAGCTGAGTTTCGAACAGTCTATTGCTGGCTTTATATGCTGCTACTTTCAGGTGATCGGACACTAGCTAAAGTGTTGCTGGAAATGCCCCCAGTGCACCTACATATAACCTTACCCACTCTGTGGGACTCCAGTTTTGTAGCAAATAATAAGGAGACACACAGGGGAGGTGACTGGTGTCCTGGTCTGTACTCCAAGATATGAAATGTACTAGTAAGTCAACCTTCCCATCATCTTAAACGTACAGTAAAGGACAGGGAGTCAGAGACCATGCAATGTCACCAAATAAAATGAGGGGTGGGCAACAACAAGACAAATGGCAGAAATAAGGACATGCACACACAAAAAAAAAAAAAGGCGAAAGAAAAAAGGGTCAACGGACCCTAAACACTCAGATGAGTGGGTAAAGCACCTTGTGGCTTAAGC
Organism: Lithobates clamitans; assembly: GCA_037952925.1. Taxonomy (NCBI): domain Eukaryota; kingdom Metazoa; phylum Chordata; class Amphibia; order Anura; family Ranidae; genus Lithobates; species Lithobates clamitans. The sequence continues at coordinate 1,551,057 of JBBGZY010000913.1, read as the reverse complement.
TTGCATCTCCAGTAAGGTTAGGAGGATCAGGGTCATAGATAGGGATGGGCCGAACAGACTCCTGTTCGGTTCGCACCAGAACTTCCGAATACCGCAAAAGTTCGGACCCAAATAACGAACCCCAATAAAGTCAATGGGACCCGAACGTCAAAAATCAAAAGTGCCCATTTTGAAGGCTTATATGCAAGTAATTGGGCATACAATGGTTATAGGGTTCCGGGTCCTGCCCTGAGGGACATGTATCAATTAAAAAAAAAGTTTGTGAAAAACGTCATTTTTAAATGAGCAGTGATTTTTTTAATTTTTAAAGTGAAAGCCTAAAAATGAAAAATTCCTTCCAACATAGTGCCTGGGGGGTCCTCTTAGTCTACCTGCAAACTGGCAGATCTGTACCATGTCTAGAATCTGCTGCAGCAATAATTGCATTTATAAAGCCAAAAAAAAAAATGACATTTTCCCTGCAAGCTGCCTTTATTTTGCTCAGCAACATCTGGGGAGCCAGTGTGTATGATGAGGACACAATGTAGTGCACTGGGAATAAGATTAGAGATTTTTTGGATACATTCTGGTGTCACTTTGACTTTGTATAGAAGTAACAGGTGCGTAAAAATTGGTCTCTGGCGCCTTCTCACCGTAACCCTATAGAGGTACTCTTAATGAAAGCAAGAATTGGCCTTGCAGTAAGAAATTGCAATGATATGCACCTGTCAAACAGGTGCAGAAAAAATACTCTTTGGGTGTCAGGGGCACCTTCCCACCGTAACGCTATAGAGGTACTCTTGATTAAGGGGAAAAAAAATTGCAATGATATGCATATGGTTGGTGTTTTTGCCACATTTGATGTGCCTGAGACACAGTTTGCAGATAGCAACAGTGTGATCTGTGTCAGATGTGCTGAAAAAGGCCCAGACAGCTGAGCTTTGGGGAGTGGGCCGGGAGATAACAGATGCAGAATGTGATGGAATAGGGTGGCTACTCTCTACTCTTTCTTGATGTCAGCCTCCTTGGGGTTGTGCCGCCTCACCTTCAGTTTCCTCCTCTGCTCTATCTGCCAAGTCGCATCAGTGACATCATCATCATCATATCCAGCTCCTCCATCTTCATCATTACCACTGGAGGCAACTTTGCAATATGCTGTGGCTTGGGGAACATGAATGCCAATTTGTCTACCAGTGTTCCTCACTCTTTCTAGGCTCATGATCCTGCCATCCTCAACCTCTAAACCATCTGAATCCAGTAATGGCTGGGCATCATAAAGGTGCAAGTGGCTGACGCTGTGGTCAAATACCTCAACGGACTCCTCAGTGGCTGATGTTGGGGCTATGGCAGGAATAGATGTGGACAAGGAGGCAGGTTTATCCATTCTGGCAAATGCAGGGGACTGCACACTTGTCTCTGCTTGTGTGACAGAGGATGAGGAAGGTTTAGTAAGCCAGTCCACCGCGTCCTCTGCATGCTGTGGCTGGATAGAATGGGCAAACCCACTAAACAGAGGAAATAAAGCCCTGCCTGAGGACTGACCACAACATCAACCTTTGCCTGTGGACACATTTGTTGCTGGTCCCCCTTACAGTGCCATGGGAATGTCTGCCTCTCCTTGTTGTCCTCCTAGACATTATTGGGAGGGAGGGGGCGGTGCTTATAAGCAAATGTAAAGAAGATGTTGAAATCTGTATGTAGATGGACTTTATTCAATGTAAAGAGGTGTTTGGTGCACTTTAATTTGAGTACTCACACTACACAGACACACTCCACGGATATACTAGAATATACTGCAATATAATGTGCCAAACGTACAGTGAAGCACAGAACTATATGGTGAAAAAATGGCAGTAACGCACACAAAACTATATGGCGTTCAACTGGCCGTAACGCACACAGGCGTAAATGACGTTAAACTGTCAGTAACACAATCAAATAGATGGTGTTCAACCGTCACTACACTGACGCTATCTAAAAACTGTCACTACTCTAGCTATACACCAATGTAAAGATTACTGACACAGTCTCACTACACTACACTAATGTATGTATGAATGACACGGTCTCACTACACTACAGTGAAACTATCTGAGCTGTCCCTACTCTAGCTGCACACTATGCAAAGCTGAATAATGCTCCTCCTCACTACACTCACACTATCCCTAGACTGACACTAAACTAATATTCTACACTGACAATTGAAGCAAAATAGCACAGTATAGTACACTAACTAATAACACTGAACAGAGCCTTGTTCTATTTCCACGCTGAAATCACACTGAAAATGGCTGCCATTGAAAGAAAACTTTTATACTGAGGGGCGGGAATAAGCCATGATTGGCTAAAGTCATGATGACAGTGACCAATCATGACTCTGACAGTGCTCGGTGCCCTGATTGGCTGAAGCTTTCACTGCTTCAGCAAATCAGGGCTCGCAATGCACTGTTCAGCACCGCAATGCATTGTGGTCGGTTCGGGGGGGGCGAACAAACGGTCGAACGACCTGTTTGGCTGTTCGTCCAAACAGCGAACGTTCGGCCCAAAATTATGCGCGGGCCAAACGGTTTGCCCATCCCTAGTCATAGACCTGAATAGATTTAGGTGATAGAGAGACAGAAGAGGTTCTAGAATTACAGAGAGATTAACAAAGAAACCATAGTTTCAGTGAAATCTGCCTTAGTCAGATAGGCTGTCTGTCTGTTGCATGTCTGATAGGGAGCTAGAATTAAAAGGGAGCAGCATCAAAAAAAGACCTTGCTCTGCTCTGGTACAGGGGAATAGCTATCATCCTGAGCTTTTCACTGCTGTCTGTAGCATCAGTGCTATGAGGCTTTTTTTTCTCAGCTCATCTGTGCCTTGTCCTTCCATTGCTAATTGAGGGGATCCCCTGTGGGATACTTATGAAATGGACGCAGAAAGAGAGGGTATTAGTGTGTTTGGGAAAGGAATTATGATAACCCATGCGCTGACCGATGTCCTGTGGCTGTGTCTCTGGGACAGTAGGCAGACATGCTTCTTTCAATCTCAATAGAAATGGTGGGCAGAGAGACATCAGACAATAGGCATAGTGCAAAAAGTCTCCTCCCAAGCAGTAATGCCGTTTAGCAAAAACAATCCAAATGTAAAAAGCTAAACATTAGGAAAACATTACCTACCACTAATGTAGTAAAAACATTTACAGAGGGGATAAAATAAAGTGAATACCACTCCATAAGTTAAAATAGGACATCCGTCATGAATACAAGGAAATCCTATCTTACTTTATCAATGCTGCAGATTACAGAAGGGAACCAAACTTTAACCGTCATGGTGCGCATTCCACCGGAGTCTCCAGGGTCTGTGTGCCATAGGAATTTCTCATAGCACTGGCCATATATAGCACCCTGTGGTTAACTACACTCATTACAAAATGGAGTGCCAAACCCAGGATTGAGTACCCAAGGCAAAAATTACTGGCTGGCCCCACTGCTGTGGATACAGATCTGGATACAGTTCCCAAGATGTAAATCTAAGTTAACCATCTCAGAAACTGCTAGAGAGCCCCGAGGCAATAAGCAGTTAGATCTTGATAGAACTATCGGTTGAAGTAGTAAAGAAAAATGAAAATAAAAAGAATCGTTTAGAAAACTAACTTCTCCATAGAAGATGTCTATCACCTAAAGAAACCAGCAAAAAGTCCCATGAAGTGGGTGCATTTTTATTTGAAGATGCATTGAGGTAGTTCCCAAAGCTTTTTTTCCACTGTCCAGTCACTTTAGAGTAGTGGCATACCCATGGTCAATGGCTTCCTGTCCTGTGTCCAGCACTGTACAATTAAGATAACAAGTTCCATAAGGATATATTCAGGGATACTTTTTTTTTTTTTTTTTAAAGGCACATGTCATGATAGATATATGAGAGATACCATAGATTTTTAAGGTGCATGTTCACAATTTGACGTTGGCCCTTGAAGCAAAGTAGACACTCGCTGCTGTTTACATTAGCTTGATTATTGACAGTCCTCTGTGCATAGTAGAATGTTGCCCCATATAATGTGGCAGTTAAGGATTTATTACAAATGCTTATTTTTCCTGCAAGGTCCACTTTAAGTAAAATTACAGTTTTAGATTCTTGCTTTATTTTAAAATTAAGATATTGCCTTGCATATTTGTCGATAGATTTGCTACAGTACTTCAATGGTGTTTTGTGCAGGTGTACATACTACTGCAGACTTTCTAAACACATCAGCTTGTGTTTCCTACAGCCAAAATACATTCCAGAAAAGATGAAATGTATTAATGTAAAAAACTAAAACAGAACTGGGAATAGGGAAATGACAAAGGCATTTGCAGGTCCAGTAGAGTGTACTCACGTGTCCATGTTGTCTCCTTCTAGGACAGTCTGAACAGGCAGGTAACCCATTCTTGGGTGCTTTGCAAAATATCGTTTAGTCCTGAATTTATTCTTCAAAACCTTTGCAAAGTCGCGTACATCTTCTCCAGATGTAGTCTGAAAGAAGACAAATACATTTCTTTGTGAATGTCAGACTCGACCGCGTGAATTGAAAAGTACGGTAAAAAGCATTTTTTTGCTTTGAGAACGAGAGAGCTGTGAAGTAGCAGGGTCAAAAAGAAAACAAATCCATTGATAGATTTAGAATTCGGCTCAGCATTCTCCTTGAGAGAATATGCATTCAGGTATTAAATGTTTTACAGGAAAGTATTTGGCAACTGCCTTTATTTAGTGGCTTACAACAATGAGATTTAGCATTTCTTAGTTCCTTCTTTTGCTGTTAAGTTCAAAGCTAAACTCAGTCATGGACTGTGGTTTATGGAAGCCAAAAACATCAACCAAAACAAAGAGCTTGGCACCTACCATTTTTCTTTAGCTATTCATGTCAGGTCCAGTTAAGAAGGGTTCATTCATGTTAATAGCTGTACAAGCTCTTATAGGCAGACAGACTATAATCTAATATGAATTATTTAAAAATTATACAGTACAGGATTTTAAACGTAATTGGATAGAATTCAAGAGTTGTAAAGCCAAGAAAAGAGGATAAGTCCACAACTATTTTGTGAGCCACCAAAACAAGCAATGCAAGGCACACGGATGGATTCATTTAATAACAGAACTTAAAGCAGAACTACACAGCCTCCGAGCATCAAAAAACCAAAAGCACTATTTTGTTCATTTGTAATACACAAAACCAACTCCCCCATCCATCCATCCATGTCCACATACTTTATATTGTTTAAAGCGGAGCTCCACCCAAAAGTGGAACCTCTGTTCATTTGTCTCTTCCCCACCTCCGGTGCCACATTCCAGGGGGGGGGGGGCTGGGGGGGACAGGTATCCTGTCCCCACTTCTGGGAGACTGGGCCGCGGCGAATTATGTCACAGCTCGGCACTTCCTCCTCCCTCCTCCGCCACCGGGCCATGGCGGCGGCAGCACCCGACAGCTGATGGAAACATCAGGTGTGGTGCCGACATGGCTGGAGCCCAGGGCAGGCAAGTGTCCTATTATTAAAAGTCAGCAGCTGCAGTATGTGTAGCTGCTGGCTTTTAATTTTTGCAGGGGTGGGCGGACCTCTGCTTTAAAAATCACTCTGAAAAACTCCACCTACCATTTGGCCATGGCCATCTCGAGTAAGGGCAGATGATTCACGTAGCAATTACTTCCTGGAATCCATATGCCCTTAGCTCAGGCATACAGGCAGGAGGATGTACTTAGCTGTAAAAACCCCTCCTCCACTTCTGAAGACTCCTGGAATGTACAGTTACTTGAAAAAGTATTCACACCCCTTGACATTTTCCACATTTTGTGTAATTTCAAGGGGTATGCATACTTTTTCAAGGCACTGCAAATCATCATTTGCCCAGTCTTGTGGAATGGGGCCAAACTGCGGTGCTTAAAAATGTATAAAGGGGATGCTTTGAAAATTTCTACAAGTTACCAGTTTAAAAGTTTCAGAGAAGGTCTGATACTAGAATTATTGCTCTCACATGTGGTGCGAACAGAGTTTTCATATGTGGGCCTGACCTACATATGTGGGCCTGACCTACATATGTGTTCACTACTGCGCATGGGCATGCAAGGACACGGGCACTTTAAAAAACATTTTTAATTTCATTTTTAACATTTTACACTGTCCCTTTAAAAAAAATTGGTTTACTTTTATTGCTATCGCAAATGTAAATATCCCATGCGATAACAATACAACATGACAGGTCCTCTTTATGGAGAGATCTGGGGTCTAAAAATCCAGGCTGAGGCTGCCACTCTATTTATTTCAGCAGGACAGCATAGATGTGCGACTTCCAGGGGTCATTCTCCCTTTCTTGGACCTTTGCATGAGCCAGGACAGGCTCCATCCCAGCACTCTAGCAGCAGCTGCGGATGCACTGTCTACACACCCTCTCCCTATTGAGCCACAGCGGCCCACACACTTTTCCCAGGTCATAGTGAAAGACCAGCCTTCCAGTGCCGTAAAATATCAAATCTTCACAGTTTCAGGTAGACAAGTTTAATATCATTTTGGTGTAATTTTTTTTTTTTTTTTTTTTAATAAAAAGGGAAAAAAAAACCTCCTTGTTTCAGTTTCAGGAGTTCCAGCCGTAATTTTTTTTTTTTTTTTTTTAAAGACACTAACTTTTATAAAAAGTTAACTCTATGCAAAGTCGCTGTAGTATTGCAGTATTTTTTTGCTAAAATGAACCCTTATATTCAATTGTCAGCATGTTCTTATTAGGGCTGAAACAACTAATCGATTAATCGACAACTAATCGATTATGAAATTAATCGATTACTATTTTCATAATCGATTAATCGGCCAGTAACATAATGGGGTTAAAAATAATAAAATTAGCCCTTTATAGTACAAAAAAGAGCAAATAATCGCTACTGTAAATATTACTTTCACAGTTCTACAGTAAAAAAAATAACCCCTTACAGTAGCGATTATTTGCTTTTTTGTACTATAAAGGGCTCATTTTCATTTTTTTTAACCCCATTATGTTACTAAACGTCTTAGACCTGGTTCACATATTTGTGTTTTTTGGCGCTTTTTGCAGAAACACACTACAGTTCATTTAACATGGTTTTCTAAGGGACACGTTCACATCTCTGCTTTTTTTCAGCCGCTGCGTATTTGGAAAGTGTCATGGACTTTTTTTTTTTTTAACACAAAACTGTGCTTTTTTGGTTCAATATACTTCAATGGAGAAGCTGCAGAAAAGCATGTAATGCGTTTTTGCAGCAATTTGTATTTTTTAATCTGCCCAACAACAAATTGGCCAAAAAACTGTATTTCTCTTCTAATAGTGTATATACAGTATATCTCTTCTGTCTGTCTGTTCTCAGAGTGGATTCAATATTTTGCTCCCTAACCATATAGTTGGTTGTTTATATTTACCACTGCATAGAGATATTTAAGAATAAATTGCTTTTTTTTTTAAACTTTACATATTAACTAAATTATACACCACACTTTTTTTTAAGGTTATTACCCGATTAATTTGATTAATCGAAACAATAATCGACCAACTAATCGATTATGAAAATAATCATTAGTTGCAGCCCTAGTTCTTATGTTAACTGTGGGCATGTGAAGCCCACCAGTCTATTCTTCTGGGATAAGGTGCTGCTGAGTTACCCAGCATGGGCCTCCCAATCTCGCTCAAGCACATAAAACACAAGGCTCGGCTCATAATTGTGTCTCTGGTTAGCAACAAGAATCTGTTTGCACTTTTAAAAAATGGTGCTTAGCACCACCTTACATCGTGTAAATTCCTGTTTGGAAATAACGCGAAGCTAACAGGCGGCGATGCCCACTGACTCCTGGGAATGACAACACACAACTCCTAAGAGAAAAGGCACAGCAGGATATGACCTACATCGCTGCGGCACCCTAAACAGGAAGAAAAAAAAACTACACCATGGAAACCTGGTAAACAAAAGCTTTAAAAAAAAAAAAAAGTCCAATGTTGTTTTACCTTGCTGTATTGAAGCGGATGATGCAAAGATGAAAATGTGGGTGGGGTAGATCTCTTCTAAAATTTTTTTTTTTTTTTTTTTTAGGTCTGTCACCAGGTACTATACTTTTTATACCATACAGTTTTTCCATTGTTTCAGAAGATTAATCTATATGATAAGGGAACTTACGGGAGTGCAATATTCAACCATCGGATAGTGCATTTTGTGACCTTTTGCAACACGGCCGGAAAAGAAGCAGCTTTGGCAGATGTCATAGTTAAAGTGCTTTAAACTTCTGTACCTGAAGTAGAAAAAAAAAAGAGTAACTGTAATTTTTTTTGGATATTTTCAGATCTACTAACCCAAAATCAAAATGAAGCAGAAGCTGTGCTTGCACTAATGTTGACAGACAATTTTGTCAAATGCAGCCATTTCCATTTAAAGGTAGTTGCATGTATTCAAATGAAAAAATGCAGCATCTGATAAAAAGGCTGCATGTGACTTCTTTTTGCAGTTTAAACACACCTTAATAAAATAGGCTAGAGCACAATGCAAAGCAGGTCAAAGGCATACTCTGAATTGTCATGTCTTTCAGAATTAAATTTAATTGGCTGACCTGCATGACCTGAGTTTCAAACACACATCAAATGCAGGAAAACAATGGCCATATAACAGGGTGTGTCTCTACCACATTAGTCAGAGATTTTAACTCTGTACCCATTATACCCTTTAATTACTATGTGTACACAACAGAGATACTACACTATTAGGGTAATTTTAAATTTTGTTTTAGCGTGGTTACTTTCTTTTGTTTTGATCAAAGAAAGTGCTATCACACAAGTAAATTTGTAGCAGAATTTTCCAACAAATGGAAATTGCTTTGATAATTTTCACTGGGTAAACATAGCTAAAGAGTCGCTACTATAGCTGGATACAATACAGTACTGCTCTATGCAGCTGCATCGTGACATTCGCTGGATAATATGAATAACTATTAACTATTGAAGTGATTCTCACTCAGCAACTGATGCTCGCTCAGAGTCGTACCTGCTGCTACAAAATTCCCTGTGTGATCTGGTATATTTATTCAAAGATTACAAAAGATTGTTTGGAAAACTATACACAAAGGGTACCCAAAACAGGCACATGCCAAGGGCTACTTAAAGCGGAGCGCCACCAAAAATTTTTTTTTTAAAAGTCAGCAGCTACAAATACTGCAGCTGCTGACTTTTAAAACATGGACACTTACCTGTCCAGGGCGCCCGCGATGTCGGCACCCGAGGCCGAAGCATCTCTCCGTCCTCGGGTGCTGCTGCCTCCATCTTAGGTAAGGGAATCAGGAAGTGAAGCCGTGCGGCTTCACTTCCCGGTTCCCTACTGCACATGCGCGAGTCGCGCAGCGCAATACGGATGGTCCCTGCTGCCTCTGGGACCCGTGAGTTTCCCCAGCAGGCAGCGGGGAGGGAGCAGGAAGTGGCGTAAATACCCGCAGATTCTGCGGGTATCTATGCCGGAAGTGGGTACAGATACCTGTAATATACAGGTATCTGTACCCCCCTCCCCCCTGAAAGGTGCCAACTGTGTCACCGGAGGGGGGGAGGAATCTGATGAGTGGAAGTTCCACTTTTGGGTGGAACTCCACTTTAAGGTAAGAAAGTGCACAGTTTGGTAATACAATAAACATCATTTATTAAAGCTGCAAGACACAACATGGCATCCATTATATGTACCATTCTACATTTTGCTTCCCTATTCAAAACACATCACTACTAGCTGTTAGTCAAGCAAGTATAAACAATGGACTCTCTAGAGGAACTGTACTTGTAAAATCATTGTACATCACCTGGTAAAATTTACTACCTGGGGCTGAAAAGCCCTTTTCAACCATTCTACTTTATGGAGCATTTCATACTCGTCTACAGAGAACAATTCTATTTAGTATTTTAATACAGCAGAGGTGCTCACACTGGTTTTTGTCTGTAAAATACTCTGAGTGAATAAAACTGCAATTTTCTCCCAGGGGTAGTAAGGATTTCACAGTCTATTGGATAAATGTATTTTGTATGAATTCTACTGAGATATTTGTAAACTGTACGGCTGAATATGCGGTGCTAGCAAGCTAACTTTGATTATTTTTGTGCGTGTGTGTGCGCATGTTTTTTTTCAGAAACTTGTGCTGAACTATGGATTATTGCCTTGAACAGGAAAAAATATACCTAAAAAGTAAATTTTTTATAATTATATAATTTTTTTTACATTGGACATTTTATCATTACCTTATGGTTATATTGAGAAGTTGTATGATGCCACCACATTCAACAGCATTTTGCAAAACTCTGAACCACTCACAGCATGACTTGCCCCCAAAGGACCATTTTATTTGATATCCCTAGTATATTTTTAGCTGTGTGGATAATTGTGTGAAGCCAACAAGCTGGTTTTAAAATGTGGCAGCAAATCCACACACGTCATTGTGTAGGTAGTGTCCTTGGTGGGCACTGAACCATAGGCACCATATTGCCATGCAAACGCATTAAACTGAACTCTAGGCAAAACTATTGTCAAAAATGTTGACTTCCTAATGTGTCACAAAATGAATAAATGCACTTTCTGGTCTTAAAATGTGTGTGCAAAGCAAGCTTTAACCTTGAGAAAGTAGTAGGGTCATCACTTAAAGGTTTTATATAGAGTTAAACTGTGGTAGGGCTTTCTCCTGCCTTAACCAGGCCATTTCCTGGTTATATAGGCACCCTTGGGAAACCAAATTTCTTACGATTAACCTCTGCATGCATTAGATTGGCACAGCTCATAAATGTTTTGGAGGTGGAAACAGGAGATGGGGCAGGGTACCATGGTATACAATTATTTTTCTTCAGCATCATAAAACCCCTGTCACTCGCTACAGAGAGAAGATATTTGTAGAGGAGATATAAAGGCAAGCCTCTGATAGTCCTAGAGGTGTAAGGTCTCTAGAACACCAAATAGTCCCTGAACGTTTCTGACATAATTTTGCAATGTATTTACAGACTCTGGAACCCCACACTCCTCCAAGCTATTGCTGATGGATCAACACCTTTCCCACATTCCTTAAAGGCAATTGAGCTAGTTGCAGTACCACCACCAGAAATGAATGCTCACTAAAGCATTGAAATTAGCAACTTTCTAACAGTAATGCTTGATTGATTGCTGCTGTAGAGGGACTATGTAGATCTGAATACAGGTAGGGGTTTGCGTGTCCTATATAACACCCCCTAAATTGATTGCGTTGAGCTTTAATCACAACCAATTTGATATTATATATATACACATATATATACACACACACACACATACAAACCCACACATACACACAGTGCCTTGAAAAAGTATTCATACTTTATGTGATAGACCAACACAAAGTGGGACATAATTGTGAAGTGGAAGGAAAATGATAAATGGTTTTCAAAATTCTTGAGACAATACTTTGTAGAACCAACTTTCGCTGCAATTACAGCTGCAAGTCTTTTTGGGTATGTCTCTATCAGCTTTGCAAATCTAGAGTGACATTTTTGACCATTCTTTTTTTGCAAAATATCTCAAGCTTTGTGAACAGCAATTTTTAAGTCTTGCCACAGATTCTCAATTGGATTTAGGTCTGGCTTTGACTGGGCCATTCTAACACGTGAATATGCTTTGAGCTAAACAATTCCATTGTAGCTCTGGCTGTATGTTTAGGGTCGTTGTCCTGCTGGAAGGTGAACCTCCACCCCAGTCTCAAGTCTTTTGCAGAGTTGAACATGTTTTCTTCTAAGATTGCCCTGTATTTGGCTCCATCCATCTTCCCGTCAACTTTGACCAGCTTCTCTGCTAAAGAAAAGCATCCCCACAACATGATACTGCCACCACCATGTTATACGGTGGAGATGGTGTGTTCAGGGTGATGTGCAGTATTAGTTTTCTGCCACACATAGCGTTTTGCTTTTAGACCAAAAAGTTCAATTTTGGTCTCATCTGACCAGAGCACCTTCTTCCACATGATTGCTGTGTCCCCACATGACTTCTCACAAACTGCAAACAGACTTCTTATGGCTTTCTTTCAACAATGGCTTTCTTTTTGCCACTCTTCCATAAAAGGACAGATTTGTGGAGTGCACGACTAATCGTTGTCCTGTGGACTGATTCTCCCACCTGAGCTGTGGATTCTCTGGAGCCTCGGGCCTCTTGGCTGCTTCTCTGATTAATGCTCTTCTTTCCCTACCTGTTGGTTTAGGTGGACGGCCATGTCTTGGTAGGTTTGCAGTTGTTCTATACTCTTTCCATTTTTGGATGATGGCTTGAACAGTGCTCTGTGAGATGTTCAAAGCTTGGGATATTTTTCTAACCTAACCCTCCTTTAAACTTCTTCACAATTTTATCCCTGACCTGTATGATGCCGTTTGTTCACTAAGGTTTTCTAACAAACCTCTGAGGGCTTCACAAAACAGTTGTATTTATACAGAGATTAAATTACACATAGGTGGACTCTATTTACTATTTAGCTGACTTCTGAAGGCAATTGATTCCACTAGATTTTAGTTAGGGGCATTAGAGTAAAGGAGGCCAAATACAAAATGCACACCACACTTTGTAGATATTTGTAAAAAATTTGGAAAACCATTTATCATTTTTCTTCCACTTTACAATTATGTACCACTTTGTGTTGGTCTATCACAGGTATCACTAAAATGGCAGTAGCCATACTACCCAGACTGCAGCCTTGCCAAATAATTGCCTGTGTGTCCTCTCCCTGCCACCGGCTCGCCTGCCTGCCTTGTGCTGCTATGTTCACAGCATGGCAGGTGCACCGCGCACAGGTCTTCAATAGGATCACTGCACTGCCCCCTCCTCACACTGCCCGTCTTATTCACGCAAGATGATAAGTGCAGCCACTTTGGAAAAAGGGCAGGACTTTTTAAGTTAAGAAGTAGGTGATTGGTTGCTACGCAGCGGGGTGGTCCCAGCAATCAATTGCTCACCTTTAAATGTGAAAAGTCCCACCCGTTGTCCAAGGTTGCCATGCTTTCCATCTTGTGTGATTAAGGTAGGGCTCTGTGGGGAGGGGGGAGTGCTGTGCAGGACAGGAGTCTACCATCAAGGGGGGTCTGTAATAAGGGGGACCAGTCTGCGATGGGGGATATTGAGTTAGCCCACCCTTTGCAGCTATAACCGCTTCAACTCTTCTGGGAAGTCTGTCCACAAAGTTAAGGATTGTGTCTTTGGGAATGCTTGACCATTCTTCCAAAAGCGCATTTTGGAGGTCAGGCACTGATGTGGACGAGAAGGCCTGGCTCGCATTCTCCGCTCAAATTCATCCCAAAGGTGTGCTATCAGGTTGAGGTAAGGACTCTGTGCAGGTCAGTCAAGTTCCTCCACCCAAAACTCCCTCATCCATGTCTTTATGGACCTTGTCTGTGCACTGGTGCAGTCATTTTGGATCAGGAAGGGGCCATACCCAAACTGTTCCCACAAAGTTAGAAGCATGAAATTGTCCAAAATATCTTGGTATGGTGACACCTTAAGAGAGTTCCCTTCACTGGAACTAAGGGGCCAAGTCCAACCCTTGAAGAACAACCCCACACCATAATCCCCCCTCCACCAAATGATTTGGACCAGTGCACAAAGCAAGGTCCATAAAAGACATGGATGAGCGAGTTTGGGGTGGAAGAACTTGACTGGCTTGAGTCCTGACCTCAACCCGCTAGAACACCTTTGGGATGAATTAGAGCAAAGACTGCGAGCTGGGTCTCACAAATGCACTTCTGGATGAATGGTCAAACATTCCCATACACACAATCGTAAACCTTGTGGAAAGCCTTCCCAGAAGAGTTGAAGTCGTTATCACTGCAAAGGGTGGGCCAACTCAATATAGAGAATGGGTTAAAAGTGAGCGCTGGGCCCTACACAGTTATGAATTTAAAAAAACAATAAATGATTGATTATATATTTGGAAATAGGAATAAAAACATTGTCAATAATAAAGAAGTTTTAAAATAGATGAACATTAATCAGAAGAAAAATAATCTATAATGTCCATATAGGCTAAATTGTGGTCCATATATTGGGTGGAGTACTGACCACATTAGAAGGCTGCCCTGTTCTAGGAAAAAAAGCGATCCTCTGGGTACTGTAGATAGAAAACACAGGGCGCCACTCTAAGTGCAGAGATACCATAAGGTTTATTATACAAAACTTGGAAAGGTGGCACTCACAAAAGGTACATGATTAAAAACATGTTTGCAGTATTTCCGGAGTGTCCTGGAGTTTGTCTGGTCCCAGTCTAGATGGCGTTGGTGTCTGATGGACAGGCTCGGTGGTGAATGCCGTCGCTTCCTGCTGCTGGAACGCACGCTGAGAGCCAAGGAACCAGTGGGATGAGGTCACTTCCGGGTAGCGGGACGCGTAGGCGACGCGTTTGCGGAGCTACGCTCCTTCCTCAGGCCTAATGTGTGATGTAATTGGGCTGGAATATAGAGGCTAGTGGATGGCGCTGATTGGTTGAAAAAGTGCTCCGTGTTTTGGATTTTACTACAATCGCTCAGGCTGGCACAGTGGCTAGCCGATACAGATTCATTAGACAACAGCAGCTGGAATTACTCAAATTAAACAATACATATATAATACCAATTCTAAAAAGACTATTTTAAAAAAACTGAATGAAGATTATATAAAAACAATGGGATAATAATTGATGATGCAGATAAAAATGAGGCAGTGACATGGAAAACCACATTAAGAGCATAAGAGATGCTGCAAGGACACGTGACCTAAGCTAACAATTGGGGGTAGCACATGAAAAAATATGAACAAAAAATTAATGTTTATATGTGATAAATAAAAATAAAAATAAATAAAATAAAAATGAAAATAAGAATAAAAATAATCAAAAATAAAAACAAAACTAAGAATAAAAATAAAACTAAATGTAAAAATAAAAAAAAATAAGTATAATAATAAAAAATAATAAATAATAAAAAATAAAAATAAAAGGAGTGAGATAATGGTTGTTAAATGGGATTAAATGAATTGACAAATGGAAGAGGGGGGAGCAGTCAAATTAGGCTGCTCACCTCTATTTCCTCATTTAAACCACCAGGGGCAAGAGAGTCCAAAGTGTATTTCCAGTACGTTTCCCTCTGGCACAGCACCGGTCCCTGCATAGACCGGACGGCACAACCCTGTTTTGTTTCCTCTCATCTACCCGAGGCACTGCAACGATAAAGCCTTTGCTTTCCCTTTTATGGATATCTGATGCTACACTTTTTTGAGAGATTCCAGGTTGTGGCCGATTGCTGTTCCCAACTTAATTCAGATACTTTATATTTATCATCAAATTGTGACCATTTGCATACAATCACTATCGATTGATTTATGCAATTCTACCACACTTTATTGAATCTCTAGCTCCTGAGGAAGCGTTAAGTGTAACGCGAAACATGTAGAGCAACTAGAGAACACCTCACCGTGGATTACCAAACCTGCTGCATCTTGTCTGCTATAATTATGTGCTTGCCTACTGTTCAATTTTCAGGGGAAGCATTTCTCCTATATATGGACTAAGCGATATATGTATACCTTTATAGCCTTCTTTATGCTACACAAATTTGCAGGATAAGATCCATACGGTGTATTACTACTAGGATTTATATCTAGACTGAAGTGTTTTTAAACAATCTATGTGTGTCAAATGTCTTTTATATTTTTCTAATAAAATACCCCTATTAAATATATTTTTTGTAGTTTAATACTATTGTGCCTTTAAAGTCCCATACCTAGAGTTTTCCTACTTACCCTCTGGCAGAGACGTTTGAAACGCTCTGCCAGTGGGAACGTACCAGGAATGGACTCAATGATCCAGACCCTGAGGCCAGAGGAAGAGTGGTCATGATCATGAGGAAAATGTAAGGGAACACTGTGGGTGTCATCTCCTGCTTCTACAAGACGACGGTGCTCCCCAAATCTTTTTCTCATAGTACGTATAGTTCCTCCCACATAAAAGAGCCCACAAGGACAAGTTAAGCAGTAAATCACAAATTCTGTGGAACAATTGAAGAAACTGCTAATCTGGTAAGTCTTGCCCTTGTGGGTAAACTACTTTTGACCATGTGTGACATGGTTACATGTCAAACATAATTTTTTGCGACACCGGTACATCCCAACCAAAGGTATGAGACATGGAATGCTGTCTTGGGACCTGATTTGGATTTAAGTTTGCTGGGTGCTATCAAGTTTTTAATATTTCTTGTTTTGTGATATGTGAATTTGGGTCTTGGTGTAATAATGGATTTGAGTTGCGGATCCTGATGTAAGATGGGCCAATGTCTATTCAGGATGCGTTCCATGGTTTTGTATCGGGTATGGAACTGTTTTACAAATCTAACAGGTTGTAACGTGGACTGGTCCAAATCTCTGATACATGTAGGGTGCTCCGACATATAGAAATCAAAAGCTTCAATCACTTTAAGTGGAAAGGCTTTATCAATAAATTTTTGTTTCAGAAGGGACCCTTCTGTAATGTAATCTGATTATCTGGTGCAGTTTCTACGTAGACGGCAAAATTGGCTCTTAGGGATATTTGAGATCCACCTAGGATGGTGGCAGCTTTGGTGATGTAAAAAAGAATTGCCTGCCGTAGGTTTTGTGTAATTCTTAACATCATTTCATCAGGACTGAAAAATTTTGGCTAAGTCTAAAAATGCCAATTGAAGGGAATGACGCTCTAAGATGCATGTAAGACCATGTTCGTTGTTATTAAAGTGTGTCAAAAAGTCTAGGAATAGGGGTTCTGGGCCATCCCAAATGATGAAAATATTGTCTATATACCTCCCAAAAAAAAGGTATATGGGAGGTATAGGGATTATTGAGCCAAATGTAGTTGGCCTCCCAGAACCCCATGGTTAAATTAGCATAACTGGGAGCAAAATTAGCCCCCATTGCTGTGCCCTTTAATTGGAGGTAGAATTCTCCAAACTCAAAGTAATTATGGGTCAGGCAGAATTCTGTGGCCTCCAAAATAAACTCTGCCTGACCCGGATTTAATAGAGGAACAGAAGAGAGGAAGTGAGCAATTGCTCCAAGACCTAGATCATGTGGGATTGAAGTGTAAAGAGAATTCACATCGAGGGAAGCCCACATGTAAGTGGGCTCCCATGTGTAGTGTTCTAACAGTTCCAAAAGATGGGTACCATTGCGGATGTAAGAAGGAATATTGACCTATGTACTGGGAAAAGGGACTGGTGATACTGTCTATGGGTGCGACTATGGGTTGGCCTGGGGGGTTTGTTGTACTCTTATGTATTTTGGGGATGTGATAAAAATATAGAGTGGAGAAGTAAGGTCTGTTGAAAAAAGCATATTCATGTTAGGGAAACGTACTGGATATATACTTTGGACTCTCTTGCCCCTGGTGGTTTAAATGAGGAAATAGAGGTGAGCAGCCTAATTTGACTGCTCCCCCCTCTTCCATTTGTCAATTCATTCAATCCCATTTAACAACCATTATCTCACTCCTTTTATTTTTTTTTTATTATTTATTATTTTTTATTATTATACGTATTTATTTTTTTACAGTTATTTTTTTTATTCTTAGTTTTATTTTTGATTATTTTTATTCTTATTTTCATTTTTATTTTATTAATTTTTATTTATTTTTATTTATCACATATAAATATTAATTTTTTTGTTCAGATTTTTTCATGTGCTACTCCCAATTGTTAGCTTAGGTCACGTGTCCTTGCAGCACCTCTTATGCTCTTAATGTGGTTTTCCATGTCACTGCCTGATTTTTATCTGCATCATCCATTATTATCCACATTGTTTTTATATAATCTTCATTCAATTTTTTTAAAATAGTCTTTTTAGAATTGGTATTATATATGTATTGTTTAATTTGAGTAATTCCAGCAGTTGTTGTCTAATGAATCTATATCGGCTAGCTACTGTGCCAGCCTGAGCGATTGTAGTAAAATCCAAAACGCAGAGCGCTTTTTCAACCAATCAGCGCCATCCACTAGCCTCTATATTCCAGCCCAATTACATCACGCGTTAGGCCTGAGGAAGGAGCGTAGCTCCGCAAACGCGTCGCCTACACGTCCCGCTACCCGGAAGTGACCTCATCCCACTGGTTCCTTGGCTCTCAGCGTGCGTTCCAGCGGCAGGAAGCGACGACATTCACCGCCGAGCCTGTCCATCAGACACCAACGCCATCTAGACCGGGACTAGACAAACTCCAGGACACTCCGGCAATACTGCAAACATGTTTATAATCATGTACCTTTGTGAGTACCACCTTTCCTAGTTTTGTATAATAAACCTTATGGTATCTCTGAACTTAGAGTGGCTCCTTGTGTTTTCTATCTACAAGTCAATATTGAGCCCTACAGACTAAGACCGGGATGCCATTAAAGTTCATGTGTGTTTAAGGGCAGGCGTCCCAATACTTTTGTTAATATAGTGTGTATATATATATATATATATATATATATATATATATATATATATATATATATATATAGTGTATATATATATATATATATATATATATATATATATATATATATATATATAGTGTGTATATATATATATATATATATATATATATATATATATAGTGTGTATATATATATATATATATATATATATATATATATATATATATATATATATATATATATATATATATATATATATATATATACACACACACATATATATATATATATACACATATATATACATACATCACACCTATATATATACACACACAGAGTTGTGCTAAAAAGTTTACATACCCTGGCTGAATTTATAGCTTCTTGGCCATTTTTCAGAGAATATGAATGATGACACAAAAAAAATGTATTTCACTCATGGTTAATATTTGGCTGAAGCCATTTAACTGTGTTTACTCTTTTTAAAACATAATGGCAACAGGAACTACTCAAATGACCCTGATCAAAAGTGTACAAACCCTGGTGATTTTGGCCTGATAACATGCACACAAGTTGACACAAATGGGGTTTGAATGGCTAACCTCACCTGTTATCTGTTTGCTTGTAATTAGAGTGTGTATAAAAGGTTAATGTGTTTCTGGACTCCTGAAAGACCCTTGCATCTTTCAACCAGAGCTGCACTGACGTTTTTGGATTCTGAGTCATGGGGAAAGCAAAAAAATTGTCAAAGGATCTGCGGGAAAAGGTAGTTGAACTGTATAAAACAGGAAAGGGATATAAAAAGATATCCAAGGAATTGAGAATGCCAATCAGCAGTGTTCAAACTCTAATCAAGAAGTGGAAAATGAGGGATTCTGTTGAAACCAAACCATGGTCAGGTATACCAACTAAAATTTCAGCTACAACTGCCAGCAAAATTGTTCGGGAAGCAAAGAAAAACCCACAAATAACTTCAGGTGAAATATAGGACTCTGAAAACACGTGGTGTGGCTGTTTCAAGATGCACAATAAGGAGGCACTTGAAGAAAGATGGGCTGCATGGTCGAGTCGCCAGAAGAAAGCCATTACTATGCAAATGCCACAAACTATCCAGCTTACAATATGCCAAACAGCACAGAGACAAGCCTCAAACCTTCTGGCACAAAGTCATTTGGAGTGATGAGACCAAATTGAGCTTTTTGGCCACAACCATAAACTCTACATTTGGAGAGCAGTCAAGGTCTATGATGAAAGGTACGGAGGTGAATCACTGATGTTTTGGGGATGTGTGAGCTACAAAGGCACAGGAAATTTGGTCAAAACTCTTGGCAAGATGAATGCAGTATGTTATCAAAAAATACTAGAGGAACATTTGCATTCATCAGCCAAGAAGCTGCACATGGGACGTACTTGGACATTCCAACATGACAATGATCCAAAACACAAGGCCAAGTCGACCTGCCATTGGCTACAGCAGAAAAAAGTGAAGGTTCTGGAGTTGCCATCTCAGTCTCCTGACCTCAATATCATTGAGCCATTCTGGGGAGATCTCAAATGTGCAGTTCATGCAAGACAGCCCAAGAATTTCCAGGAACTGGAGGCTTTTTGCCAAGAGGAATGGGCAGCTTTACCATCTGAGCAGATAAAGAGCCTCATCCACAAATACCACAAAAGACTTCAAGCTGTCATTGATGTTAAAGGGGGCAATACACGGTATTAAGAACTGGGGTATGTAAACTTTTAATCAGAGTCATCTGGGTAGTTTCTGTTGCCATTATAATTTAAAAAGAGTAAACAGTCGATTGATAATAAATGGCTTCAGCCAAACACTAACCATGAGTGAAAGAAAAGTTGTCATTCATATTCTTTGAAAAATGGCCAAGAAATCAAATTCTGCCAGGGTATGTAAACTTTTGAGCACAACTGTATAAAATAAAGAAATATATATATATAAATATAAATATATATATATATATATATATATACATATATATACAAAGAAGAAAATGCAGGGGGATGATCAAATTAGGCACGACGAGTGCAATAGCAAGGGGGGAGGCCTGAGGCTGCACTTGCTTCATACTAAATGGAAGCCAATTTCACATGCAGTGTATATGTAAACTAAGTTCTGGACATTTTGTGTGGCTCTTGAGTTCATTCCCTATAAAAAGGCGCTTGCAATAAAAATGACTGCCGTATGACATTCGGTTGGCCTGTTCACAAATCCCAGGACCTCTCTGTGCTATCTAAATTGGGTCTGGCAGTTAACGAGTCTAATATTGGCTATGAAGAATAACTGTTTCTGAGGTGGTACACCAGTAGGGATTAGGCTAAAGAAGCACATTGGGAAAGGCATGTCTAGTAAGGACTGTAACCCAGTGCTAGTCTGATATTCTTCAAAGATGACTGACCTGACTAACCATGTAGCTACATAACTATATCTAGGGCTGAAACAACTAATTGATTAATCGACAACTAATCGATTATGAAAATAGTTGTCAACTATTTTCATAATCGATTAATCGGCCAGCCGATTAGTTGGCCTGCATACAGAATGCATTATTTGTTTACATATCAGGAAGTATAGTGCAGCACACATACAGCTCAGTACATCATCCATACATGTCAGTAACTGCCTGAGAACTTGTGAATGTGTGAGGAGCAATGCCTCATGGAACATGTAGTCCTGGGCAGGAAGTGAGTGTGTCTAAAGGCAGAAGTTTTTTTTACCTTGCTATAAGGGTATGTTATACTATAATTTGAGGCTTGCTATTGCGGCACTTTGAAGGCAGGATGAACCAGAAGAGAAGAATCGGGGGCTGCTCTGTGCAAAACCATTACACAGAGCAGGTAAGTATAACATGTTTGTTGTTTTTAAAAAAAAAAATACTTTAAAGACTGTGCAGGGAAGACCAGCATCTGAACCCAGAGAAGGTGGAGCCTGATAGACTGGAGGTAATAGAAGGCATTACAATTATATTTAAAGTAAACTTTTACATGGAGGCAAGCGACATTCTGTGGGAGTAGGGCATATTACATGAGGGCAGGGCACATGGCAACAGGGCACATTACAAGGGGGCAGGGCACATTATGTGGCAGCAGGGCACATTACATGAGCCCCAGTGTGAAAGGGGTCTAAAAAAAAATATGATTTCTGAGTCTGATGATATTTACCAGATTCAACCTCCAATAGTATATACATTTATATCTCTTCTGTCTGTTATTCTCAGAATGGATTTGAGATTTTGCTCCCCAACCATATAGTTGGTTATTTATATTTACCGCTGCGTATAATTTTTTAAGAATGAATTGCCTTTTTTTTAAACGTTCCATATTAAATTATACACCACACTTTTTTTAAGGTTATTATCTGATTAATCGATTAAGCGAAACAATAATCGGCCAACTAATCGATTATGAAAATAATCGTTAGTTGCAGCCCTAACTATATCTTACCTGAAACCAATAATGGGACATTCCTTACAGATATTACACTTGGCTTGGTGTTTGGCAGTTTCAGCAGCAGCAACTCTATGAAGCACCGGTAGCCAAACCATCGACTGTGGCTCCAACCTCATCCAGTCCAGAAACAGGGCTGCTTCAATTTCTGGTTTATTGTTGGCCTATAAAAAAATGTTTAAAATACAAGTGCTTAAGTAAAAAATAAATAAAAAAAAATACACTAAAAAAACAAAAAAAAACCCCATTAAATTGAATTGTAACCTAAATGAGAAAAACTATACAAATCTGTGACACTAGGATTGAGTTTTTTTTTTTTTTTTTTTATATAATGGACATAATAAAATTCAATACATGAAGACATTTGTTGTAACATCAGAACATGGGTCAACAGCAAAAAAATAAATAAATAACACTGCATAACTGTCCATAAATAAAAGGTAAGAAATATCCGGTGCAATATTTCAATGCGGAGCTTAGAGTAACACAGTAGAGTCACAAGTAGCAGCTTTAATCTCCTGAGGGACAATATTCCCTAGATCGGAAAAGTATCCTATCAGAAGCAACAGCAATAATGGAGATTTATGTGCTCACTTTGAAATAGGTGTATGAGGAGCACGACAGAAAATATTATGTAAAAAATTATAGAGATATATATATATATATATATATATATATATATAGAGATATATATATATATATATATATATATATATATATATATATATATATAGATATATATATATATATATACACACATACATATATATACATACATATATATATACATACACACACACACAGTATCTAGAATAAAATCATCTAGAGCAGTGGTTCTCAACCTTCTAGTGCCGTGACCCCTTGATAAAAGTTGTGGGGACCCCTAACAGTAAAATTATTTTCTTAGCGTGGGTTGTCAGCACCCAAGGCAATACAAGTAATTTGTGCTCTAACCCACAGACATTTAGCGCTTCCTTAGTCCCTTCCACTTGTACAGTATTAAAATCCCTTATGGTACATCTTTTTCTTACTCTCCTTTTTTCTTTGTTCTTCCCCCTCTTTTCCTCTCCCATGTATGCTCTATTTTTATTCCTTCTCTTACGCCTTGGGGGGGTGTAGGGATTGGGATGAGTGGCAGTGCTGGTGGGGAGTTGGGATGAGTGGCAGTGCTGGGGGAAGTTCTGATCAGGCAACTTAGGTGCTCTTGATAAAGGTCATCTGCTTATCTGAGAACTGTAGTGGGCACTTTTAATGGCAACTCTAATCACAGGTAGTGTTACTCACTCTGTCTCCAGCTTCACTGTGTCTCCAACTCTGTGGTGTCTCGTAGCAGTGACACCTATGCCGAAATCAGGAGATAGGGTCTCCTCCAGCCCCTCC
This sequence comes from Lithobates clamitans, assembly GCA_037952925.1. NCBI lineage: Eukaryota > Metazoa > Chordata > Amphibia > Anura > Ranidae > Lithobates > Lithobates clamitans. The sequence goes on along the minus strand of JBBGZY010000913.1, from coordinate 1,527,843 downwards.
CACTTCACATTCCTCACCAGTCAGCTGACCTCTAGTCTCTGCCCCCCACCCATGCCGTGAACTGAATGAGTGGCTGAGAAGAGGCTGAGTGGGCAGCCACGGGCTCCAGGAACAGCCCAGCTGGGCTTTCACAAGGCAGCCACGAAAAGGCTGGGAGAGTGGTGCAGCCCAGGATTTGCTGACCCCTTGCAAATCATCATTTGACCCCCGAGAGGGTCCCAACCCCCAGGTTGAGAACCACTGATCTAGAGAATGCATTTCATCAGCTTGAATGCTGCATTCCGAGCAGGTTTACACTAGAGCTGCACAATTAATCGTTACAAAAATTGTGATCTTGATTCACCTCCCCTGACGATCTCTCCTGCAAGGGTTGCCGATTCTTTCATATAACAAGTGGAGAGACTATCTGCTCACTCAGCTGTCAAAAGAAAGCATCTGGGCATTCTGCCAAGTTTAGAACTTGAAACATTGTAACTAACTTCCTTCTTAGATCAAAGGGATAGAACTTCTGTGTTGTAAATAAATAATCTGGGCAGTCTGCCAAGTTTTCAACAACCTGTAAATGCAGGAAGTTTAACCACTTAAAGTCTAAATCTTTTTCTGACACTTCTTTAAGTTAAAATCAGTATTTTTTCCTAGAAAATTACTTGGAACCCCCAAATATTATATATATTTTAGCAGAGACCCTAGGGAATAAAATGGCAATTGCTGCAATATTTTATGTCACACTGTATTTGCCCAGCGGTCTCTCAAATGCAATTTTTTGGGAAAAAATACACTTCAATGAATGAAAAACAAAAAACAAAAAACGAAACAGTAAAGTTAGCCCTTTTTTTTTGTCTTAATGTGAAAGATGTTACGCCGTGAGAATCGTGAGAGAATCGTGATTTATCTTCTAAGCAAAAAAAATCGTGATTCTCATTTTAACCAGAATCGTGCAACTCTACATTTTCCACTCTGCCAGTCATCTGATGCCAGACACTGTGGATGGATTATATCCTTCACTCCACTGATTTTAAAGCAGAACTTTACCCATAACTTTGTTAAAAAAATAATGTTCTTCAGCAAGGAACATACAGTCCACATTAAAGAGTAACTCCACTTTCATGGGGGAAAAAAGCAAATAAAGAAAACATAATATAGCCTGTACAATTGCGATACAAGTCAAATTGTAATTGAATGTTATTAAAAATTACCTTTCCTGATCAATCTGCAGCCGCTCTAATTTTCTATAAATGCAAAGCAATATGGCTAAAAGGAGTTGTTCTGTACGCAGAATGTGTACTGACCACTCCCCAGAGACATCATTTCCTGCTTGTGTGATTGGCTCACCAATTATCCCATCAGTCTGCCTAAGATACAAGTCAGATTTCAGGCATCCCCAGCAACAAAAATGTCATTTTTGGTGAGATATTTCCAATAGGAATATGTCTAAAGGGATGCAGGCCCAGCAGCTTTCCTCAGAGCACTTCAGCTGCCACAGCTGACTGATAATTATGAAACCACTCCCATTAGACTCACTCTGCCCAGAGGCACAGACAAACACATCTGGATTTCTTCAAAATAACAAAAAGGTAGGAATCTGCAACAAAGGTTGTTATAATCCTTGCAATGCACATAGATCACCCAGAGGGTAATGTTTTTTTCTCAACAAGTGGAGTTACGCTTTAATAATTATTTTACCAAACTGGTAAAAAGTGTGTGCTGTAAATTGTCTCCAGCATTTCTCCAGTTTCCTCTTGCTGGAGGTTGCCATTTTGCTGAAGCCTAGAACAGCTAAACAGCAGTAAATCATAAAGCGGAACTAAACCCATCAATTTATTGGTTTCAAAAAGGAATTACATTCCTAGAATGCCAGGATTGCTAACTGTTACATTTGCTTGTGTTCTCAGCCAAACTGTCCAACCATCAAATGGCTGGTGTCATAACTGATCACATGTGCAGCACCATGGCAGTTGCAGATCAAACAGAAAAAGTTTCCTTGGCTGTAGATAGAATGGTTACAATTACGTTTTAAGGTGGTCAGCAGATTGGTCTCTACAAACTCGGTAGTGCCTAAAAATAGAGAGCAAATGAGCATGTGCAGAGCAAGGGGAGACAGTGTATTACTGGATTTTAAATAGTATAGACCAGTGGTTCTCAATCCTGTCCTCAAGTACCCCCAACAGATTTTGTTTGCAGATTTTCCTTTATCTTGCACAGGTGCTCGAGTCAATGGCTTGGTATTTTGGACAGCTATTTTATCTAAGAGAAATTCCCAAAACATGGCCTGTTGGGGGTACTTGAAGACAGGGTTGAGAAACACTGGTAATAGACAATTATTTTTAATGTTTTACATAGCTACACCTGCAAAAGGAGCCAGCCTGAAGTGGTCTAGCAGGATTTGATTTTCTGACTAAAGTTCCACTTAAAGGATAAGTTCACCTTTTGGAACAAATTACACTTTCCACCCGATTTCAGGGTGGAATGTGTAACATGTCCCCAGTGCTGCAGTCGCCGCCCACTGTCCGCCCTCCTTTTGGCAGCAGTATGGGGAGAAGTTCCCCGTACTAGCCGCCAGTTTTTGAAACCAGCGTGGCCTGTGCGGGGCTTCGACCACACGGCTACGTCATTCATACACATAGCTCTGTGTATGAATGAATTACAAGTCCCAACAGCCTTAGTGGCTGTTGGCTTGTAGTTCTCAATTAATTGTGGAGCGCTGTGATAGTTCATTGAGTCTACCTGTCAGCGAGTATCGGCTTACCAATATGGAATGTACGAGTAAGCAATTACACTGACAGTGTGGAGGAGACCTGCATGGCATCATCGATCTTCTGATCGCTGGTGCAATGCTTTACAGGCTCCCACTACAAAAAATAATAAATGCACATTTTTTACCTGTAATATGTGCATTTATTATTTTTTGTACAAAGGTAAACTTATTCTTTAAAGCTAGATCCTGCGAGTTGGCTACTTTATTTAATGTTCCTCGCACACAGATTTCTAGTGAGAGCAGGAATCGCCATTTTTGCGGTCATTTCTAATTAAAAATATTCAGTCACTTGATCAGAATCAGTGCTTAAAGAGTAACTCCACTTTCATTGAGAAATTAACAATCAAGCCCCTCTGATTGATCAATGTACATTGCAGGTATTTTAACAAACTCTGTCACAGAGTCCTACCTGTTTCTGCTGTGAAGAAAAAACGGTTTGTTGTCTGCAGAGTGAATCTGAATTGGAGTGACTTTTTTGTTATTAACCTCTTCCCGGCCAGCCACCGCAGTTGTACGGTGGCAGGTTGGCTTCCCTGGGTGAAACTACCCCAGGGGAGCCGATGCGAGTGCTCGGCGGGCACGATGACTGCCGGGCACCTACGATCGCACGTGACATAGCGAGAATCGGGAGAGGGGACAGATCGTGTGTTCATACTAAGTATCTCTCTCTCCTCCTAGTCAGTTCCATCCCCCCACCACAGTTAGAACACACCTAGGCAACACAGTTAACCCCTTGATTGCCCCCTAGTGTTAACCCCTTCCCCGCCAGTGACATTTATACAGTAATCAGTGCATTTTTATAGCACTGACCGCTGTATAATTGTCACTGGTCCCAAAAATGTGCCAAAGGTGTCCGACATAATGTCGCAGTCCTGAATATAGCTTGTTTACCAACTGTATATGCTTAATTTTATTATTTGCAATTTTTTTCCCCCATGAAGGTGGAGTTACCTTTTAACTTATATTTTGTGCAAGGGGGAAAAGAGGCAGTTACAGAATAGCCCCATATGCTAACTACATTCACATCTTGGCTTTTTAATATTCGTTTTGGTAAGGGCACCTAAATGTTATATGTGTTTTAGGTTTTTACCCAATATATTCTGACATAATCATATTATTTACCTTTTTTTTTTAACATTAAAAAACAGGATTACCTTTGACCTTTACCAGATCACTGCTCGAAGAAAAACAAACAAAAAAAAAACAGATATGACTGGATACCCTTGTCTATATGATAACATACATGCACCATGCTTACAATTCTTGATAAAATGGAAAGATTTTGATCAGTATCCTTCGTCTGAAAGCACACAGTTCCAATACATTCTCTAATAACTTGGGGAAACAATTATAGGTATGTTGTAACGCAGATAGAGGACTGGGGCATCAGCAAATGGAATTATTTATAATGACATAATCTTTCCTTGTGACCTTGTAAATGTCTTTTCCAATGATGCAGGTATCAGAATTAGATATTTCTGTCAACAAGAGCCTGGGATTTCTGCAGAATCTCATGCAAAGAATAACACAATATAAAATATAAAAATTAAAAAAAAAAAAGTGTACGACGCTAGCAGGGAACATGCTATGTGTAACTACACACATCTACATCCCGACTTTGCAAATGCAAACATTTATTTTGGTACCAAAATGACAGATATTAAACCCATGAATATGGTTTGCAGAAATAACAGATTGCTATGCCTTATCTGGACCTTTTTCTTTGATGAGCAACTATAACAGTTGTCATTTGCACATATATGTAATACAAGGTCAAATGACAGCTGCTGTGTCTTAGTAATCAAAAGTAATGTTTTAGATATGTTACACTGTATACAGATTTATAGTTTATTTGCTTTTATTTAATTATAGTTCATTTAAATGTCCCTATAGCTACTTTAAATTTGGAGGGGTTATTTGCTAGAAATTACTGACAAGTGACACTGTGGAAATTTCTTAAACACAGTACAATGATCTGCAAATCTCAGTAACCCATATTTTCACAACAGAAAAAAGAAAACATCAAATGTACCCTGGAATGTTTGGCCTCGATACAGACACACAAGGTGATACACAAATAAAAAAATGGCAATTAAAAGGTTAATTTCTCACATCTGTGACTTTTTAAATTGCAGTTATTGTCTATATATAAATAGTCAATGAGTTTGTTAGCTCTCACATGGATGCAATGAGCAGGCTTGATACTGAGCCATGGGGAGCAGAAAAGAACGGTCAAAAGACCTGTGCAACAAGGTAATGGAACTTTATAAAGAAGAAAAAGGATATAAAAAGATATCCAAAACCTTGAATATACCAGTCAGTATGGTTCATTCACTTCTTAAGAAGTGGAAAATGTTGTGGATCGGTCAGGTAGACCAAGAAAGATTGCAGCCACAACTGCCAGAAAAATGGTTTGGAATACAAAGGAAAACACACAGGTAACCTCAGGAGACATACAGGCTGCTCAGGAAAAAGACAATGTGGTTGTTTCGAGGAGCACAATATGACGATACTTAAACAAAAAAGAGCTGCAGGGTTCAGTATTAGATTTTACTTAAATTGTTATAGTTAGATGTTTGTATACACTGTGTTTCATAAGGATATTCAGCATTTTAATTTGTTTATTATGAGTTACAGAGGGTTAGTAAATTTCAGACATTCGTGTTGAACACAAGTTCTTCACCTTTTATTGTCTATAATATGGAGTATATGGGGCCTTTTAAATCTCCTGCAACAACTGTATCAAGGCTAGCTAATATGCTGCATGAATTTGGATGAAATCAGACAACTCGTTTCCAGTTCTGAAGGAAGCAGAAGGCAATTTGGAGAGGGGATGATTGCTGTGCTCAATAGTAATAGCTTGAAATATTTAGCTGACAGTGAGCAATTAGTGATCTAGCTGGCACCAAGACAGTACCAAAAGTGTGGCAATGGAGCATGTAAAATTGCATTAATCAGTTGGTACAGCATTCCCCACCTAGGGCTCTTGTTAATAAAAACTGCCACCTCATGTAAACAGATAAAATCACTAAAGAAACACAGAAACGTGTGTATTTCGCATCGCAACAAAGATAGCATCACTTCGGCTTTATTTTTTGAAGCGAAAAAACAATATACACCTTTGTTTTGGAGCAGCACCGTGATATTATACTCATCATTTTGAATTATAGAGAAATGCAGTAATTTTAATCTCACATTTTTAAAATAAGAGTGGCATGTTAGAAAAATAAAGCCAGCCATAGATGGACCAAAAGCTTGGCTGGTTCAGGGCAGGCTGGTTGTGCAAAGTCCATCACTCGAACCACTCTGTTATGAGTTTTTCGCTCGATCAGCTATGGCTAAACTTGGTGGTGCTGATAAGTATATTCCAACAGAAGCCTCCTCGCTGTCAGAATACAATAGCTCCGCAAGAGAATATCCCCTATCTACCTCGAGTGTGTGGATAGGGGAATCAATAAATTTTCTTTTCCTCAACCCGCTGGTTGAAGGAAAGAAAAGGATTCATGTATGGTGTTACCCGTTTACTATATTTGAGATTTAATAGTAAGGGGAACATTATAGGGAGAACATTTAAAACTGTTAAAAATGTTGCTATAGAATATTAAAGCGTCCCTATAGCATTTTGGGGTTGGGCTAAGTTCTAACAGTTTTTTTTTCTCTTTCGACATTGGATAATTGTTTTATATAAATTTATGTCATTGTAGCTATTACCAAATATGACAATAGTAACAGTAACACCAGGGTTTAGCAACAGTCATGTGACTATTTTCTTTGTATATGTGACGCACACTCTCTACAGTCCTAATATGTGGCAGTCATCATATGTGGTCATTGGACAATTTTTTTTGTTGGTCGTTTTTCTTTTTTTGCCATAACCAGGTTCAAAGAGCATTGCTTAAATATATAGATATACTGGGACTTGTGAGACTCATAGCGATTGGCAAACAGCACAGAGTATAGTGAAATTGTACTTAAGAGTAATTTAGTTTGGTTGTTCCTGAAGCCACAAGTAACTGGTGACATCACACTTATCCGTATTCTGAAATAAAGTTATTTTTGTCTGCTTAGTTGACTGCCTAATCTGCACCGAGACCTCTTAAAATTATGACCTCTTCCGTAGCCTGCTAAAGGCAGGACTCGTACAGTAGCTATACACGGTAGCCAAGGACAGGGCTATATGCACAAATGTTTGGCAACAGCCAAGGTTTTAGCTCATCAGGGTTGGTATAACTGAACACAGTTTCAGTAAAAGGAGTTAGTGGTGAGTTGCAATGGCAACAAGATCCCCCTGGACACTTGAATGGTCATACACACACACAGTGGTATTCAGCAGAAGGCGATGGGAGAGTTACTTGCAGGCATATGACAATGGATGAAGATAGGTGTTGAAAATCAGACAACCTGGCTGAAGAGTGTAACTAGAGGTCGACCGATGTATCGGCTGGCCGATATATTGGCCAATATTTGGTGTTTTTAATTAATCGTCATCGGCCGACTGTGCTGATAAAAAAGGCCGATTATAACTTCAGAGCGACTTGCAAATGACTTCTGTAATAGAAGTCAATGCAAGTTGCCTGAAGTCTTCTGTGGAGTGATTTCTTTCCTCTCTGGGCAGCCTGCCAAGTCTGATAAAAGAAGCTAAAAAGATACAATGTTTCTTCTCATCAATGGACTGAACTCTGTGTGTAGAAGCTCTCAGTTTAACCATTTAAAGACTAAATCTTTTGACACTTGTTGCTTACAAGTAAAAATCCTGTATTTTCTGCTAGAAATTCACTTAGAACCCCCAAACATTATATATTTTTTCTAGCAGAGACCCTAGGGAATAAAATAGCGGTTGCTGCAATATTTTATGTCACACGGTATTTGCACAGCAATTAAAAAAAAAAAAATACACTAATGAATTTAAAAAAAAACTAAGCAGTAAAGTTAGCCAATTTTTTTTCGTCCAACACAGTTAACCCCTTGATTTCCCCCTAAAAGACATAAGACAAACATATTTAGTTACAAGTACAAGGCAGACATTCCCCATAGTTACAAGGCTACAGCCTACAAAGGTTCCATTCCCGTGACTGCTCTACCAAAGAGTGTGCGTTTCCCTCCCATCTAGTCTGTGTATATCATTACAACCAATGAAGCCTCATTGGTTGGCATGGCATAGCTCTGATTGGTGGGCCTCTCTAATCCTGGGTAAGGACTGGCTACATCTCCAATCACTATACTTTGCACAAGTCAGCCCCCTTTAATGCAATCCTTGTCCCAGACTATTTTGTGCAGGAAACGTAACCTTGTAAATATGTTACATTTTCAGGGAAATCAAGTATTCATGAAGGACTGGCCATGGCCCCTCATTGCATATTCAAACATGGGATCCTTTGAAGCGAGTATGTATAGAACAATGAGGTTTGGGTCCCATTGTTTGGATACACAAGCTTAGGCACCAAATTGTCTAAAAGACACTTCTGTGAAGCTATGTTATACAAGCTAAATGAAATATATTCATAATTACAACATTTTACAGCTAATAATGGAGATTTCACATAAACTCATAAGGCAACGTATGGCCTGCCTAAGCATCCAAACCAAACTAAGAATATGAACAAAAAAGTTTTAAGCTTGACCTCCAACAAGCTTTATTACAAGTATTGCATACTCACAAAGAACACACTGCTCACTGCCAGACGCTCTTTTACTTCGACACGTTTCTCTCAAATAGTGGATTTTTTATATGCTCCTTGTATTTATGTAGTTAACGCATGCTATGCCAATCGTTGCTGCATGCAAAAAAACATTCATGTCAATCCCTGCTCCCACTGAATCATACAATATAATTTCCACTCTTCACACAAAGGAAGGTAAAAACACTTAGGTCATTTGTTAATTAAACAGCCATGCATGTATTCTTAAGAAAAGCAGAACACAACCACAGACAGAACATGCAAATAGGATGCTGGTGGTATTCAATCCCAGTCCATCAAGCTTTTCCTTTCTTTAATAAGGCACTTTAGGGACTAGCTACCATATCATTTTTAAGCGACCCTTCAAAGCATGCACTTGTTATATAAAGCAACTGCCAAGTGAAGAAAAAAAAAAAGCAAGTATAGGCAAGAAAATAAATAAAAATCACTGTCGCAGTTTAAAAAATCTCTCTGTCCACATTCTTAGAACTGAATTTCATTTATATTACTCAAATGCGTATTTAGTTATTTTTGTCTGATGTTCTGCTTAAATGGGAAGTGTTCTTTTAAACTTTGCAGCACAGATATCAACTTCACAAAATTAGTTCTATATATTGGGAATACTAAAAGTAAAAACACTCTCCTCTATACGTCTCTCATGACCCAAAATAAAACTGGCCAGTGGTTACGATTTCCCCTTATTCCTTAAGTAACAGCATATTATGTGGTGCTTAAATAAGTCCAAAAAACCACGTGCCTTACTTTCATTACCAGAGTAAGGCTAATTACACATTAGCCAATGCTCTGAAAAGCGACCTTCAACAGAATGCTTTTTGAAGTGTGGCTAGGCTACTGTCAGATCTTCAGGTGATCCTGCTGCCTCCTCATTGCCAGTTTATAATGAGGGTAATGTGCTGCAACTGCAAGGAAGCATTTGGCTCACAGTTGTGGTGAGGCCTCATTGACTTAAATGGCTGATTCTGACAGGCAACTTGACATGCGATGTTAAAGTTTCCTGTGAACAGCTTCCTCTGAACTTTAAGTGAGCGACCAAGGTGGAAAATAAAACCACAGCTCAGCAGCCTGTTTTAACTGCTCCCCCCCTCAACCAATTGAAGGACTAACTAATCAAATGTCCCTAAAACAGACAAACATCTACATACTCTACTGCCAATTTTGTCAGAAAACAATTAAAATAGTATTGTGTGTCTGAACCATGGGAAGAAATAGGAGCACATGATGGAAAACAATGCATACATGTAAACAATATACAAAAACTCTATAAAGAGGTGGTGCTCTGATGGGAAACAGAAGCTAGAACCTCAGCACTGCAAAACTAGTGTGCCAACCACTTTGCGACTGTGCAAGTTATTAACTTCCTATGCCATCTCATACATAAACAATTTTTTAAAGCACAATTAAGACATGAAACATGCTTGATTGCAAGGCCGCAAATTAGCATTACATTCTGGTTCTATCACGGAAATGCTTGGTTTTCTACCCAAATGCAAATTAAACATATTATTCTAAAATATGTGAACAGAAGATAAAAGATTACAATATAAAAATAGGTCAGCATATATGTTTCCAGAAACAGTGAACAAAGTCATTAGAGGGATGTTTATCTACAGAGACTCTGATGCTTCAAGAATCAATATTCCAGTACATTAATGGAGCCGCTGATTAATATGCATTTTTTAATAGGAAAAGATGCATTCTATATTGAATAGAGCACTGCGTGCTACAACCAGAATTAGAATGAGCAGTTAAAAGCATCAGGCTGCCTCATAGTAATCAGCATAAATTAGCAAGACAGAAAAAGGCACACTGAGAAAGCTGCAATTCAGTAAAACAATATATCTGATTTATTCTGCAGCCTATAATCAATGTTAATTTGTTAATTGTCATAGAGGTGGATGGCTTAACTGACATATTGTTTGAACTGGCTTGGTCAATAAAGTGCTTGGTGGCGATTAGCTGTTAAAATGTATCAAGGCACCAGAGATAGTCTGGAGATTCAATATCAGGAAAAACGTGTGCGATCACAAGCAGTGTTCTAGAGAGATAGCTTGAGTGTGTGTGTGTGTGAGAGTGTGTGTGAGAGTGTGTGTGAGAATATATATATATATATATATATATATATATATATATATATATATATATATATATATATATATATATATATATATATATATATATAGATAGATATATATATATATATAGATATATATATATAGATATAGATATATAGATATAGATATAGATATAGATATATAGTATTCATTCATTCCTTCAGCCCCTGTGTTACAATTTCCTGATTGACCTCCAAAGCCTGCAAAGGGCAGCACAGAGGATTTTACTGAATTAAGAAATTCACTGCTGATCTCCAACAGGTCAAAATGAAAAATGATTTGTAAACCTGCTTATTGCCCTACTAAGCTATAATAAATTGTTTAGTCAAGCTATTTTTCTACTTGCCTTATTTTTCCACTGCACACCTTTAAGTTTACTTGTCTTACAAAATGGTAATTTAAAATTTTAATCTAGACACATGGCCACACAGTTATTTTATTTACAGTATGTAATCATACATAGCAACCTTTTAATACAGAAATGCATTTATTTTAGGCATGTGCTAGGTTAAAACCATTTTGCAATATAATTTCATCAATTTATAGTCATTCATTAGTATTATACTGTATGTTGAGGATTTCCAGTGCGGAATGATTCTGGAAACCTTGAATTAATTTAGTCAAGTATGAGAGCCAGCTCTGAACTTGACTACTTCTTGGTTTTGCCCCTACAACTCTGAGAAAACATTAGGGACACACCATACCCAAACACAGCTCCCCTTTTCTCACAGACATCAATCTCCTCTTCTGTGTTCTTCTAAGCCTCGATTCACAAACCTATGCAGTTTGCTTTTGAGTGTTTCTGTAGTACTTTTTGCGGGGTTTCTTTTACTGCAATTTTGCACTTATGATTTTTTGGGGGGGCAAATTTGTTGTAAGGCAGATTAAAAAATGCAAAACACAGCAAAATTGTGGTAAAAACGCTCTAGATGCTTTTCTGCAGCTTCTCCATTGAAGTCTATTGAACCAAGAACGCAAAAAAAGCACCGTGTTGCATTTAAAAAAGTCCCTAAAAAGTTACAGCTACATTATTACATCTTTTATATTAACAGCAAAAGCTAGTTACTTGTTCCCTAAATTAACCAACTAACTTCTAAACGGTTTATTGGCCCTTCAAAAAACTCATCGACTACTTTGAACATAGTTGGTAGCTTTACCACATGATATATTCTAGGGCAAACTGTCTATTTCTAAAATCTACTTTTTTCCCTATCAGGGAACTACTAGGCCTCATGCACACTGGGTATTTTTACAGCTGCTGTTTTGGGCGTTGGGCGTTTTTTTCTACAGCCAGTAAACTCCAACATGTTATCCTCCTATGTGTCAATGCACAGATAGGCTTTAAACAGCGTTTTTGACAGGGGCATTATCAGGCTCGAAAAAACCCCACAACTATTGAGTTAAAAATGCTCTAAGGCTGAAAAAAGCAGCCATCCAGCGTTTATGAGTGTTTGTGAGCCTCAAGCCAAAACTTAAAATTTTGGATGCATGATTTACAAATTTGTATTTTTTAAGTTCTGATCATAAGAAAGAAAAAGAACATAAGTGCAAATGCTATACATTCTCTTTAACCACTTGTCTACTGGGCATTTATACCCCTCCCCCCCTTCCTGCCCAAGCCAATTTTCAGCACTATCACACCTTGAATGACAATTGCACACTGTAGCCAAACTAAAGTATCATTTTTTTCACATTTTTTTAACACAAATAAAGCTTTCTTTTGGTGGTATTTAATTACCACTTTTTTAAACTTTTTGCTAAACAAAAAAAAAACAAAAAAAAAACAACATTTTGAAAAAAAAAATTTGCAAACAGGTAATTTTTTCTCCTTCACTGATGTGCGCTAATGAGGCGGCACTGGGGGGCACCGATGAGGCGGCACTGGGGGGCACCGATGAGGCGGCACTGGGGGGCACCGATGAGGCGGCATCGATGAGGGGGCACCGGGGGGGACCGATGAGGCGGCACCGATGAGGGGGCACCGGGGGGGACCGATGAGGCGGCACCGATGAGGGGGCACCGGGGGGGACCGATGAGGCGGCACCGATGAGGCGGCACTGGTGGGCACGGATTAGCTGCACCGAGGCAGGGACTGATGTCCGTGTAACAGAATCCGGTTACCGGCTTTCTGCTTCTCTCCTCACGCTGATCATGAGGAGAAAAAAAAGCCGATAACCGGCTTGTTGACTTCCTTGACCAGCTGTCATTGGCTGACAGCTGATCATGTAGTAAAGGGGCCGCTGTGATTGGCCCCTTCACTCTGTTCTGTGATCAGCTGAGTCAGAAGGACTTGGCAGTCACAGGGAGCGCAAGCAGCACGATTGCAGGACGTCGTCTATTGACGCTCTCCCGGCACTGGAAGCCCATGTTGTAGCAGTCATTCGGCTATAGCGCAGGCGGCAAGTGGTTAAAGGGTAACTACTTTTATGGGGAAAAAAATTGCAAATAAAAAAATATATATAGCATATACAATTCCAACACAAGTCATATTGCAATTGAATGTTATTAAAAATGACCTTTTCTTTTCAATCTGCAGCTCTGTCATTTTCTGTAGTGCAATGCAATATGGCTACTTGGAGGTATTCTGTACACAGAACGAGTACAGAACGCCCCCCAGAAATATAATTTCCTGCTTGTGTGATTGGCTCACTGATTTTCCCATAATTCTACACTAAGATACAAGTCAGATTTTTGGCATCCCCTGCAACAAAATGGTCATGTTTGGCAAGATTCTCCCAATAGGAAATAAGGTCTGAAGGGATGCTGACCCTGCAATTTTCCTTATTAGGGTCCTGATTCTGCATCAGCTGGTTAATAATTATGAAACCACTCCCATTAGACTCACTCAGCACAGTGGCACAGAGGAACAAACAGTGATTTCTTCAGAACAACAAAAGGTAGGCATCTGCAAGAAAGTTTGTTAAAATCCTTGCAATGTACATAAATCACCCAGAGGGGAATGTTTTTTTTTTCTTAACAAAAGTGGAGTTATGCTTTAACTCCAAATAAAACCCTTCCACTAGTGCCCCACTGCCTGAATCAGGATAAATCAAGTTTTAGCTTATACTGCTTTGAAAATATGAAGCAAAAGATAAAACAATTTACAATCAGGTTTGACTAATATTAATGTTCTGTCAAGTTGTCAATGTTTATACCGTCAACATATTTTTTATCCCTGTAAAATGAATGCATGTGCAATATCCAATGAACCATATTCTTATAGTTGGAGAATTAATATATATGATATTTGGAGAGTACTGACAAAAAGAAAATTATGAAAAATTGTGGTTAATCAGTAACTTAATGGTATACACTTACCAGAGAATTGTCAAACAAAAAACGAAAGCATTCAGAGGATCTGGTGTCAGAGCCAATTTGCAGTTTTCAAGAAAATGTAAATTCGCCATAAGATTACTGTACATACAACACTCACCTACTTTATCAACCAGAGTGTACAAAAATGGTCCCTAAATGTTATGGTTCAAGAGAACAGCTATAAAATAAGGTCACTGTGGCAAAGGACACCAACCTCACTGCATAAAAGCTCCTTGTCAAATTCCTGATTATGCTGGTGTTGTGAAAAAGAGGACGACTCCTAGATCAATATATGGTGGTCCTGTCTAAAGGTCCAACATTTCTGGAGAGCAGCTCATGACACAGTCACGTAGTGTCAACACTCCTGGTGGAATACTCCCTGCTTCTTATCTCCTTTCCCACACAGCAGTCCCGGATAGGCTTTATCCTAAGGCCCTAGCAAAACGTATGATAACCGCGGCTAGGCTTTGCATGCAGACACAATGGAGATCACAACGCATCCCTGCTATGAGATAATGGTTCCAGAAAATTGCTAATATAGCGGAGATGGAAAAATTTGTCCACATATCCCAGGACAAACGCTCTCAATATATAACCACATAGGCACTCTGGATGCATTTCATGACAGCCACCACACATCACAATCTTATCTCTTCTGTCCTCTGAAGACGTAATCGAAAATTGTAAATAAAGTGATCATTCACAGTAACCCTGGGAATGTGAAATTAATATAACTTCTCAGCTCTAGCCATGGTAACTGTATTATTCAACACAGGGAGAAGAGTATGGGGACTGTGAATACTTGGCGTTCTGTTGACCCATTACTTATCGCTCAAGTTCCCCTCTGTCCTGCTCACCTCTCCACCCCCCCTTTGTTTTCCCTCTCTTTAACCAATTGAGGGGCAGTCCATCTCCCTGTCAGTTGTATTGACCTATACATTCCATTGGCAGCGTACTAACAGGAACACTATATGGCCATGGAGATGAATCAGCACAAACCCTGGAGCTGGCAACCCATTACAAGTACTGTTGATTCTCTTTTACACTGTAGATTCTACAGCTGGTCATTTTTCTTGCCTCTTCCCATTTACCAATGCAACACGGTTGCTATGGATTATGTTTAACATTTCACGTTTTGAAAATATTCTACCTTGCCTACTTTATTTTACCTGACCACCCATCAATTTAATAACTTAACACAATACTAATAAAAAACACACATAATAAAATGTATTAACAGGCGAGAGCTTTAAATAATTTAACACTTTGTAATGTAATAAAAAAAAGCAGAATCTGCTGAGGTAGATCACTTTCCAAAGCAGTGATTGGAATATCTGTACAGCGGGCAGTGCCATTGTGGACTGGTAACCTTAAAGTAATTGTTTCTTACACAGAGCAGAGGTTTGCTTTCAGCTTTTTATTTCCCTGCGGGCAACCACCTCTCTGAAAACTCTACAGCCTGTAGTTGCTTTTGAAAACCGGTCACATTCGTTTGTTCTTCCATACAAACAGGGCACATAAACCCCGAGTGAAATGGAAGCAGAGGTAGAGCTGTTTTGATGACATTTACTGTGCGGCTTCGCATAGAGTAGGGGGTTGAGCAGTGAGCATTACTGTTCTCCCAGGGCTAACATGATCTGTCAGGGGACCACACAATATGCCAAACAAACGGGTTTTTTTTTCATTCATCTGCACTATACAATACTGCAATCAGCATGTTCCGGATTGTTGTATATTCCCAAAAGAAAAATAAAGAGGCTGCTTTCTGACTTACATTATTTATCCTTATAAATAGACTTGGAGGAAAAAATGCACACAAAAAAAATCAATGCTTTGACGGTTTCTTTCCATCTTGTTGTTACTGTTAGTCAGCAAGGTGTATTTAATAGAAGGGATTTTAGGGAAGAACCTACAAATAAGTCTGAAAATGTTTCAGGCAGGTATTGTTACTCTTAAATTATGTAACACATATGCTTTAAAATAAAAAAAATGCAAAAACATAATGCAATGTGTAGACTTAACAATGGATGCCACTATAGAACTTTCTTCTTTAGCTGTGGATATGGGTTAGAACATGTGTCATGTTTTTGCTGCTATCTGGCTCTGCTATGAAGAATTCCACCCACTTCTTGTCCTGACAACATAGTTTTGAGAACATTTATCATGTAAAGTAATTCAGCCTGCATCAAACATGCCTGGGACCAAAGCATTTAGATGGGCTTTGGACAGGGCACAGGTAAATTTTATCACCAGAACAAACCCAGCTAAGATTCTACAATAAAATTTGTTAAAGCAAGCCTTTAGTCACTCAAACGTTGGTAAATTGTTCAGCTTGGCTCACACAGTCAGCTTTTCCAATTGACCAGCTTGGAGCTCTGAATCTTTAGGTATTCTGGGATGCCAATTTCACCCAGCTCCTGTAAAAGTAGAACATGACTGCACCCCAACCCATGTCTTATTATTGGTCAATGAGGTGGCTCATCACAGTGATGGGCCAATGTGAGGCCGGGTCATTGTTTCAATCGTAGGAGTTTGTAAAAATGTGCATATACGTGCAGCCAAGGATCCACTGCTCAAAAAGTAGACCAAGCATGCAGACACCTTGGGTTTTACCAGCATCTCACTGACTAAAGTACACCTTAAAGTCCATACAATGCATGTAATAGACCAAAATGAGAACACTACAACAAAGTTGGAGTCTCACTATAAAAGATAAATCCACTATATAACGCAAACTCTTAATATGTTTAAAAATATCTTATCGATATAAAAATTATAGCAAATTATATCATACAAAATTTACATTTGGAATGAGCAAATCATTACAGTGGTTCAAAAGTTTGGGTACTCCAATATTCCTTTATGTAGAAAAATGAGTCTTGGGTGAGATTGGAGACTTTTGTAATTAGAAAAATGAGTCTTGGGTGAGATTGGAGACTTTTGTAATTTTTATTCCTCACTGGTATAAATGGAAGAGCTGTTTAAAGTCAGTGTTTTTGCTTTAACTGAGCTGCAGGCTAATGCCAACTTCAATATGCACAAAGGGTTTAAACATTCCCAATATAAACTGAACTACTGGAGATAGATTTGATCATTGCCTCCTTTACCCTCGACTGCGCCCATAGGAGGCAGATCACTGATCTAGAAGTAGAAGATTGGAAGGAAGCCAAAAGTGTTTTTTGTAGCGAGTGTCAAACATAGGGTTCTATTTAGCAATGTTTTCACCCAAGGTTCACACAACTTATATTTACAAATTTTTCTAACTGAATCTTGCATGAATAAAAAAAGTATGAATCTTGGGTAAGGATATAGTATGTAAAGCATTGTCCCCCAGGGCAGTACCCGGACCAGCATACCCCTTTTATGGCCAATTACTTGCATATAAGCCTTTCCAATTTGGCTTCCATAGACTTCGATGGGGTTCACAATCGGGGACAGAACTTTTCCTGTTTGGAAGTTCTGCTGCAAACTGAACAGGGGGATGTTCGGCCCATCTCTATTATATAATATTTGTCTTTCCAAGACTGTAAATTAATGTGCAAGCTTGAACTTTCACATGCCTGGCAAGTGGAAGCAAAACCCACCTGGATCCAATGTACAAGAGACGCAATAGGTAGTTTATTTAAGAGGCTATGAATTTGGCTAAGAACTCGATGCCTGAATTGAGAAAGGCAGCTGGATGGTAGTTAGAAATATTAAGGGTATCATAAATAAGCAGATAGGGAAGATGGATTGAGACCATTGTGGGATATGATGAGAGGATGTGTTTGATATGTTTTTATGAGGAATCTGAAAATCCATTCAGGCATGGAGCTTTGTTAAATTTGAGAGACCCAATTGGTGCCTGCACTTCTGGGGTTGGAATCAGTGAGTTTTTAAAGGCTCCAGGAACAGTTAGGGAGGAGCAGGGAAAACTGGAGGAGAAAAGTATTAAGACCTAGTGGCACCTGCTTGCCTAGTCTATATAAAGTACAGTTTCACTTTAAAGCTGAACTACAGGAATTCAGTCAATTTAACTCAGCCACTTTGACAAATGTGCAGGCATACTAGAAGTTAAGTCCAACAAGGAGCATGCCACATCATGGATTTGTTTCCAATTTAGATCTGACAGGTTTATGGTGCTCACAGAGCAAATACTCTAGGGCTCTGAGATAAGAGGCACTGTTCTCACACACACACACAGCATCTCTGCCTGCCCATTCACAGAAGTCTTTGTATTTTTTGAATACGTTGACACAATACAAAGTCTTATGTGCAGCAGAGGAGAAGCAGCATGTGAAACTGCAGCTGAGGAAGCCAACACCAGATGATTCTGCATTAGAGCCCTGGAAGTATAGGGATAGCTATGCTTCTGGAGCTCAAAAAGCCTGTTTCGTTGTAAATTAAAGCAATAAGTTCATGAGATGTCAAGTACCTAATTGAACCTAACTCATAGTAAGGGCGGCACAGTGGTGTAGTGGGTAGCACTTTCGCCTAGCAGTAAGAAGGGTCACTGGTTCGAATCCCAACCACGACACTACCTGCCTGGAGTTTGCATGTTCTCCCTGTGCCTGCGTGGGTTTCCTCCGGTTTCCTCCCACACTCCAAAGACATGCTGGTAGGTTAATTGGATCCTGTCTAAATTGTCCCTAGTATGTATGAATGTGAGTTAGGGACCTTAGATTGTAAGCTCCTTGAGGGTAGGGACTGATGTAAATGTACAACGTATATGTAAAGCGCTGCGTAAATTGACGGCGCTATATAAGTACCTGAAATAAATAAATAATAGTATGCCTGCACATCACAGTGGCTGAGTCCCTGAAGTTCCACTTTTTAATACGCTCATCCTAGTCCAATCAGCAGCTGACCAACAATTACAACATAAATCTGACTCTACATTCACAGTAATCGATTAGGACATCTTCAGATACTTGGTCAGTTTTTGATCAAAGTACCATGATTTTCTGTGATAGATATGAATGAGTTTAGCATTCTCAATAATCATATTAAGCAGCTTGGAATTTATTAAACATGTAGTCACTCAAATAGCCCAATTAGATTCTAATGATAGTATAGACACAAACATGAGGTTTGTACAACCATTTCTAAATCGTCGGAATTTTCGACAAACAAAATTTGAGATCTGGATCTCAAATTTTCTGACAACAAAATCCGTTGACAAATTCTGATTGGGTGTACACAATTCCGATGCACAAAGTTCCACGCATGCTCGGAATCAATCAAAAGAGCTGCACTGGCTATTGAACTTCCCTTTTCTTGGCTCGTCGTACGTGTTGTACGTCACAGCGTTCTTAACGTTTAGAATTTCTGACAAGATTTGTGTGACCGTGTGTATGCAAGACAAGTTTGAGCCAACATCCGTCCGAAAAAAACCATGGATTTTGTTGACGGAATGTCCGATCATGTGTACGCAGCATTAGAGTTCTGTTTCTCTTTGTCATGAGATACTGAGACCGATGAAAGATCCTGATCTTGAGTGACTCGATAATGTGAAAGATATGATCAAAAGGCGTATATATCTAGTTAATCTGGTGAGTGCAAATTCTGAGGGGAGCGGTATCACGAGGTGTGGTGGAGTTTTTGTACATCTATACACTTGAAATATCCCGAAAGAATACTGAGTGGAGAAAGCTTTATTTGGACTCGCCTGTCACAGGGTGCAATCAGATTGAACGGTTTGGAAGCAAGGTTTTGCTTTATTGATTACTATAATCATTTTTGATAGTTTTAAAGCATATGAAATATGCACTCAGCATGGGAATGATTTACTGCAGAAGTACATAGAAAAGAAAAGAACAATTCACTTGACCTTAACAAGGCCGTACCTAAAACACAGTAACAAGTGTCTACAGGACAGTTTCAATACTATCATCATAAACTTAGATAACGATAGCCCACCATGCACTATGTCTCACAAAAGGACCTGCTAAGTACCTGGTATACTCTCTGATTAAAAAAAGGAAAAAGGAGATCTCTTGGCACGCTGTTGTATGATTGGCCCACTGATTTTCCCAGAAGGCTGCACTTAAAGTCCATAAGCCATATTGTAACTGAATGTTAATAAAAAATACATTTCCTTTTTAATCTGCAGCACTGTAGTTTTCTGTAAAATTCAAGGCATTGCGCTATTGTGTACAGAACACCCTAGAAATGTCATTTCTTGCTTGTATGATTGGTTCACCGAGTTCCTGGAAGTCTACACAAATTTAGAGGTCAGATTTTAGGCATCCTCTGCAACAAAAACGCAAGTTTTGGTGAGATACTTCAAAAGGGTTAATCACATCTAAAAGGGATTCAGATGCAGCTTTTCTCATTGGAACACTGCAAGTGCATCAAATGATTGGTAATGAAATTCACTGCCATTCAGATTCACTTGCACATCAACATAAACAGCCATTTCTCCAGAATAACAAAAAGGTAGGAATCGGCAATAACTTTTTAAAAAATTCTTGCAATGTACATTGATCACCCAGAGGGGATTTTTTTATCCTCAACACAAGTTTAACCACTTTAAGACCAAACCAAACCTGTTTACAAATTAAAATCAGTATTTTTGCTAGAAAATTACTTAGAACCCCCAAACATTATAATATAAATATATATAGATATAGATTATATATATATATCTATCTATATATAAATCAGAGACTCTGAAGAATAAAATGGCGGTCGTTGCAATATTTTATGTGACAACAGTATTTTCACAGCGGTCTTTCAAACGCAATTTTTTTGTAAAAAATACACTTCACTGAATTTAAAAAAACTAAACAGCAAAGTTAGCCAAATTGTTTGGGATATTGTGAAAGATGATGTTACGTCAAGTAAATAGGTACCCAACATGCTACGCTTTAAAACTGCATGCACTAGTGGAATGACGACAAATTATGGTACTTAAAAATCCATAGGCGGTGCTTTAAAAAAAAAAATTGGTTATCTATTTAGAGTTATAGAGGAGGTATTTTGCTAGAATTATTGCTCTTGCTCCAACGATCGTGGCAATACCTAACATGCCCGATTTGAACACTGTTTACATTTGCGGGTGCAACTTATGTATGCTTTTTTTTGGCACGCGAGCACGGGGGGCGCTTTAAAAATGTTTCTCCCCCCCCCCCCATTTTACACTGTCTACACAGCCCTTTAAAAGTAAAAAATTCTGATCACTTTTATTGCCATCACAAGGAATGTAAACATCCCTTGTGACAGTAATAGGCAGTGACAGGTACTCCTTATGAAGGAATCTGGGGTCTAAAAGACCCCAAATCCCCTCCTCTGCACTCCAAAGTATTCAAAATGCCAAAATCAGCATTTTTGAATACTTTGGATTTTTTTCAAATCAGCAACGTTCACAGCTGAGTAAACTGGAAGTGACGTTGAAGCAGATTGTGGCTTTGTTCGGGTCTCCAGCCAGCTGGCAGACATGCTGGCTGGTCGCTCGAGTCTCCCTGTGGGACGGGAAACCCGGGCGCAGCAGCGGAAGAGGGATGTCCCCTCTCGCTGCTTGCGATAGCGGTCGAGCGGCTCTTTAGACTCATTGGTTGTTATCACATGAAAGCCGGCTGTCCGCTCTAAAAAAACAGTACCGGGGTGATGCCTCTAGCTGCAGGTCAATCTGTATACCACTGTTACATGATAAACTGCACAGTTTCTCCAGTGATGAGAGATGAGGTAGGAGGAGATTTCCACTGCAGCCTGCATACACGCCCACATGTGTGATGTCTATAGCATGTGACCTGGCTATCTCTGAGAACAAGTAACTGTTCTCTCCAGCATAAAAGACACACCTGAGCATGTACTGAGCATGGCTACTCTGCCTGTGTTAGCTGGCCTTCCCCAGATAGACAGTGCAGGGAGAGGAGGATTTGTGCATACAGGTTAAAACAGCTTTTCACACTAGGCAGATTAACCCCTTAAGTTCCACAGTGAGAGGAAAAAGCATGCTATGCTGCATATACAGACTGATTTTACTGAAGTGGGTTTAATAACACTTTTAGTTATCTCAGGCCAGTCATGCATGTAACACGTTAGCTAAGCAGCTTGTTGCCCGAGCTTCAAATAAAAAGGCCACGTACAGTACATGCTAAAACCAAATCTAATTTAGGAGTTTTGCTATTAGGCCAAACTTCCACAACATGCAGGTGCACAATGCCATAAAATTACCACATACAAGGAGCAATCTAGCTAAAGTATAACTGGATTTCTCAGGCCATTCATTTGATAATTAGCAGATTCTGATAGAGAAAATTACTTGTAAGCTTATTATCTCCAGAAAAAGGCTCAACTCATCCAATAACTAATTAATGCATCATTTTAATGTGTTATTTATTTCTGCAACAACATTTAGCAGCTCAACGTCATTTTACAAAACTTATATGTGATAAAAACAGCCTACAGTGTGGTGAACATTTATCTTCACAAGTATTTTACATATTTTGAGTCTAGATATATTGCTCTTTCCATGACTGTTTGATTAGCACATTTGATTAATTACAATTTGATCTGTAAAGTGACTTGTTGTGCTTGTGTTACTGGACATACAAGGATAGCAAGAAGTGAAAATGCCGATTTATAACCCTTGTGGGTTTGAGTAGTGTTTGCTTTACTGTAAATGATTTGCCAATTCTGATTGAGAACGTTAGTAGCCTTACACTCTGTATACTTGTATGGTGATTATCTCCAGAAAAGGGCCTAATATTAATTTATGCAGCATATGTGCCTTATCTTTTTCTGCGACAACATTTTGCAGCTCAGTACGATTTGAGAGTTTAGAAAACTGATCAACAATTATTTGTCCCATACTATATTTTATATGGAATGATATAGGCTGGAAAAAGATTCACATGAAAACACATCATACTTAAAATACACACGCTATCTCCTAAAAGATTGACCATGTGAAACCTTAAACTACCTAAAACAAAAAGAAAACATCTCAACGAATTGGGGAAAAAAATGCTTGTGGCATCACACAGGTGACCCAAAGATGGCAAAAATGAAATGGTTCAGGCTAATCTTCAAAACAAATGAAAGCCAGCATTTTAGGATTGAGATAGACTACCAAAGTACACCAGTGAACGGTGAGAACATTCAGAATGGCTTCATTTGGAAAGTTGACAACACATTTATGTATCTGGGAATAGGATTGTCAGTAGTAAGCATGTAATCTATATTACAAGTGACAATGTACAACCAAACGGCCACATTTAATGAAGTCTCATACAGCAATCTCTTCCAGTGGAGCCAACATAAGAAATCGAGAACTCTGGTGTATAGGGTCAGAACAGAAACTGAAGTGCTTGTAATGTTTGCCCTAATGGGAAATTGAAATGCTCAGGATGGTTTACTAATAAAAGCATTTTGTCTCTACCAATGAGTTCTAAAATAAAGCACATAATGTTCACTGGCAGCTTCTCTAAAAGAGATGAAAAGAATTCCACAGTAAATCATTTTAATGGTATTACAGGAAATATTGTATATTTCTTGCTCTGCATCTATAGTTGCATATATAGTTTATTATAATGTGTTCAATGTGTACCTAGACATTAAAGTGGAACTAAACCCATCAATGTAACTTTTTCCCAAAACAGTTACATTCAAGGCATGCTGTGAATAATAACTGTCACAGTTGCTTATGCTCTCAAACAAGCTGCCAAGGCATCAAATGGCTAGTGCCTATAAGTGATCACATATGAAGCACCATCCCAACTGTACAACAAACATAGGCTAAGATGGCAGTTTTCTTCTCTGTGAAAGATAGAAGGGCTTGTTCCACTTTAACATGAACTTGTCTAGGGGCAATCTCTATGAGAAGGTCGCTTTATTGTAGCACTTTTCTTACTAGTCCAAAGAATAATTTCACTCCTATTTTGAAGTTTCATTTTGAAAAAAAGTTAAAATGTACAGGCTTTTACACTAGTTATATGTGCTATAGTGCACCTAGCACTTTAATTTTTTTTTAAGTGGAACTTCACCCCAATAGGTAAGTTCTGCTTTAAGACCCCCTCTTCTCTTTATAATTTTGGAGGGTTTTTTTTGGAGTTCGGCAGGGGTAGAGGCTGTGGGACCATTCATAAACTGCAGCTAACTTTTTTTTTTTTTTTTAAACTGAAGATCACCTTTGATTTCCCACCTTCTAAATTTATATCAGTACTATGTTGCAAAACACTAGTATGTGTTCAGCTATTTGAGTTGGTTTACTTCTGTTCTGGGCAGTGCTTGACAGAAACACAATTGCTGCGTACACATGATCGGAATTTCCGACAACAAATGTTCGATGGGAGCCTGTTGTCAGAAATTCCGACCGTGTGTAGGCTCCATCGAACATTTTTTGTCGGAATTTCCAACAACAAAAATTTGAGAGCTGGTTCTCAAATTTTCCGACAACAAAATCCATTGTCGGAAATTCCGATAGTATTCCGACGTACAAAATTCCACGCATGCTCGGAATCAAGCAGAAGAGCCGCACTGGCTATTGAACTTCATTTTTCTCAGCTCGACGTACGTCACCGCTTTCTTGACGTTCGGAATTTCGGACAACATTTGTGCGACCGTGTGTATGCAAGACCAGTTTGAGCCAACATCCGTCGGAAATAAATCCCAGGATTTCGTTGTCCGATTGTTTGTACGCAGCATGAGTCTATAAAGGACACTAAGAAAAATCGAGCGAGAATTTTCCTAGAATTCCTGATCTCTATTATATATGAAGAGATTTGACTAATGTAGTGGCTCAGTGTAAAATGCATTTAAACAGTGCATGTGGACCACTGGAGAAAAATAAATCGGCATTCACAAAAGTTAAGGGTAGTTTACTGTCTGCTTTTAAAAAACAAATGTAAATGAGAAACAAAAATCAGGGGTTTGTTAAACTAGGAGTTATGTAGTACTAAAATATGTAGCCTCACCACAGCAAGTGATTCATTTAACCCTTTCGCTGCCAGGCCCTGTGCTCCATTTTTATACACAGGTGGCCAGGCCATTTTTGCAATTTTTCCATTGTTTTTTCCCTTACAGCTTTCAGTGTTGTTAAAGACCCCCCCTCCCAAACCATATATTTTCTGAAAGCACATGACCAGTAGAATACAAAAAAAAGGTGCTACTGATTTTTAGGGCACAATATTATTTGCACAAATGTTTATCAAAACAATATTTTCGGTAAAAATACAATGAAATCATTATTAGCAGATAAAAACACAGTACATTTTACAAAATTTCTACTGAATATAAAAGCTTAACCTGTATTGAGTTAATAAATATTTGTAATTAATATTGGCTATTGTCTTCTCCTCCCGGCCAATCAGGACAGATCAGGTTGGCTGGGAGGAGAAGCAGAGGAAGCTGTGGAGGGGTGAGTGCAGGGGGGCGGTCACCATGGAGAGTGAGTGCAGGCGGACCTTTTTAAACTTTTTTACAGTTATTTTTTTTATTGGGGGGGGGGGTCTTCAGTGAGATATCAGAGGTCTAAACAGACCCCCAACTCTTTTTTTGGAACAGAGGAAGGGACTGAAGATAGTCCCTTTCTCTGAAGCACCTTACTTGAATGAATAAGGAATCTGTATAGAGGTTCCTCATTCATTCATAAAATGACAGTCTGATATATAGTAACACTCGTGGTTTACGATGTATCAGCTGTCAGTGGACATAGGAGTGATCGCTGCCTATGTCCACTGTACTACAGGGAGGGGGCTGGTAAACACATGTTTACAAAGCCCCCCCAAGCCCCAACTTCACCCGCACCACTCCCCCCCTCACCCGTACTCCACAGCCTGACAGCTCATCAGAGCTCAGTGCAGGCAGAAGCTGCAGGCGGTGGGAGGGAAGGAGGGATGCCGCTCTGAGCAGGGATGGTTTGGGGGTGTGGGGGCAGTACAGGGGGTGACCTTACTGGCAGGTTGACACATCTGGTTACCCCCAAGCCCCATGCAGCACCTGAAGCTGGCAGGAATGAAAGAGGAGGGATGCCGGCTAATGATGTCAGCTGCGGGGATCGGGTGGAGTGGGGGTCGGATCGGGTTGAGGGGGGGTAATCCGTGCTCTGGGGGGTAATCCGTGCTGGGGGGGTGAAGAGGATAGGAAAGGAGGCGGTAATCCGCTGATCAGTTATAGAATTGTTCAGCAGATTCTGCTGAACAATTATGCTTTAAAAGTTTATGGTCATTGAAATGACCATGAGCTTCTAGGAGAGGGAGAAATGAGGTGTGTATGGCGTACGGACCTGGCCACCTGCAGGAACTTCTGTAGTGAAAAGGTTAAAGTGGTTCTAAAGGGAGAAGGTTTTATCTTAATGCATTCTATACATTAAAGCGGTAGTAAACCGCTGCAGAATCAAAAAAAAAAAACCCTGTAACACATGATTGTGCTAGTATGCATTGCATACTAGCACATTATGAAATATGTACCTTAGAACGAAGCCCTACCAATGGCGCCCAGTCACCATTGAAAGAGGGCCAACATTTTCCCCGTTCTTTCTTCTGGGTTTGCGGGCTCTGGCACTGTGAGAGGTCAGATCCGCAATGATGTCAGAGCCTCAGTTCCGGCAAGACGCTCTGAAGGTCTGGCACAGTATGCCAGACCTTCACAGCACATGCGCCGGTGACATCATTAGCTGCATGCAGGGTAAATATCTCCTAAACAGTGCAACAGGTAAGCCTTATTATAGCGGGCTTCACCACCACTTTAAGATAAAAAAACCTTCTATGTGCAGTAGCCCCACCCCCAATACTTACCTGATGCCCATCTCGATCCAGCTATGTTGCACAAAGGCATCGGCTCTCCCTCCCGATTGGCGAAGACACAGCAGCGGGCACCATTGGGCTCCCAGTGCTGTCAAAGTCAGTGAGCCAATGAGAAGAGAGCCCGTGTCTGAATGGTCAAACAGAGCAGTGGCTCAGGTGCCCCCATAGCAAACTGCTTGCTGCGGGGGGCACTCTGCAGAAGGGAGGGGCCAGGAGCGACAGCAAGGGCCCAAGAGGAGCATCTGGGCTGCTCTGTGCAAAACCACTGCACAGAGCAGGCAAGTATAACATATTTGTTTTTAAACAAACGAAAAAAAAACACTAGACTTTAATATCACTAACTGCTGGCCAAGTGAGGACCATGTTTATTAAGCACTCTAAGGGACAACAGTTTTTTTACCATTGGAATTTCTTGCTATCACACAGATTTTAAGACCCCTTTCACACTGGAGGCATTTTCCAGGTGCTTTAGCGCTAAAAATAGCGCCTGTAAAGCTCCTGAAAAAATACCTCACCTGCAGTTCCAGTGTGAAATCCAGAGTGCTTTCACACTGGGGCGCTGCGCTGGCAGGACGTTAAAAAGTCCTGCAAGCAGCATCTTTGAGGCGCTTAAGGAACAGTGTATACACCGCTCCTAATGCACCCCTGCCCATTGAAATCATTCGGCAGCGCCTGCAAAGCGCCTCAGCAGCGGCGCTTTTAGCCCTTTATTTGGCCGCTAGCAGGGGTTAAAAGCGCCCCGCTAGTGGCCCAAAAGCGCCTCTAAAACTACGGTAAAGCGCCACTAAAACTAGCGGCACTTTACCACCAACGCCCCAGCGCTGTCAGTGTGAAAGTGCCTTAGACTGCTAAAAATAAATCTGAGCATGGCTTCAACCCTCCCTTTTTGTTTATAAAGGACATTACGGTGTTAACTGCACATGCACCACTTCAGTTCTTTAGCTGAATCACAGGGTACAGAGAAAAAGGTCCAACTGTACACATTAAGACTCGCCTTTATGTGGTCACCCTTACATACTATATTAGTGAATAAATTAGAGATATGAAACAATGAAATAAAAGTAATTTTCCTATAAAAACCTTAAAGGATCTTCTTTCTAGAGGGACAATTTATGTATTTAATAAGACAACCTTGTCTTCAACATCTGATATATATTCACTTTTGCAGCTCTACAAGGAAAGCACAAATCTATATGCAAGCAAACATTTACTCTGAGTGGCAAATCTGATGGGAAGAAGGGCTTCGGATGAAGCAATGCTGTTATTACTGTTATTACTTCTCACCCAATTACACTTTAGTAAACTGAGGCACGATGAGATAAAATAGCTTGCCCTGGGTCACTGGTAAAAATTGAGTCTATATTATATTCCCAAGAAGGAAGAGATTTGTTTCATAGCATATTGTAAGCACAGCTCTGGCATTCCCTTCAGCTAGGACCTGTGCTTGTTTAATAGGACGCGGCACTACAAAACTGCTCAATATTCTAGAGTAGAAAGCAGTACGAGCCTCCAGTGTGAGGTCTGCCAGTACATCGCAACCCACGCAACGCACAGGAGTGACTGTAAACTGAATAGTTAATGCATTAAAAGTAGAAAACAAGGGCTGATCACCTGCTGCACTAATCTAATGTTGTCAAATACACAAACCACTCTATGGAAAAATAAGGCAATGATACCAAAATTTAGACAGGCTATTTAATGCTATCAGCATGGATAAATAATACAATAGTACAAGAAAGCACAGTTTTTCAACCAATATATGCTGTTATATAAAAGAGAAAACAATTATACAAGCTATTCAATCCTAAGGTGACACCAACACCCATTTTACTTCTCATTTCTCTTGTTTACTAACCTTAGAAATAAAAGGTTATGATGTCTAAAGCTGCCCAAACACATTACAGTCCAAAATGTAAAACGTACGTTTAGGTTCAATGGTATGGATGGTAAAAAAAAATATTCAACTTACTCAATTGGCTATTTAAAAAAAAGCAGCCCCCTCTACTTTTTGTGTGACACACACACACACACTTTTGCAATTCTTTATAAACATAAAACTTCCTAAAAAAAGTAAAATTGCTAGCTTAAAAGTAAACTTAAACTCCCTAAATATAACATTTCTAGGCAGTAAAGTTTATAGGCAGAAGAGATGTGCAAAGTAGGCTGTTCCCACTTGCACATCATGGCAAGATGCCACTCATCACAAAAGTGGTAAAGTTCCTCCTGCTTCATTTTTCCATAGTGATAAGGGCACTTAAAAAAAAAAGAAAAAAAAAAAAAGGTAATACTTACTGTTTTCTCCTGGCAGAGATGACTCCCCTCGCCCCCCTCCACTGCCACGAGAACACAATAGCTCTGTGGTAGGGATTCCCCCATCAACACTGTGTTTATGGGGGAATCAAGCAATTTTAATTTCCTACAATCCATGGTTGTATTGAAGAAAATCGCACCATCTATGGCAAGCTTTAAGGAGATCCAGAGAGACTCTGCAAGTACTGGCTTGGCGCAAACTTAGCTGTTCAGCTACACAACTGGCTGTACAGAATTACTTGAAAGCAGCAAGAAAATAATATTGCCTGCTCAAACAAAAGAAAACTTTGCTGACTTTAGCACAGTCAATCTAACAGGAAAAGCTTCAGTACATCCAGGTAGCGTCAGAGTAGCGAGAGGCGGCCGTGCATTGCTCATGTTCAAACTGCCCAATTCAAACTACTATGCTGTAAGTGCATTTATTTTTTTTTTATAAAACCATCTATATACAGTAATGAGCCTTCTCCATTGCTTTTGTCACTACATGATGTGAGATACGCGAGTAGGGAGATATGCAAGCCTGGATCCATCCCCTGAAGCAGACTGATCACCTACCTTTAGAGGAGATTTCACATACACGCATAAGATCTTTTGGTGGGATCATTCCATTTGGTAAGGGGCCAATCTTCTGTTTATAGCACAGTGGTGATGCACTTGCACTATGGATTATTTAATTTGCACAAAGACAATTCTTTATGAACTGCATGTGGGAAGTAGGAACCACTTATTCATTTTATGCAAATACAGGAATTGTTGGAGCACCTGTCAATATACATGAAGTTTCGGTATACCTGTTTATTTCACCTGCACTCATTCCAGCAGGTTTTCAGTCACAATAATTTGCTATACATATATAATACATACACACACACACACACAATTTCTATGGTCACTCAGAGCAATTCACATTTGTAGTGAAAAGTTTTTTTCCCCCATTTACCTCACATAAGTTATATTCGTTACAGTTGTCACATGTGTTTTTGGACATTCTCACTTTGCATCTTATACATACACATACATACCATTTCCTCAGCATTTAAGGAATTTTTTTTGATTGCAGCAGTTTCCGATTATACAATTTTTTGATGCCAAGCGCAACCTTTTTTGCATTATTTCTAGTGAGAGTTTGCCAGTACCTCCTGCCTCCCCCCAGAGTGGTAGACTCCAGTGCCAATGCAGGTGCAGGACGCTTGAAGCCTTTTTCACAAACTAACAAAACTTAACTTAGAGGGCAAAGAATTTGAGGCTGCAGTTTTTTTTTTTGTTTGTTTAAATGAGATTTTTGTAAGGTGAAGGTAAAATTTCACACTAACATTTAGCCCACGTTCACACTGGAGGTGAGTTTTAAATCGTGCAAGTTCAGCTGAACTCGTATGATGTCGAACTTGGGGGGAAATTTGACAGACATATGTGCAGGTTCATGCACATATGTCTATTGAAATTGCCACCGAAGTGGCCAAAAGTGGCACAGAAACTAATTTTGGGAATTGGTGCGGAGCCGCAAAGTCGGCATCGCTCCACTTCGGATGGTGTCATTGCCAGCAATAGGCTCTGATTTGGCATGCAATTTAACATGTCAGCCCAAATCGGCCCAATGTGAACGTGGGCTTAAAGTGGTAATAAAAAGTCAAAAAACATTTACCTTAATGCATTCCCTGCATTAGGTAAAAAAAAAAAAAAGTCCCACTATTTGTTCTATTCCCCCTTCCCAATCCCTAACCACTTACCTTGCTCCTCTCACAGCTCCAGCACCGCTCCCCTCAATACCTGGTCACACCCCAGTGAGGAGGGAAAGGGGGCATGGCTTACCAATTCTGTAGGTGTTTATGGATGCAGAAAGCTTGGCTTGAGAGCATGAAAGCACAGGTGCCCCCTTAGCATACAGTTAAAAAAAATTGGACAGCATTGACGCAGGGCTACGAAACAGGAGGTAAGGGAACGCGCTGTGTGATATTATTAAATATTTTTGTTGGCAATTTGCTTTAACCAGTTACCGACTGGTTCACACCTATATACGGCGGCAGAATGGCACCACTGCGAATGGCCGTGCCCGCGACGATCGGATTCATTACAGAAACGGTCTTCAGGTCCAGGCCAATGATTTCTGGCTTGGACCTGCTGATCAGTTCTGGCGAATGAAATGCTTCCCCTGCCTGTAGGTGTAAACACAGGCAGGTAAAGTGATGTCATCTAACCTCGTGGAAGCCTTTTCGGTTCCAGTGAGAGGAGAGAGGACAAAGTTACACGAACACTACACTAATACCAGTAGACGTAGGCACACATTTCAGCCCCAGATCACCCCCGGAACCCCTCCCCCCTCTTTAACCCCCCTTCACTCCTTGTCACTGTGTCACCAAGTGCAGTTTTTAGATTTTTCACTGATCACTGCACTGGTGTCACTTGGGACTCTAATAAGCGTTAGGGAAGATAGTAGTGGGCCCAGGAAGCTTTAGGGTACCCCCTAAACAAGGTTTAACCCATTGATCGCCCCCCAGTTAACCCTTTCACCCTGTCACCAGTGTCACATATGTGTGTACAGATCTATATTCTGATCGCCGTATTAGTGTCACTGGTTAGCCAGTTGGTTAGTTTTACCGTCAGTTTTTTATAGCGTCAGGGAACCCCCATATATTACCTAATAAAGCTTAAACCTATCAATTTAGAGGCCAAAATGTCCAAACAGATGTACACTAGTGAAGAGGCCTACACGTTGCTGAGCATGACAGATGAGAGCGAAGGGGAAGCCGCCTCACTGGCAGATTCAGGCTCAGTATACAAACCGAAAGACAGCAGCGTTACCCTGACAGATGGCACCGATGACAGAGTAGTGGTCCCTGCTAAGGTCAGGCATACCTGACCCAATTCTGTTGTTGAGGTGCAAGAACCACAGGGCTCTCGTATGGAGCAGAGAGCCAGTACTAGTGCCGCTCATACTTCTGTGAACAGACAAACCAGCACTGCAGTAACACGTGGTGAAGTAGCGAGTCCCATAAGTTCAAGCTGGTGCGGTGGCTAGCACAAGTAGTATCCCGCAGCCACCAAGAAGACAAACACAGGCCCGTCGAGCCCATAGTGCCCTTCTCTCTGCATTTGCCAATCCTAATTGTGAGCCCACCACTTCTGCTGCGTTCGTACCTCCCCCATTCACTGGCCAACCCGGAATTCAGGTGGAAACCGTTGATTTTACGTCACAGAAGATCTCTATAGATCTATTGTGGACCAAAGCAATTTGTATGCTGGTCAATTCATCGCCGCTAATCCCCATTTGATCCTTGCCAGAGAATGGAAACCTATTACAGTTTTAAGACCTTACTTTGCCTATCCCTCCTGATGGGCATAACTAAAACAAGTGAGTTGCGGTCATATTGGTCCACTGACCCAAATCATCATATACCCGTGTTATCTGCTTCCACGACCAGGACACCATACGAGCATATCTTGGGGTTCATGCATTTCAATGACAAACTCTGTGGTCCTCAGGGTGACCCTGGATATGATCGTCTCCACACAATTCGACCCCTCGTAAACCAATTCAACCAACAGTTCGCAGCCTTGTTTACGCCCAATCAAGTTGTCTGCTTTGAGGAGTCCCTGATTAAGTTTTCTGGCCGCTTGTCTTTCAAACGGTACCTTCCCAGAAAGTGTGCCAGATATGGGGTAAAGATGTATAAGCTCTGTGACAGGGCAACAGGCTATACATATAGTTTTATGGTTTACAAGGGAAACTATAGTCACGTAGAGCCAGAGAACTGTCCAGACTACATAGGGAGCACTGGCAAGATTGTTTGGGACTTGGTGTCACCCTTATTCGGAAAGGGGTACCACTTGTATGTGGACAATTATTACATGGCGTGCCACTTTTTAGTCACTTGTTTGATCGTGGAATTGGCTCATGTGGCACCGTGCGATCTAATCGCCGGGGCTTCCCCAACAACTTGTAGAATCCCAACTTGGACTGGGGGAGAGAGCGTGTTTGAAGTGTAATAATTTGCTCACAGTGAAGTGGAGGGATAATCGGAATGTTTGCGTTCTGTCATCCTTTCACGCAGATTCAACAGTCCAAATTCCAACGGCGACTGGTGTTGTGGAGAAACCCCTCTGTATCCACGAATACAACCTTAATATGGGAGGGGTGGACCTCAACGACCAGTTGATAGCGCCATACTTAATAGCCCGTAAGGCCAGACGCTGTTACAAAAAAAAAAAGTGTCTGTATACCCATTTCAATTGACTCTGCTGAATGCTTATGTGCTATACAAAGCATCAGGATGAACTGGAGCCTTCCTAAAATTCCAGGAAGAGATCATCACAGCCCTTCTGTTTCCAGTCAGTGCTGTGCCCCAACTTACCAACGCAAAATGCAGTGAGCCGGCTGCATGAGAGGCAAAAAAATGTGCAACACACACCATTTTAATCTGTAGGGCCTTTGCTTTAAAAAATATATATAATGTGTAGGCAATTCATAGTTATTTTGTAGCAAAAAAAAAAATTTTCATGTAAACAAAAAAAGTGTCAGAAAGGGCTTTGTCTTCAAGTGGTGATGTGTGGCATAAGTTTCTAATGATGTGCATAAAATACCAGGACAGTTCAAACCCCCCCCCCCAAAGTAACCCTTTTTGGAAAGTAGACACCCCAAGCTATTTGAGTCCATGGAATATTTTATATTTTGCCACAAGTTTTGGGAAAATTACAATTTATTTTATTTTGCTCACACATGACATGGGTATATTTGGAATTACAACCCAAAAAACATTCTGCTGCTTCTCCTGAGTACGGGGATACCACGTGTGTGGAACTTTGTGGGAGTCTAGCCACGTACAGGACCCCGAAAACCAATCACTGCCTTCAGGATTTCTAAGGGCATAAAACCTATCACAGTTTCGGAGGCCCTGAAATATCAAAATAGCACAAAACCCCCCAGCAAATGATCCCATTTTGGAAAGTAGATACTCCAAGGTATTGGCTAAGAGGCATGCTAAGTATTTTGCAGCTCTCATTCATTTTGGAAAATGAAGAAAGAAAAAGGAAATGTTTTTTTTTTCTTTTTTTAAAACTTTGTGAAAAAATGAAAATGAAAAATATAAATAAAAAACTTGTAATTTTCCAAAAACTTTTGGCAAAATATAAAATATTCCATGGACTCAACATGCTTCTCAGCAAATAGCTTGGGTTGTCTACTTTCCAAAATTGGGTAATTTGGGGGTGGGGTGGGTTGTGCTATCTTGGCATACCATGGCGTCCGAAACTGATAGGAAGTGAGAAGTAAAATCACCATTTTACGCCTTAAGAAATCCTGAAGGCGGTGCTTGGTTTTCGGGGTCCCGTACGCGGCTAGGCTCTGAAAAAGTCTCACACATGTGGTATCCCCATACTCAGGAGAAGCAGCAGAATGTATTTTGGGGTGTAATTTCACATATACCCATGGCATGTGTGGGCAATATATCATTTCATTGAAAACTTGTGTAATTTTTTGTTATTGTCATTTTTTAATCACTTGTGACAAAAAAAATTAAAATATTCAATGTGCTCAACACGCCTCTCAGCAAATTCATTGGGGTGTCTACTTTCCAAAATTGGGTCTAGTTGGGGGGGGGGGGTTATACTGCCCTGCCTGCCTCCCTAGTTTGTAGACACTATAACTTTTGCGCAAACCAATAAATATACGCTTATTAAATTTTTTGTACCCGTGACATGTGGCTGAATGCATTTTGGCCTAAATGTATGACTAAAATTGAGTTTATTGTATTTTTTTTTATAACAAAAAGTAGAAAAATAGGATTTTTTCGTCATACTTACCTGTAAAATCCTTTTCTTTGAGTACATCATGGGACACAGCGTTAGGCTAATATTCATTACCTGCTGAGTTATACTTCATCTCCAGGTGAATGGACACTGGTAGACCAAAAGGTCTTTAGACAGGAAGTGATCCCCTGTATAACCCCTCCCATAAAGGAAGTACTTCATTTTTGTAGCAAGCACTGAATCCTCAAAAAAAGAGCAGAGAGATCTCTGTGTCCCATGATGTACTCAAAGAAAAGGATTTTACAACTAAGTATGACGAAAAAATCCTATTTTCTTTGCCATACATCATGGGACACATTTAGGCTAATATTCATTACCTGCTGGGACATCCCAGAGCAATAGCCTTGAGGGGAGGGAGACACCCTGCCAAACAATAGCCATCAGACCTTATACGGCAGCCTGCAGTACACTGCGGCCAAAAGCCGAATCCTCGGCTGCTCGAACATCCACTTGATAAAATTTTGTGAACGTATGCACTGAAGACCAGGTGGCAGCAAAGCCCTGGAGGTTCCTACACCCCTGGTAGAATTAGCTCTCACCCTAAAGGGAGGAGCTTTACGTTTCAGACCATAGGCCTGAATGACCAATTGACAGATCCAATTAGCAATGGATCTTTGGAAGCTGCCTGCCCCTTCTTGGGTCTTTTTGGTAAAACAAAAAAGGAGTCTGATCCTCGGATCTCTGCAGATCTAGACAAATAAACCTTGACTGCCTGGACAACGTCCAAAGAATGTAGTCTTCTCTCTTCCACCGAACAAGGCTGAGAGAAAAACGAACGCAAATAATGCCCTGATTTAAATGAAAGGCCGACACCACTTTTGACAAAAAGGATGCAACAGGTCGTAACACGACCCTGTCGTGGTGAAGGATCAAGTATGGTTCCCTGCACAACAGGGCCGCCAACTCCGACACCCTACTAGCCGAGGTGATAGCCATCAGGAAGGATAGCTTGCATGACAGCAAGTCTAATGGAATTTCCTTGATAGGCTCAAATGGTTGTTTCTATAACACAGACAGCACCAAGTTCAAGTACCAAGGACACATAGGTGACCTAATGGGGGGAAGCAAGCGAGTTGCCCCCTGCATAAAGATTCGGATCAGTGAATGGGAGGCTAAAGGCCTTTGTAAGAATACTGATAGGGCTGAAACTTAACCTCTGATTGTACTCAAAGCCAAATCTGGCGGCTGAGATAATCTGCCTTCCAGTTCTCTACTCCCAGGATATGGATTGCCGATAGAATCAGCACATGTGCCTCTGCCCATGCTAGTATGTGGTTCACCTCCTTCAGAGCTGAACGACTCCTGGCACTGTCTTGGTGGTTTATATAGGCCACTGCAGTGGCATTGTCGGACTGAACCCTGCTAGGGTAGTCCTGAAGCTCCTCTGTCCAGGACCGTAGGGCTAGACGTACTGCCTGTAATTCCAGGATGTTGATGGGCAGGATCTGTTCTGTCCTTGACCATTTCCCTGAGCTGTGAGCCCTTCTAGGGTCCCTCCCCAGCCTGAGAGACTGGCATCTGTAGTCAGTACTCTCCAAGTTACCAAGAGGAAGGATATTCCCTTTCGCAGGTTCTGATCCTGCAACCACTAGTTTAGGCTTAAGCGTACCCGAGAAGATAACATTGGATAATACAGGGATTGTCCTCTCCTGTTCCAAGCCAACAAGAGGTCTGGTTGTAGAGGCCTTGAATGGAACTGGGCATTGAGCATGACGATACCATCCTCCCTAGAAGACTCATACAGAGCAGAATGGAGGGTTGTCTGGTGTCCCTTATCTGACGCACCTGATCCTTCAGGGCACAGATCCTTGTGGGTGGCAAGAATACTCTTGTTTGGACCGTATCTAGGAACAGACCTAAATACTTTAGAACTGGTCTCAAGGTTGACTTTTCAGTATTTATGATCCATCCTAAGCTTTCTAAATACCACACTGTGCATGTTATGCTCTGTTCTAGAGCCTGTAGTAAGTGATCTCTGAACAGGAGGTCGGCCAGATACCCGGGGACCAGGATCCCTTGGGCCTTTAAAAGACCCAGCACTGGTGCTAGGACCTTTGTGAACACCCGGGGAGCTGTAGCAAGCCCGAAGGGTAGAGCCACAAACTGAAAATGATGTTCCTCTACTGGAAATCACAGGAACCTCAGATGAGGCTGAAAGATAGGTACATGTAAATATGCGTCCTTTATATTGATGGAGGCTAGAAAGTCTCCCATCTGGAGTGAAGCTACTACTGAGCGGACAGACTCCATTTGAAAGGACTGGATCAGTAGATACTGGTTCAGGGATCTTAGGTCCAAAATGGGCCTTGTGTCCCTGTTTGGTTTTTGAACCGTAAATATGTTTGAGTAAAACCCTGCGCCCCTTTCGGGTACAGGAACCTCTACAATCACTACTTGATGCACTAGATGAAGTAGTGCCTGAACCAATAAGTCTTTTTGGAGGATCCGAGGGAACGCTGGATCTTAAAAACCTCTGAGGGGGAACCCCCCGCAACTCCAGCTTGTAACCGCGGGATATAGTTGAGGTGACCTACTCGTCCTGAACTATATCCTCCAAATGTCTGCAAAAAGTGCAGCAAAAAGGAGGGCTTGGTTTTGGGTTTAGAACAATTTTGGACCCAGGGCTTTTTCTGGCCCAGGCCTTGCGGCTTGCCCCTGACCCTAGCACCCTGTTGGCGGCGGAACTGCCTTGGCGCTGAGACATTTGAGGAAGCAGTCCCTGAGGTTTTAAACGAGGAACACCTGGTGCTTTTCTTCACAGGAAGTAGAGAACTCTTCCCACCGGAAATCGTATGGCTATATTTGACCAAATGATCACCAAATAAACATTCCCCATGAAAGGGGAAACCTGTCAATAACTTTTTACAAGGGAGCTTGGCTGACCAGTTCTTAAGCCACAAAAGTCTGCGCATACATACAGACAAGAGAACCAAACGAGAAACCTGCTGTATTGAATACTTTAAGGCACCAACAGCAAAAGGAATATCTGCCTTATTTTCAGGCAGATCATCCTCTTGGTTAGACCTGTCAGGTTGTTTGACCTGATCCTTTACGGACTGGCAGATACCAATTGCTGCAACAGCTGGCTGAATGGCTGAACTGGCCAAAGAAAAAGGAAGCCTTTAATAACTCCAATTTCTTGTCAACATGGTCTTTCAAGCCCTGTGCGTTATCTACCAGACAAGTCAAGACTTCTGCATCTACGGGTGGCATGATCCACTTCTTAAATTTTTCATCCATGGAATATAAAAGGGAAAACCTCTTAGGAGTTACAAAAATCCTGTCAGGATGTTCCCAATCAGCATACACCGCCTGTTCCAACAGGGGGTGTAAGGGCAAAGCCTGTGTGGCCTGAAGAGGCCTCAGGGATCCCCAAGAGGATCAGTGAGGCTCAGTAACCTCTGCAAGAGGCAACTTAAAGGCAGAAAGCACCATTTCGGTAAGAGTCAGAATCAAAAGCCTCTGTGATTGAGAGGCAGACACCATCTGGATATCTTCTTGTCCAGATTCCTCGTAAGCAGACTCATCTGCCAGGCCATCCACAGAATCCTGAGCTTTAAGCGCTTACCTGTCCTCAACCAACTCCTGCTCCAGAGTAGGAGGCTCCGGGAGGGGGATCTGTCACGCTTCTTGCCACCCTGCAGGATGGAGGCAATCATGCCAGCAATCCTGTGCTCTAACCCGGCTAGGGCTGAGGACAATTCATCCTTAGTGATAAAGGGTGAAACAGCAGCATTGACTGTAGGCACAATCCCAGATAGGCGCAGGGGCTCAGATTGCCTGGAAGCCTCTGGTCCTTCAGGGGATACGACTAGGTTCATCGGGAACTACTGACATCGGTGTGCCCTTCCCTGTAGTGTTATGCCCCGTACACACGGTCGGATTTTCCGACGAAAAATGTGTGAAAGGACCTTGTTGTCGGAAATTCCAACAGTGTGTAGGCTCCATCACACATTTTCCATCGGATTTTCTGACACACAAAGTTTGAGAGCAGGCTATAAAATTTTCCAACAACAAAATCCGTTGTTGGAATTTCCAATTGTGTGTACACAAATCCGACGCACAAAGTGCCACGCATGCTCAGAATAAATAAAGAGATGAAAGCTATTGGCTACTGCCCGTTTATAGTCCCGACGTATGTGCTTTACGTCACCATGTTCAGAATGATCTGATTTTCCGACAACTTTGTGTGACCGTGTGTATGCAAGACAAGTTTGAGCCAACATCCGTTGGAAAAAATCCTAGGATTTTGTTGTCCGAATGTCCGATCAATGTCCGACCGTGTGTACGGGGCATTAGTCCTGCTCCTCTTTTTTGAAGACATTTACTAGCCACAAAAAGGGAGTACCTGGGTGTAGTATTAACACACCTTAGAAGGGCGACCCTTTAAAAGGGATCTCCAAGCCCTTAAGCAGCAATCCTGCTAAGCATCTTTAGCCTACCAAGCAACACCTGGTGACTCACGTGACCCGGGTAAGGAGAAATGAACCTCTGCAAGTGCCTGGTTCAGAGCCTGCTCTGTGTCCCACAGCTGACTTCTGGAAGCAAAGCACTGCATGCTTGGCATACACTACTCAAATAAGCTGGTCGTGTGCCGGAACGGTCTACGCATTCATTCGCACGCACGCGTGTGGTCCAGGCGAATGGGCGTGGCCGTATTCTTATATGCCACAAATGTTCGTGCGTCCAGATAAAGGTTATGGTGCATGTGAGTAGCCTTTAGCGCATGTGCGTTTTTTTTTCTTTTGGGATAAAATGTGCTACATAAAGTAAATGAATAAAAGCTAATCATTGTAAGCACTCTTGTCAAAGTTAAGTGGTTTATCTCATCTCTGTAATATACATACTGCTGGAAAGCTTTTTCTTTTGAAAAAAAGCAGACTTACTGGCTGGATCACCAGATGAAAATAGAAGAAAGCCAGCCTAAAAAAGAAAATCAATGCAACCATCACCATAAGAAATGCTAAGTTGCAATATCAAAAATGTTTGCTTTTAACTTTAATACCACTTTAACCACTTGCCAACCAGCCGCAGGCGCGATAGCAGGCAGATTCGTGCCCGCGATCGCCTATTACCGAGGCAGAACAGGGAACTTCCTTGGTAAACAAGGCGATTCCCTGTTCCGACAGGAACAGGGAACAGTGATCTCTGTCATGTTAGAGTAACCCCTTTCCCCCTACAGTTAGAACATACATGAGGGAACGCGTTTAACCCCTTGATCGTCCCCTAGTGTAAACCCTTCCCTGCCAGTGACACAGTAATCAGTGGCTATTTTTAGCTCTGATCACTGTATAAATGTCAATGGTCCCAAAAAAAGTGTCAAAAGTGTCTGATCTGTCCGCCGCAATGTCGCAGTCCCACAAAAAAAAATAATAACAGATCGCCGCCATTACTAGTAAAAAAAATAAATTAAAAATGCCATAAATCTATTCCCTATTTTGTAGATGCTTTAACTTTTGCGCAAACCAATCAATATACGCCTATTACGTTTTTTTATACCAAAAATATGTAGAAGAATACATATCGGCCTAAACTGATGAAAAAAATTTGGGGTCTATTTGTGGTGGAAAAAAAAATGGACGTCAATTTTGTTTGGGTAGAACGTTGCACGACCGCGCAATTGTCAGTTAAAGCTACGCAGTGCCGCATCGCAAACAAATGGCCTGGTCAATAAGGGGGTAAATCCTTCCGGGGTTGAAGTGGTTGAGTCAACATTGATTATCTTGTTACAATGGCATCTGAAAGTCAGTGGGGTATATTAGGCAGCAAGTAAACATGTTGTTCCTGAAGTTGAGGTGTTGAAAGAGAAAATGAGCATCACAGTTTGTTGTGTATGGGACTGCATAGACACAGACTGGTCAGGGTGTACCATGCTAACCCCTGTGTGTGTGTGTGTGTGTGTGTGTGTGTGTGAAGGTGAGCATCAGAACTGGACCATGGAGCAATGACCTGGTCTGTTGAAACAGTTTCTTTTACACATGTGGATGGCAGGGTGCGTGTGCGTTGTTTACCTGGGGAAGAGATGACACCAGGATGCAGTATGGGAAGGCAGCAAGCTGGCTGACCCAGTGTGATGCTTTGGGAAATGTTCTGCTGGAAAACCTTGGGTCCTGCCATTCATGTGAATGTTACTTGACATGTAACGCTACCTAAACCATTGTCGCTGCCCAAGTACACCCCTTCATGGAAACTGCATTTCCTGATGGCAGTGGCCACTTTTGGCAAGATGAAGCAACCTGCCACACAACAAAATTGGTTCAAGAATGGTTTGAGGCACACAAGTTTGAGGTGTTGACATGTGGTTTAAGTTCTCCAGATCTCAATCCAATCAAGCATCTGTGGGATGTGCTGAAAAAACAAGTCTAATCCAGCCCCACCCCGGAACTTACAGGAATTAAAGGATCTGCTACTGACGGCTTGTTGCCAAGTACCAAAGCATACCTGCAAAGGTCTAGTGGCATCCATGCCTTGGCGGGTCAGGTCTGTTTTGGCAGCAAAACAGGGACCTACTCGATTATAGGTGGGTGGTCAAGTTATGGCTGATTGGTGTATGATAAAAAAAGGGCATAAACTGAACTTGCCTTCACTCAAAACCATATGCCAAAGTGATTAGGTGCAAAGTTAAAGGCCCAGTTGTATTCTTTAAGGAGAGTAGACTAGACGCTTATACTCTGAATATATGACAGCAATAGGGGAAGTTCACATCAGTGTTAAAGCGACATTAATATGAGTTTTAGTTTAAAAAGAAAAATATCTATTCATGTATTCTTAAAGTATAACTAAAGACAAAAAACTTTTTTTTCAGTTTTGGATAGAGCAGAGAGGGATAAGAATAACTTTCAGTTTTTAGTGCAGCGTCCCTATTAAGGAGATTCACCTTCTCCATTAGTCTTGTTTACCAATATCTTTGAAAGTGAAAGTAAAATAAAATCTTAAATTTTGGGTTCAGAGGAGTAATAGAGGGGAATTCTTCCAATGGGGACACTCGTTTTGATGACCTGGGGGTCCCCAAGGAATTCCTTTAATTTGCAGAGATTTCCTCTCACTTCCTGTTTGGCTATGGGACAAGACATTAAGGGAAATCTTTGCAACAGGACACAGATAGAGAAAAAAAATCTGACAGGGGTTATATCCCTCCCTTGCTCTAACCAAAATGAAAAATGGGGTTTGCCTATAGTTCTACTTTAACTCAAAAATGTACCTTCAATTGCCTTCAGCTTCCTTCAAATCTCCAAATGCCTATTCTTTTTTTTTTTGCTGCTGCTGCAATTCGACTTCCTGTTAGGAGGGTGGCTAATTTCGTTCTCTATGGTCCCACTGTGGGGAACATAGCCACACTCTTGCTTGCTCCCAAAGTGCACTTTGGGATTTGTCGTGTGCATAAAGCAGTGCACATTCCAAAGAAATGGAAGTGGGGGGGGGGGGGGTTTCGGGAGTTCATTGAGGATGTTACATGGAGGCAGAAAAACAAAGTAAGAAACAGTTACATGAAAAATACATTATAGGGCCATTAGGTATATAGGGGATGTGTATGGAATATATATTTGGAGAATACAGATATTATTTAGTGTCACTTGAATAGTTTTAAACATGCACCATTACAATCTGACTTCTCCAAAAGAAAAAAAAAAAAAACACGTGTTACCAGTGTCAAAGCAGGAGTAATGCCTCGTACACACAATGAGAAAATCGGATGAATGATCACCCTCTTTTTTGCATGCTAGTCTTATATCCAAAACAAATAGGTTGCTAGGGTTGGGAAAATTCTCATAAGACAGAATATAACTTCCTGTGATGTCTTGCATTGTACTGTAATGTAATGTATTCTTTAGATTCTGAGCATGCATAGTCTTGTTCATTTGACTTTTTATGGACGAATACTGCACCAATTAAATGAAAATCTTTTGTTCTGTTATTGTACGAGAAAAATTTTTGTGCTTGTCCCTTTGGATAATTTCAGATTGTCAGACGATTGCACCGAAAGCCTTATTTTTCGTATGATTTTCTCATCATGTCCTAGGCATAAGGCTGGCTATGGACATGAGATGGCATGTACAAGAACCAACCACCACCATGAAAAAGCACAACTTGTTCAATTTAGTATTCATGTTCATATCCCCTCCCACATGGTGGTTTTAAAAGGTGTCAATCTTAAAATTCAAGACACATAAAAAAGGTCATGTGAGAAGCATCCCATGCATGCGGGAGACAACGGATGGCTTAGCCATTTTGGCCAATCATGAGTTCACAGCACAACAAAGGCGTATGTGCTTAATGACAACCCCTATGCCTTTACATAGGCCTTAATAGCATTTCTTGTGTTCAAGCACTTTTTTTTTTATTATGCATTGCACTATTTCCATTTTCTTTTTCCCCCCAAGTAATTACTAAAGTTACTTAGACAAAAAATGAATATACACTCTTAATCAACACAGCTCTGCTCTATAGATATCCCTTTTTCATCACAAACAAATCTTTAAATCCTTGTTATCTTTAAGAAGCTTACGTTTGCTGGAACCCTGCTGTTCTCAAGCTTTATTTGCTATAAAGTAAAAATAAATAAAAAAAAAATGCAGAATGCTTTGACAAGAAAAACTAGTGACCCATGATGTGAAATTCTATGAGCGATGCACAGACATAAAAAGTAAATTATTTACTTTTTAGAATCAATTTACTAGATAAATTAAAGAAAATGTGAGGAAAACATATGGGACCTATCATTGCTGACTTATTTTTAAAAAGGTGCAGGCTCACCTTGATACTTTCTTCAATAAATGGGTCACTGACCCTACACAAGTCTAAAAGGTCTGAACTCTGCTTGTTGGTGAATCCCAGATTAGGTTACCTGCAGCTCCCATATTTGCATCCTTACAGACATTCACCAAATGTAATAAGACTAAAAAATACTTACATACTGAAAACAGCTCCTAACACTGGGTTCTATGTTACTTCCACCAAAGGAAGCCACTTCACCCAGCTGCCGCGGTATCTGGATGGCATCATGGAGGAGGAGGCCCAGTCTCCGCTGGTCACAAAATCCAGTAGAGCTTGCCACTTGCTTAAACAGGTCTGAAAAACAAAGTATGTCAAGCCCAAATGATGGAATTTAATATACTTATTTCAACACAAACAATGTAAT
This sequence comes from Lithobates clamitans, assembly GCA_037952925.1. Taxonomy (NCBI): domain Eukaryota; kingdom Metazoa; phylum Chordata; class Amphibia; order Anura; family Ranidae; genus Lithobates; species Lithobates clamitans. The sequence goes on along the minus strand of JBBGZY010000913.1, from coordinate 1,483,984 downwards.
GGAAAAAAAGGCAATTTATTCTATAAGCTAGATAATTTGAACATTCAATATGTTCCAAAATATGAAGCAGCATGTTTAAATATTTTAAAAGACTATAACTGGACTCCACATACAGAACCAATCAATTACAAGGATTAAGCCTCCTCCCTCTAGCTACCCCTTCCTATAAGGCATAAGAACCCTCTTTTGGATTTATTAATTTTGTCCATCTTAGTCTGGTCTAAATGGTAGAAGTGAGGCAGAGGGATACTCCTATGTAATTCTACACACACTGGTCACTGACCAAGTTTAGTGTACTTTAAAAATACCCTTTAAATTTTTTTATTCTTTTTATAAAATGACACTTTAGTCCCATTTGTATCTTTTACGGAGTATTACAATATTGACTTGAAGTGTAGAGTCAATGCGGCTACGTTGGACTTAACTCATAACTTAACTGCACTTTTAACAAAGTTGATGGATTTCTGGAATCTAGCTTATATAACAATGACTTGCCCACAAATCCAAACAGGGAGTCTGCTGTATCAGAGTTTGAGTATTTTATGCCTGAAGATATGTAAAGGTAAATTAAAATACCATTAAAACCCAATTCCAGACAATACCTCCTGTTTTGGATTGAGCAGGAAAGAGTTAGAGGGGACAACCAGGTTTTCATTGCGGTCTGTCCCAGTTGGGGAGATTTTCCCTCACTTTCTGTCAAAAAAGAGGTACCAATGGGAAACCTCTTTAACAGGGACAAACACAAAAACACATTTTAGTTGCTCAGGGAGGGGATAGAAAATCACACGCTTAAGACAGAGGGACCTGCCCCGAAAAATGCACTGCCCCGACAACCAGTACCACTTGCTCTGGTGTCAGCTGCACTCCTTAAAGCATGGTGGCTACTTACAAAGTGTCCTATCCTGCTGACACTTGTGTGTTCCTACAGTTAGAGTTTTCATATTTAATACAGTTTTACTGTGCAAAAATCAGTGTGCTTCCATTCTGATTCCTGTGGTTTTTGACAATGTTTTTACTGAGGTCCGTTCTTTTCACCCTAACATTTTTTGTATGGGTGTCACATGAGCAGGCAGTAGGGTATACCATAACCTAATCAACCAATAGGGACAGACAAGAAAAGAACAAAATTTTTTATTCTCCACCACTTTCTCCAAATGAAAAAAATAATAAAAAAATTGACTGCAATTAGGCTTTAAGGGCTCATTCACACTACCACATTATGGTAATGTACGTTACATATATTGGTGCTAAGGGTTGCCATTTATTTTGAATAACATCACTATGCACTTTTCAATAGACATTCACTGTGCTGCGATGGGCAGCTCATTCAAATAAATGGGCTGTCCCAATACATCGCACAATAACACGCGGCACAATGCATGCCAATGCATATGCGTTTAACACACCATAGCAGACAAGCCTGGTGTGAATGGGCCGTAAAGGACCAGATGATACGGTCAGTCAAGTTTTATTGACATTAAACTTTGACAGTATTTTTTTGCCATATGTATTTTTTCTTCCTGCATAGCTTAGCGAAACCATTTCAAGTGCATGCACATACCAGATTAAACAAAGCTCAGCAATGGAAGTCACTGCTTTCTTTCCTTGTTTCCCTTGCTAAAACATGTTCAGTGTCTCTGTTTAATTTGTACAGCACTGCTTGGGAGCGATGAAAACAATATAATGCACACAAAGTAACGTTAATGACCATCACTTCTTTAAGCGGTGAGGCAAGTCACAGACTGCTTAAAACTTCTAGAAGTATGTACATATTCTATGCGATTTCCTACTTATTCATACAAAATGCTTTGGGAAATCCTGGAAACAAAAAGGCTTTTTGTAATGTGTTTACATGCAATAAAGCAGAAGACTGGGTAGAATATAAATAAATGTTTGTAGTGGTTTTTTTGTATTTACTTTTTATATAATGGTTCCTAGGGAGCACCAACATAATAAAAGATTCAAATCGCTTGAGGGAACCCAACAAGGGTGCAGAAAACCATACATTTTTACACCTATCTTTACATACATATCTGTGTTGTGATCTACCTTGCAAATTATCAAAATAAAATGTATTCAGCCTGGCATTACAGTGGAGACAACTGAACAGTTTTGTTCAGCTTGCTCCTGTATGAAGGGCACAGCCTCAAACTGTTTGACACATGAATTGTACCTATTACCTCCCCAATAAACTGAATATTGCAGCACTGGCCTTAATTATGTAGCAAGAATAGAAATTCGAGCACATTTAGCATTGCAGATGAAAATCCTATTATACCCAGGCTCTCTGCTGGTGATCTCCTTATTATCTTGTCTGCCTATCCCGTACAGAGATGAATGTCTCCTTTTTTTTCTACACCCCATGATCTAAACTAATTGATAAAAAAAACCCATGGAATGATCAACTGATTTGATAAATGTGTGCACAGGCAGGTATTAAAGGATTTGTGGCATCTCTGGCTCCCACAGGTTTAAATTATCAAGCGCTATTACGTTTGACCAAGTCATCTATATTTAAATATATTATTATATTTCCTTGAACTATATAGCACAAGAAAAGCAGACAGGCATACACCTTGTTGGGTAAAAGGACAAAGCGTTTCAAGTTATTTTTTAATAGGCCAAAAATAACATGATCAGCTGGGAACAAAGTAGGCCATTTCCCCCGGTTTTAAATGCCAACAATGTTTAATAAATAAGTATTTAAAGTTTTCCCACTAAGCACAATTTCCAATAAGATTTCAATGCAATCCACAAGCATGACACAGACAAATTACTGTGCTTCTCTACACTGCCATTTTATCACCCACTAGAGGCTGTTTCTAGCTCCTTCCATTAACACCATGTTGTTTTGGTGTTTTTCTATCCCCAGGCCTCAGCATGTTTTCAGGTTCAGCACTTTTGATTTACCGATTTGTTTACAACTTAAAATTTGTCTGAGCACAAATGAATGTGGAAAAATGACAGTCAAAGGTGCAGATAGCACCTGTAGTTATAAATGTGTGTAATATAGCTAGAATCTTTCCCAATGGCTCTATTGCTATTTTCAAAAGAAAACAAATAAAATGTCATCTCATCTACTATATAAAATATCTATGATGTGACTAAGTTTAATACTGTATACTTGTTTGAACAATAAATTAGATAGTAGGCTAAAAGGCGACACAAGGCTGCATGGCGACAAACTACTAATGGCCTGATTTTAGATTTTTACATTATGCAGTTGAAAGGTGCAACATAATTTACATCATTGTGCCTTTATTAACATTTAAGGCCTTAGTGACCGGCATAGGGTCGGAAAAAGGCCCCCTATGACAACGGATATTTGGTTGGCAAAAAAGGGATATCAAATGGTCAAAGGACACCTTCACTAGCACCGCATGGTGTAAAGTTAATCATGGATGCCAAATACCTAAGGTTATGATATTTTATACTTGAATAATAATAACATCAAATATGAAAATCCAGTCAAGTGACAACCACATACATTTAAATCGAATCACCTCATTTAATGTCTTTTAAATAGTTAGTTTTGGCCAAGCTGGCCCAAACGAAATTTACTGCAACAGGTATGCTTGCTAAACATATTGTATAAGCTGAATGTAGCCTCAGCCACATACAGTATGCACTGTGTTCCGACAGGTATACAGGGACTTCCGGTCCTACTCCCGGAAACAAAATATCTGCTGCACAGCCATTCAAAGAAAGCTTTATATTCTATGCATTGGTTTAGGTGCAGATTGTGATGTCATCTGCCTGTCTATACAACAGCAATCACACCTGTTTGCACAGTAGTTTTAGGCCAGCTTTGCCCAAAGAAAATATTTAAAAAGGACATTAAAATGTTGAAATCCGCTTTAAAGTATGCGTCACATGCCTGCTTCAAGTATCCAGTTCAGCAGAACTGAAATCTGGATTTTGAAAACTGGCCAAATCTTTTGGAGAACCACTCACCTAGTGCTTGGGTCAGCAAAGTGGATGAGCAAGCATATGAGCAATATATGCATATAGTAAACAGGGAAAAAACAATATATATCACTAGTTAACACAAAAAAAGAGATACTTACATCTGTACTTATCTTCCAAATGTGCTTTACATAGGGAAATAATACCAGTTTTAAAAGACAACACTCGAATTCTTCCTGTGCGGCCCCTAAATATAAGATAAGTGAAACATCTTATTTAAAAACCAAAGTGAGCAGAGATTTCAGAAATATTTGTCCTCTATGTGCAATACCTTTGTTAAAATTCCATCAAAAAGAAGCAACCAACTAAAGAGCAAAATCACACTAATGCCCCGTACACACGGTCGGACTTTGTTTGGACATTCAGACAACAAAATCCTAGGATTTTTTCCAACGGATGTTGGCTCAAACTTGTCTTGCATACACACGGTCACACAAAGTTGTCGGAAAATCCGATTGTTCTAAATGCGGTGACGTAAAACACGTACGTCGGGACTATAAATGGGGCAGTGGCCAATAGCGTTCATCTCTTTATTTATTCTGAGCATGCGTGGCACGTTGTCCGTCGGATTTGTGTACACACGATCAGAATTTCCGACAACGGATTTTGTTGTCGGAAAATTTTATATCCTACTCTCAAACTTTGTGTGTCAGAAAATCAGATGGAAAATGTGTGATGGAGCCTACACACGGTCAGAATTTCCGACAACAAGGTCCTATCACACATTTTCCGTCGGAAAATCCGACTGTGTGTACGGGGCATAACACTTATTACTACATGAAACATTAGAACACATTAAAAATGGAGAACATTAAACAAAAACAGTCTACTTCTAAATCTAAAATGCTGAGCACAACTGTCTATAATCATTTAAAGGTCTCCAACAAAAACTAAAAATGTTAGTATTTATAAATAATAAATACAGATATGCTTTCAGCTATGCATTTAAACCTTATTACGTAGAAAACCAAATTGTAAATGTAGAGGTTCTAGAATAGTGAACAGTAAAACTATATTTTTTTATAACAGTTTATCTAGGCTATCAGGAAACAGAAATCCTAGAAAAACTTGTTAATTTAAAAGAATCAGTATTTTACTGCTAGATTTCATGTCCTTTTCCGATTCATATGGAAAATGCCAACTTGCAAGAGGCACAGATGAGTAAAACCATTACATATCCTGTCTGGGGAGTGGCTTGTACCGATAATGAGGAATTCGTATAATCTGCATATGTCAGCAGACCCTGTCATGTTCTTAAAGGGTTACAATTGATTTTTCTTTTTTGCTTTAAAAACGAAAAAAAAAAAAATTATACTTACCTGCTCTGTGCTGTCCACTCTTCCCTCCTCTGGGTGCTTCCTCAGCAAGCCATGTACTAAGGGAGTACCTCTAAGCATGCCATCAATCCAGGCTGTGTGGGTTTCATAGACACATAGATGGTACCCATAAGCCCCGTACCCTCCTCACTGGAGTTTGACTGACAGCAGCGGGAGCCTATGGCTCCTGCTGCTGCCAGTGTCTCTTAGAAGACCAGCAAATGGAGGAGCGGTGCTGCAGCTGGCACATCACTGGATCGTTGAGAAGAGCCAAGTAGGTGTTCAGGGGTGGGGGAGCTAGAACAAGTTTTTTTTTACCATAATGCATAGAATGCAAGAGAAACCGCCTTGACATGATTTCTCCCACTAGAGGCTTATTTGTAAGCACTGGATATAGATTGACCCTTACCGGATAGCTAGACTACACATTATAGAAGCCTAGTAAAGCATGGATTCACACACATCATTGGAGATCCATCCACTGGAAATAAAACGAGAAATGGCATTGAGGTCAGCCTTGCTGGTTTTTCCTTTCCTTCTCTCTCTCATAAAAGTGATGAGAAGGAAGAGAAAGATCGCCACAGTGTAAAACTGTGGTATTCATTGAATTAATCCACAAATCCAACAAAGATAAAAAAATATCCCAGGTTAAAAGAATCTGCAGATCACAAACTAGTGTGGTATGTTGGGCATAAAGTCTAGGGGAGGAGCTGGTAAAGCTCAGATTTTGCACCGAAAAAAGAAAAAGGGAGGGAGGTGGAGGGAGTCCTTATACTATAGTAAATTTCATTCAAACACAACAAAGCAGTGCTTCAACAAATAAAACAAAAAAAAAAAGGAAAAAAAGATCAAAATGAACTTGCAACTGCTGAGGCTGCGGTCACCCAACTAGGAGGGGCGGGGGGGACGGGGGGGACGTGGCCTTCCTAGTGCGCAGGTGAAGAAAACCAATCTCATCGTAGGGTCAGTGTGGTTGCTCTCTATGCCTCAGGCATTCCCATCCTGGGTACTCTTTGAGGGGTGCTCAGATGAGTGAACAAAGTGGTAGAGTCTGCGCAAAAAGGACCCGTAGGGAGTTCGATTGGTAGAGGTGCCCGATGGTTGTTCAAAGGATAGGCACAAGTTGTCCGCTTTTGTAAAACATCCAAATACTTTATTTCACCAAATAAAACAAGTTTTGTGGCTTTAATTTGCCACTACCTAAATTAAAGGTGATAAAATTGGTGTCTAGTATCAGCTTGTAGTGGGATACACTTGGGAATTCTTTATTGGCCAATAGGTGGAATGTAGAGTCTGTGGCAATGATGTCATCTAGGTGGATGCTTGCACTACAATGTTTGCTTAAAAAATAAGTAGGTAGTACATCGCCAATGCCCTCCAGTTGTAGTTTCTTCAGGGCTTCGGTCAGAATTTCTGTAAATATCCTGGGGGTCGATGAGAGGCCGAATGATAGGGAAGTATATTGTAGGTGTATAGTGGGTTGTGGTCCCTTGATTACAAATCTCAGATACCGATGATGGTCCCTTCTGATTGGGAAATGCAAGTAGGCATCTTTGAGATCGAAGATTGCCATGAAAGCTCCTGGCGGAAGGATATTTCTGTTGGAATACAAGGATTCCAAAATCGAAACCTTTTATATTTTACTGTATTGTTTAAGGGCTTGATATTCAGCATTAGTCTGAATTTCCCAGAGGGTCTCCTCTTGGGGACGATGTGTAAATAGAACCCTCTTCCCACCTCGTTGAGGGGACAAAAGTAATTACTTGTTGCGCTAGGGGTTCTTCCAGAGATGATCGCAACCCTGCTGCTTTTTCTTGGTCTCTTAGAAGACATGTAATGACGTCTGCTGAGTGCCAGTAAATTCTATTGTCCCTATTGAATTAGTATCCCTTTAGGATGGTGTTGAGAACAAAATTTGTTTTTCGTTACTGTCTGCCATTGACTTGAACATGCGGCTAGTCTTCCTCCCACAGGTATGCGACCATTTCTTCTGGCAAGGGTTTTGAGGATGAACCCATCTCTGCCTTTACTGTTGGGGAAAGACCACCTTTTCTTGGACTCAGTTTGCTTCTTTTTGTATTGATGTTATGGATGAAAGGAACTCTTGTTTTGTTTTTTCCTATCCGCTGACCCATAAAGTACCAATTTCAGTTTGGGCCTTAACAGTAATTTCCCTGAGAATGGTATCCCACATAACTTGGTCTTGGATGTGGCATCTCCCCTCAAGGCTGAATTGCTTTTGTGCACATCACTGGATCGAGATGGGGCTCAGGTAAGTATAGGGGGGCTGAGGGGGGAACTGCACAGCCTTTAGAACCACTTTAATTAAAACACCTTGTGTGTATATACTTATACCAGAAAAATAGGGGGAATTATAACTGCGCATAAGTGAAAATGTGTAAACAATAAAGGGATTAGAAAAGCTGCGGATTCCTGTATGTAACACAAACACAATGAAATCGACTTAAAAAAAATTGAATCGCGCTGATGAGAAAACTGGTGTTCATACAAGTGACAATCAGTCCTCCTTTGAAGTGAATACCAAATAAGGTGTGTAGAGCATATGAATTATATGAATCACCAATAAATATAAAATTATAAATAACAAATAAATAAACCATCAAAAGTGCATTCTTCATGTGCAACAGTGAAGAGAATACATATGTAAGTCCATGTGAAAACAACAAGATGAATCACCCAGGTGTTTGTTAAATTACAATTGAGGTCCTGCTGGATAAGGACAAGGTGCTTGGTCCACCACCACATATAGAGAGACTGGCCGCTTACCAGAAACTCATGACCCCCCACTACAGAGGGTCAGAGTAAGCTGTTAGAACTGATTGCTCCGGACCACCACCGAAAGACCAAGCGTTGGCACTGGGATGGAACATCAGGGACTTTGGTATAGGATAGGTTGGTTCACAATACCGGGACGTCAAACTCTCAGCAGAGTGGTTATAACAAACGGAAAAAGCTCCAATAGTGTAAAATCGTATGGCTTTATTAAATCAAAAAAAGTATACAGCCACATGTAAAATTCAAAGTAGAGCACCTAGAAAGAGGTCTGGAGCCGGCCGGATGCTCACAGACAGCCCGTCCTGCTAGTAACACAACAGCGGTGGGAGGTGACACAAACACGTCGCTCCGCCCTACGCGGCGTTTTGTAATAAAATTATGTCTTCCAGGGGCACTGGAAGGACGGGCTGTCTGTGAGCATCCGGCGCTCCAGACCTCTTTGTAGGCACTCTACTTTGAATTTTACATGTGAGTGTATACTTTTTTTGATTTAATAAAGCCATATGATTTTACACTATTGGAGCTTTTTCCGTTTATGTTGTAACCACTCTGCTGAGAGTTTGACGTCACGCTATTGTGAACCAACCCATCCTATACCAAAGTCCCTGATGTTCCATCCCAGTGCCAACGCTTGGTCTTTCGGTGGTGGTCCGGAGCAATCAGTTCTAACTCTGACCCTCTGTAGTGGGGGGTCATGAGTTTCTGGTAAGCGGCCAGTCTCTCTATATGTGGTGGTAGACCAAGCACCTTGTTCTTATCCAGCAGGACCTCAATTGTAATTTAACAAACACCTGGGTGATTCATCTTGTTGTTTTCACATGGACTTACATATCTATTCTCTTCACTGTTGCACATGAAGAATGCACTTTTGATGGTTTATTTGTTATTTATAATTTTATATTTATTGGTGATTCATATAATTCATATGCTCTACACACCTTATTTGGTATTCACGTCAAAGGAGGACTGATTGTCACTTGTATGAACACCAGTTTTCTCATCAGCGCGATTCCATTATATATTTATACCGTATATACGGGTCTATGTATATTGTATAATATCTTCCTTTAAAAATAAACCTGAAATGGCTCACCAGCTATTAAATCATGTTAGGACAGAAATAGGCTAGGACAGGGCAAGCAATCATTTGCACTATGCTTGAGAAGCCGAGAGTGCATATTATGTGATTTTATGCTGAAAAGTCATTTAGCTGCATACAGTGATCTCTAACCTTCTGCTGTCTTTCTGCTAGTATAAATGAACAAAAAGGTAACATTTCATAATTTTAACCCTGTACATACAGATGTGGATTATGGTCACAGTATAACATCACTCACGTGTCATAAACATTCAGGAGCCAGTTCAGGCACATGTCCACACAAAGAGGAACGTTCACCAGGTTGTTGTGCTCTTGCTCCAGCCGGTCATAAATTGTAGTTAGGCAATTAATAATTTGAAGGATGTCCATAAGCTGGTCATTTTGTTTAAGGTTGTGCTGGTCCAAGGCATCACAGGCTGCAGACAAGCCCAGTAAATCCACTGCAAATAAAAAAAAAAAAAAAAATCAAAAACGCTGTGTTATGCACTGCGCACAGGATTGATGGAACAAATAATACAATAATACAGATACACACGCAAGCATGTATGTGTGACTTCCCTTGTGGTTTCAGGTATATATAGAGGAGTCAGAGAGCAGTAATTGGTTATTTAATGTGTTCAGTCCCATAGGAACCTGAGAATTATTTTAATAATTGTGCAGACCTCCTCTAATTTGTAAGAGGTCAATGACTTGTGCAGGCTTCATTGATGCCCCCAATTTATTCATTGCTCTGAATGTGCCAAGATGTAAGCTCTGTTAAGCTGGTCATATATGGGTAGAATGTAAAAAAAAAATTCTTGGGAAAAGAAGGTTCTAAGATCATTCGTTTTCTAACCATTAGTGGATCAAATGAATATTAATTTTCGACCACAGGGAGGTGAAAATTCGAGGGAGCAGGTTGAAAAACTTTTCTTGAATGAACGAGTTTCTAACAGTGTATGTGGTTTTCCTTCCGTAAAAGTTCATTCATTCCAAAATCAAATGTTAAAAGCCAACAAAATCTTTCAAAAACGAAAAAAAGTTCAGAGAGTTTTCCTAGGACCTATCCTAAAAATTTGCATTTGAAATTCTACCCATCTATTGCCAGCTTTAGACTAGAGTTAAGGATAACTCTTCACAGAGGAGCCAGGACAAGGCAGTGTGGCTCTACATATTATTTGCAACCAAAAACCTCTGTTTTTATTATAAATAGCTGAAAGAATTGCTGTAGAATTTTTTTGCCAACTAGCTGGTAAATGTGCTGGGAAATTATATGTATTTTATTACTGTGAAATACCCTGTCCATGTGCACCTTACTTTATGATGTGCTTGCTGGATTTGTTTTGGAGACACATGAGAAAGCCTTTAACTGCCACTGTGTTGTGCTTCTGTTGTGTGTCTGCACCTTTGAAGAAGAATACGCAACCACCAGGTGTACCTGCCCCTAATTTATTAATTGCTATATACCTGTATGTCCCAAGACGGGAGCTCTGCTAGAGTTAGCGTTCATTCACACTAAACTCTCAATTTTGGTGTGCGGCCAGGCATTAGTTTTGTCCTGCAGTGAGTTGCTGTAGCGTAAGTGGGCTCTGAATTGCATACGTTGTGACAGAGAGAGGCCCTGTTTCTATAAGTTTATAGGAAAAGGTGACCCAGGAGTCTCATTAAGGGTTAATGCAAGGTTCATAACTAGCATCTCACCAGGTTCTGTAGTTCTAAAGCAGAACATTCAATCCTGGGTCTAGGTTTTGTTAGAGGCCTGCAACCTGGGTCACTACACAGGTGTGCACGGTCATTATATAGTCAGGTCTGAGAATTGCTCAAAGCTCTCATTTTTGGAGACAGCTTCCAGTTTGGAGACCGCTCCCAGTGTGGGAGACGGAAGGTCTCACCCGGGGTTAGGGGGCCCCAGCCAGAAGCCACGAGACAGAAGTCTCATCAAGGCGTCAGAGGGCCCAGCCAGAAGCCACGGGACAGAGGTCTCCATCAAAGGGTCAGAGGACCCAGCCACAAGCCAGCAGGTCTTGGTTCCAGGATTTAAGTCAGCTCCTATCAGGGGTGTCAGGAGAACCCCAATCCCTAGGCCAGAGGTGGGCCATGCAGCAGGGCGCTGCAACTGAAGACTAGAGAGCCAAGTGTGCAAGAGAGCTGAATGACACAGTCAAAAGACTGGTAAGAAGAGCAGCAGTGCTAATAGAGGAAGATTTCCCCCAAGGGTTTTTTTTTTAGCAGCGATATAACAAGGTCCAAGAAGAAATAAAAACATGCTTTATTAACCAATTTTTTCAAATGTCATGTTGCAATTAAAATATAAAATAACACCGGCTATAGGATACATTACATATTCCATGATACAGTGATACAAATGCAAATATACACAGTATTACATTAATAGATGTTCAACTGTGTAGAGAACCCCAATGCGTTTCGACCTGTGCAATTATGGTCTTCCTCAGGGGGATGATTTGCTCTAAAAAAAATACATTTGGAAATCTCAAAATGTTTTTCATAGTAAGTTATGCACCAAAATAATTATAATCATACATAGTAGTGCTACATTTACCACTTGAGAATGGAATGGGTGATCTCATAGCCGGAGATATTTCTAAAAGGTAGGTAAAGTGATCCGAAAGGCTCTGTGGTTCTGCCCATTCCACCCAAGGAAAAAGAACCCAGCAACAAAGGACTTGCAAGGAGCCAAACTCTGGACACCCTCAGAGAGGCGGAAGAAGCGGCACCCGCAGCAAATTCCCATACGACAAATAGTGTGTTAGATAAGGAAAAGTAATCAAAATAATAGGTACCTGGGATATAAATAGGCTGAAAGGTGCCTAGTAAATCGTATATATACACATGTAGATAATGTCAATGTCTAAGCTCCTTAACAGTGTTTATTACATAAATGCATAATTCAAAATAATAATAATAATAATAATAATAATAATAATAATAATAATAATAATAAATGAAGGTAGGTGAATATTATGTAGGTAGCGGTAGTTGTATTTAATTGGGAAAAATTAAAATGATGTGATAGTGTAATGAAGGGGAGGATGTAAATCATTTAAGGGCTATCAAATGTAGTAGTCAACAAAATGAAATGGTGTAAAAATATAAGTGAAAATAAAAAATGGAAAAATAAGAATAAAATTAACGTGAAATGGTGCAGTGGTAAACGTAATTAAGTGAGTAGGTGATGACCACCCACTGTGTGCTAATGAAGATATTAAGACAATATATTAAGTAAGCAACAGTTACCATGCATTATAGCAATACTGGAATTACAAAAAGGTGACCCTAAACCAAATGCAAAATAAGGAAAGAGTTTAAGTATATTTATTTATATAGTGATTGGAATATTAATTCTTAAATGCTAACATGGTTACAATAGGTCATAAGCTCAATGTAGTCCAATACCCAAAAGCAAATGTGCATGAGGGGGTAATAGCTATATAGGTAAATAAAATTAAGTAATTATATTAGGTATAGTTGAAATTGGATATAATACAAAGAACATGATCTAGGCTGACCCAAAAGCCACTTGAGCAAAGGGACAGTTGATATGCTATAATTGGATTCTGTACTTACATTGGATCGTACATGGGTAGTAACTGTCCATTCGGGCTTGCACGGGATCATGAAGTGATCCTCATGCTGCCATGTATTTATATGGTTCTTCTGTATTTAGCAGATTGGGTAATTGCCTGCAGGTGCGCCCCTCCTCCCTCCAAGGGTTGTAGTGTCCTGTCTGCCGAGATCAGTGGCTCACATGTGGCTCCCTCGGGACTGGAAGTGTTTTAAACAGATATATCAACAGATATATCAGCTTTGGAAGTATGGACATTTTAAGCACATTAATTTCTCCAAGGAGAGAGAAAGAGAGGGTAGGCCAATGTTTCAATAATCGATTTCCATTGACATACCCAGGAGGATACAGAGATGTTCCTGGGTATATACAGTGGGAACGGAAAGTATTCAGACCCCCTTACATTTTTCACTCTTTGTTATATTGCAGCCATTTGCTAAAATCATTTAAGTTCATTTTTTTCCTCATTAATGTACACACAGCACCCCATATTGACAGAAAAACACAGAATTGTTGACATTTTTGCAGATTTATTAAAAAAGAAAAACTGAAATATCACATGGTCCTAAGTATTCAGACCCTTTGCTGTGACACTCATATTTAACTCAGGTGCTGTCCATTTCTTCTGATCATCCTTGAGATGGTTCTACACCTTCATTTAAGTCCAGCTGTGTTTGATTATACTGATTAGACTTGATTAGGAAAGCCACACACCTGTCTATATAAGACCCTACAGCTCACAGTGCATGTCAGAGCAAATGAGAATCATGAGGTCAAAAGGAACTGCCTGAAGAGCTCAGAGACAGAATTGTGGCAAGACGCAGATCTGGCCAAGGTTACAAAAAAATTTCTGCTGCACTTTAGGTTCCTAAGAGCACAGTGGCCTCTATAATCCTTAAATGGAAGACGTTTGGGACGACCAGGACCCTTCCTAGAGCTGGCCGTCCGGCCAAACTGAGCTATCGGGGGGAGGAGAGCCTTGGTGAGAGAGGTAAAAAAGAACCCAAGATCACTGAGGCTGAGCTCCAGAGATGCAGTCGGGAGATGGGAGGAAGTTGTAGTAAGTCAACAATCACTGCAACCCTTCACCAGTTGGGGCTTAATGGCAGAGTGGCCCGACAGAAGCCTCTCGTTAGTGCAAGACACATGAAAGCCCACATGGAGTTTGCTAAAAAAAACACCTGGTCTGATGAGACCAAGATAGAAATTTTTGGGCTTAATTCTAAGCGGTAAGTGTGGAGAAAACCAGGCACTGCTCATCACCTGTCCAATACAGTCCCAACAGTCCCAACAGTGAAGCATGGTGGTGGCAGCAGCATGCTGTGGGGGTGTTTTTCAGCTGCAGGGACAGGACGACTGGTTGCAAAGATGAATGCGGCCAAGTACAGGGATATCCTGGATGAAAACCTACTCCAGAGTGCTCAGGACCTCAGACTGGGCCAAAGGTTTACCTTCCAACAAGACAATGACCCTAAGCACACAGCTAAAATAACGAAGGAGTGGCTTCACAACAACTCCGTGACTGTTCCTGAATGGCCCAGCCAGAGCCCTGACTTAAACCCAATTGAGCATCTCTGGAGAGACCTAAAAGTAGCTGTCCACCAATGTTTACCATCCAACCTGACAGAACTGGAGAGGATCTGCAAGGAGGAATGGCGGAGGATCCCCAAATTCAGGTGTGAAAAACTTGTTGCATCTTTCCCAAAAAGACTCATGGCTGTATTAGATCAAAAGGGTGCTTCTGCTAAATACTGAGCAAAGGGTCTGAATACTTAGGACCATGTGATATTTCAGTTTTTCTTTTTTAATAAAAAAATGTCAACAATTCTGTGTTTTTCTGTCAATATGGGGTGCTGTGTGTACATTATTGAGGAAAAAAATGAACTTAAATGTGTCGGGAAATCTAGTTTAGTGTAACATCATCCATACACACACACACACCATAGATTGTAGGTACCAATACATTTCACACAGAATAAATATACACGATTAAAGTTATTTTTACACAAAAAAAAAATTGGCTGCCAGGGAATGTGTTTTTTTACCGAACTTTTGTGTTTCCTAGACCTTTGTGGTAATATTGTGACAATTAAAACTACCACTATTTTATTCTCTAGGGTGTCTGCTTTCAGAAAAAATATAATGTGTGGGGGTTTTAAGTAATCTTCAGGCCTAAAATTTTTTAAACACGTGCAAAAAAAACGGCTCTAGCTGTGAAAGGGTTAATGGACAAGTTCACCTTCGGGAACAGGTTACATGTTCCACCCATAAAATTTGTTCAGAAAACTGGCTCCCAACTTTTTTTAGCTGGTTCCTAGATTCAAAGCAAATTCGTCAAGCCCTGGGCTGTATGTTGTGCTCTACCGATCGTTCTAAAGATAACCAACAAACATGCTAGCTCAGTCTAATATACTGCATGACTTTCCAGAGTCTACAGTACATGCAAAACCACTGAAGGATATTTAAACATGATCAGCCTAATAGAGGAACTGGCAACATTTAAGAGAAAGATAAGGTGGTAAAAACTTGGAAATAACTTTAATGTTCTGACTCATGGGCTTACAAAATGTCAACCTAGCAGAATGCACATATCCTGCTAATAGAAATAAGAAAATTTCATAATGGGATACATGAAAGTCCCTTTAATCCAAAGCTCAATATTTTCCAATTCCCAACAAAACGGCAGCAAATAAAAATACTTCCAACTGATAACTTTGAATCGTCTCATAGTACAGAATAAAAAAAAAAAAAAAGTCATCCAGCTGGTGGTAGAGAAGTCAAGAGAAAAGGAAACTGAACAATGACGTGTAAGCTGACATTGAGCAGAGATAAGGGCATTACATGGGCAAGCATTAAAAACTAGTGAAACCAACATATAAGCTCATATGCATTTTGGGCTTCTTTATCTGACCCAGATGTTGCAAATCCCTTCAAAGCAGTTGAGAGCAACTTCCTCTAAAATCAATGGATAGCACAGTGGTTATGCACAAAGTACTCAGTTTTCAAGCTATTGGCTCCTAGATTTAAATCCTCCTGGCACAATGTCTGAACAGAGGTTGTGTTGCTTCTAGGAAATCCTCAGGTACCCGGGTCTTCCTCCCACAATCCAAAAACATAATAGTAAAGTGTATTCCTTTCAAAAACCTTTTAAATCGATCTTAATGAGTGCATTAGGGATATTATTTTGCAAGTTCCTTTGGGGGACTAAAGTGATGGGGTGTAAAGTGCCTTATCCTTGACAACTATACCAGACTTTTAGCTGAAAAAGGGGAAATTGGTGCAACTTTAAATGAGGCATTGGCTTAGAGTCATATGTCTCCATCCCTGTTAAAGATTTAAAAGAGAGGAAGGTTGGGACTTTAAATGAAGCACATGGCTACAATCAGGTAAAATAGTAAATATACAGTAACATGTTTATTTACTGATACAAATATGTACACATTGAATCATGAGAAAGAAATACTGTATAAAAAAATAGTAATAATGATATATAAACACATAATAAAATCATATGTACACATGTTCCAACATAGTATAGTCATGTATAATGATGTTGATTTATAGCTTCAACCTTCAAAAAAAGTAAAGGTAGATCATAGTTCATAAGACATGTAAGTGATCTGGTGCTAGGCATACGATTGTGGTGACATAGCATCAAAAGCTCTACGCGTTTCGTGGATATCTTCCACTCATCAGGAGCAGATGCGGGGTACATCTACACACATCTGTAAAAATACATAACCAATGTGATCTAATGGATTGTCAATAATAAAAGGAAGGGAGGAGCAGTATCCCCTATTCGGTTCCAAGCACCCCATTGGGAATTTATATGTTGATTTGCAAGAATGGGGGATACTGCTCCCCCCCCCTCTTTTTACTCTGGACAAACCATTAGATCACATTGGTTATGTATTTTTACAGATACATGTATATGCACCCAGCATCTGCACCTGATGAGTGGAAGATATCCATGAAACACGTAAAGCTTTTTTTGATGCTAGGTCACCACAATCGTATGCCTACCATCAGATCAACTACATGTGTCTTTTGAACTACGATCTACCTTTACTTTTCTTTGGAGGTTGAAGCTATAAAATCAACATTATACATGACTATACTATGTTGGAGCATGTGTACATATAGGATCTTATATGTTATATATACGTATTACAATTTTTTGTACTGTATATTTCTCATGATCCAATGCGTAAATAATTTGTATCAGTAAATAAACATGTTACTGTATATTTACTATTTAACCTGATTTTAGCCCTGTGCTTCATTTAAAGACTTTTTTTTATAGAAGACTTTTGTAGCACTAATCAAGGAAATTCAGAAATCTCCCTCGTCTCCAAAATGTGCAACAATGACACTGCCGGAACAGTGTCATTTATGAACGTATCCTGTATCTTAACCCCTTGCTGACCAGCGCACGATGATGTACGTTGGCACAATGGCATGTCTGGGCAAATGGGCGTACTTGTACATCCCCTTTAAGGCATGGTTTAGTGGGCGCGCACGCAGGTCCCGCGGACTCTATGTCCGCCAGGGGCTCGCGATCGTGACACGGAGTGGCAGAACGGGGCGATGCCTATGTCGGCAGAATGGGGTGATGCCTATGTAAACAAGGCATTTCCCTGTTCCGTCTAGCAACATGACAGGGATCTACTGCTCCCTGTCATTGGGAGCAGTGATCTCTGTCATGTTATAGTAAGCCCACCCCCTCCCCCAGTTAGAATCACTCCCTAGGACACACTTAACCCCTTGATCGCCCCCTAATGTTTAACCCCTTCCCTGCCAATGTCAATTTCACAGTAATCAGTGCATTTTTATAGCACTGATCGCCAAATAAATATCACTGGCCCCAAAATAGTGTCAAAAGTATCCGATGTGTCCGCCGCAATGTCGCAGTCACAATAAAAATCGCAGATCACCATTACTAATAAAAAAATTAATAAAAATGCCATAAATCTATCCCCTATTTTGTAGATGCTATAACTTTTGCGCAAACCAATCAATATACACGTATTGCGGGTTTTTTTACCAAAAATATGTAAAACAAGAATACAAATCGGCCTAAACCGAGGAAGAAATTTGTTTTTATATATTTTTGGGGATATTTATTATAGCAAAAAGAAAAAATATTGTTTTGTTTTTTTTAAATTGTCGCTTTTTTTTTTTGTTTATAGCGCAAAAAATTAAAACCGTAGAGGTGATCAAATACGGGGCTGAAGTGTTTAAGGATAAAAATAAAAATATTAATGATACTGCTATCAGCGATACTGCCCCAACTGATAGCTCAGCAAATTATCTAACAAATAGCAATGAAGGGACCCCAATTATTGAATAACATCACACTGTAATTAGGAGAGTTGATCGATTTTGCCACAAACACACACACAGCAATGGGTCAATTTAACTAAACATACAAGAATAAATGTCCCCAGGAAACACACAAATCAGCATGTCCAGATTTATGTTTAGGGGACCCTTAAACCTATAATTAAAACTAGTTTATAGAGAGGAGACTATGGGGTTGATTTACGAAAACTGGAGAGTGAAATATCTGGTGCAGCTCTGCATAGAAAACAATCGGCTTCCATTTTTTTTTGGTCATAGCTTAATTGAACAAGCTGAAGTTAGAAGCGGATTTGCTACCATACACAACTGCACCGGATTTTTCACTCTCCAGTAAATCAACTTCTATGGTTCAGCATACATACCAGAGAGACAACAAATTGTATTTATATCTTCTGTACTTGCAATGGTCAAATCATTTGGCCCAACACCTCATTTATTGGCCACAAAATCTCTCATTTGACAATAGCAACTCTATATTAATCTAAATTATACAGGCAGACACAGGTACAAAGAGAACATTCTACACAGCTATTTACTAAGTAATCCTACTGAATCGAAAGCCAGTTAACTACTTTGGGCCTATGTTTGCACATATAAATGCACATTAAGTAGTGGAAGCTAGGTAGAAGGGAAATGGAAATAACATTGTACTGTATGTAACATTTAGTCTACTTCTAAAGATATGGCAATTTTTTTTATCCGAGCCCACTGTGTGCAATTAAATACATACAAATCTCAAGCACACCCAACCCCTTTACCGTAACCCCTAAGCAGTACTACTGCAGAGGAAACACATTAAATTCAGGAGCCGTGTACACTCAATAGATTAGACTTCTAAATGCCTTCATTAATACATGCTTAACCTAACCTTAATTATCCCCAAGCTATCCATATCCAAGCTTCCTCTGCCAACTTGGGCTTCAGGTTATTATGCACAGATATTTTAATGAGAAATTAATTTTGAAAGATCTCACATGTATACCCATTACCACTGATGTCAGGATTTCCTTGTTAACTTCAGGACTATACCACTTTATCATCAACTCCTGACCACAGCATCTGTGCGTTTTTCTGCCCAGCTAAAAATGAAACCTGTACAGAAATATGGGGGCCATTGCTGACCTTTTAAAAACATGCAAGCTGTCTGGCTGTCACCGTCTTTACTAAGTATATAGTAAAATAAAAACATCTTAATCTGCATACAAATTTCAGGTTAATTAATCGAAAAAACAATGAAGGCAGTGGATCAGAATGCAGACAACCAGCCAAGACATGAAGAGGTCAGTATTGGCAGCACCCAAATTTCTCTCAACACAGACAGACTTCTTTTACCTACAATCATTTTCTATATAAATATATAAATCTATAAATCTATATAAAATGTAATTTGAACAGAAAGCAGAAATATAAGACACTAGACAAATAATGATATACAGCACCAGAGGGCCTAAAATTCAAAGTGACCTGGTAGCAGCCAAGATACCTTATATTTAATCCTATTAGAATAAAAAAATCTGGAACCCAACTTTTTTGAGGCTCTTCCAGGTCCACACCGCGAATGGAGCAAGCAGTGCCACTAATGGGCATAATGTGATGACATTATTGTGACCCTGCATCATAGTCATGAGTAAATGGAAGGCACCACACGCACAGACTATTATGCTGGGGATGCCCCGTTTTCTGAGGATGTGGTATAGCAACCAAGTCCAACCCTGTTTTCTATACCAATGAAACACTTTC
The DNA here is from genome assembly GCA_037952925.1 of Lithobates clamitans. Classification (NCBI taxonomy): domain Eukaryota; kingdom Metazoa; phylum Chordata; class Amphibia; order Anura; family Ranidae; genus Lithobates; species Lithobates clamitans. The sequence continues at coordinate 1,464,141 of JBBGZY010000913.1, read as the reverse complement.
TGAGCCTATATAAACATATCTGCCATCTACAAGCACCCTCATTTACAGTTTTTCATGAATCCGTAAAGAAAACACAGGCTTTAACAAATAAAATCAGGCTGCAGAAATCAAAAGTATTGAATTATTTCAACAAATCACATCTGTAACATGGAAACTGATTCTTCAAAAGTTCCTTCCCCACTTTGCAAAAAAATTCTCTAAAACACTTAAAGTGGAGTTCCACCCAAAAGTGGAACTTCCCCTTTAAGCACTCCTCGCTCCTTTACATGCCACATTTGGCATGTAATTTTTTTTGGGGGGGAGGTACCCTGTTTTAAGAGGGACTTCCTGTCCCACTTCCTGCTTCCGTCTCTTGCCCACCTAGGTGACTGCTCCTCACCCCCTAGGTGCCCCCTCCCTCTCTGCAATCTTCTGGGCCATGTTACAGGTCCTATAAGATTGCCTGGCCACTAGCAGAGTGCAGCATGACTCGCGCATTAGCAGTGCACACCCGGCTGTGAAGCGGCAAGCCCACAGTTGCTATGGCGGCACTGTGGAGAGGCGGGGGAGAGGAGGGGGGTGAGGAGCGAGGCTGCATCGCTGGACCGTGGGACAGGTGAGTGTCTATTAAAAGTGAGCAGCTACACTTGCTGCTGACTTTTAATAAACTAATTAACAAGTGGAACTCCGCTTTAAAATGCATGAAATACAGTGCCTTGAAAAGGTATTTATACCCCTTGAAATTTTCCACATTTTGTCATGTGACAACCAAAAACATAAATATATTTTATTGGGATTTTATTTGATAGATCAACACAGAGTGTCATAATTGTGAAGTGGAAGATAAATGGTTTTCATTTTTTTAATTCTTTACAAATATATAAAGTGTGGCGTGCATTTGTATTCAGCCCCCTTTACTCTGATACCCCCAACTAAAATCTAGTGGGACCAACTGCCTTCAGAAGTCACCCAATTAGTAAATAGAGTCCACCTGTGTGTAATTTAATCTCAGTATAAATACAGCGGTTCTGTGAAGCCCTCAGAGGTTTGTTAGAGGACCTTAGTGAACAAACCGCATCATGAAGGCCAAGGAACACACCAGACAAGCCAGGTATAAAGTTGTGGAGAAGTTTAAGACAGGGTTAGGTTATAAATAAATATCCCAAGCTTTGAACATCTTGGAGCACTGTTCAATCCATCATCATTCTAAAATGGAAAGAGTATGGCACAACTGCAAACCTACCAAGACATGGCCGTCCACCTAAATTTACAGGCCGGGCAAGGAGAGCATTATTCAGAGAAGCAGCGAAGAGGCCCATGGTAACTCTGGAGGAGCTGCAGAGATCCACAGCTCAGGTGGGAGAATCTGTCCACAGGTCAACTATTAGTCGCGCACTCCACAAATCTGGCCTTTATGGAAGAGTGGCAAGAAGACCGCCATTGTTGAAAGAAAGCCATAAGAAGTCCCGTTTGCAGTTTGCGAGAAGCCATGTGGGGGACACAGCAAACATGTGGAAGAAGGTGCTCTGGTCAGATGAGAACGAAATTTTACTTTTAGGACTAAAGGCAAAATGCTATGTGTGACAGAAAACTAACACTGCACATCACCCTGAACACACAATTCCCACCGTGAAACATGGTGGTGGCAGCATCATGTTGTGGGGATGCTTTTCTTTAGCAGGGACATGGAAGTTGCTCAGATTTGATTGGAAGATGGATAGAGCCAAATACAGGGCATTCTTAGAAGAAAACCTGTTTGAGTCTGCAAAAGACTTAAGACTGGGGCGGAGGTTCGCCTTCCAGCAGGACAACGACCCTAAACATACAGCCAGAGCTACAATGGAATGGTTTAGATCAAAGCATATTCATGTGTTAAAATGGCCCAGTCACAGTCCAGACCCAAATCCAATTGAGAATCTGTGGCAAGACTTGAAAATTGTTGTTCACAGACGCTCTCCATCCAATCTGATAGAGCTTGAGCTATTTTGCAAAGAAGAATGGGCAAAAATGTCACTCTAGATGTGCAAAGCTGGCAGAGACACCCCCAAAAAAACTTGCAGCGAAAGGTGGTTCTATAAAGTATTGGCTAAATTCAAATGCACGCCACACTTTTCAGATATTTGTGAAAAAATTTCGAACACTATTTATCATTTTCCTTCCATTTCATAATTATGTGCCACTTTGTGTTGGTCTATCACATAAAATCCCAATAAAATACATTTACATTTTTGGTTGTAACATGACAAAATGTGGAAAATTTCAAGGGGTTTGAATACTTTTTCAAAGTGCATAAGCCTGCAAGGACTCTACATAAGGCTTACTGGCTTCTGAGTATTATATATTTCATAAATATCCTAAATACACGCAAGAACAGACATGCCTGTCACCGTTCTACAAATGTGTAATGTCCAAAATATAAAACTTGGTTTACGGCGCTAAGATGATTTTGACATCTGTCTGCCAATAGCAGTTTGTCATTTGGAATATCAAACCGGTTTCATGTACGACAGTGGAAACCTCAGGTGCTGGAAAGCCAAAACTTCTGAAACATTACATCAGGCGCAGAACTTTTTTGCACTGCTGTTGATTGAAACACATGTCCCCTGAATCCTTAGAAATGTGCCCGCTGGCTCTTACACTGGATGGACCAACTACTGAATTTTAATTTGTCCTCATAAATTATACAGTAGAGCCTGGTATTAAAATTCTGTCTTTTATCCAGATTATGAGCTTCTACATACATACAGATTGAGAAATCCCCAAGACAAATTCCCAGCGTCTCATGCAAGGGCCTGTGTGCATTTTCTTTGGAGTCTAAAACCTATAAGAGGAATCCGCTTAATTTTTTACACTATCAGAAAGAACGGTCCCATTAAATCACGCAAGTCAAGCATGTAATCATAAATGTTTTGTATACAACAGAGAGACATGGCTGGTAAGCAGATGATATTCTCTTTCCTTGAGAGATTTTTGGTATTTTAATGAGTGCAAAACCATTAACGATACAGATAACCTGCACATTAGTCACAGTCATTAGTTCCTGCCACAGCAATCAAGCACAGTACAATATTAATATTTCTTGTAGTCAGATGGAAACTTGAGACTCACTACATCTAAATCAATAAAGCCCACACTTAGTGCAGCAATTAGGGCAGCACTAAAATCTACATAATATTAAGCAGCACAGAATGTCTGACTTTCAAGAAATCCTTGCATTCAAGAAAAAGCTGTGCCCATTAATTAGGAAATGCAAACAAGCAGCCAGCCAAGACATGTCCACACAAGCCATCACCACTTATCTCCAATGCAGCATAACTATTCAGATTTTATGACAGTCCGCTGCAATGGCCAAGTTGCAGGATTGCTGCTGCTACAACTGTATATAACTGCAATTTTTTCTTGTAACATTTCTTATTATACTAAATCTATGCATTACATATTCATACACAGATCACCCCAAATGGAAACCAATGGCACGGTTTCCAGTTATTTTAAATATATTTGTGTTTTATTAGTGCAATGAAGCACAGGGGGAATAATGTCCAAAAAGACATAACACTCCGAGTTGGATGAATTTCTTGCAGTCCCAGAGTTCTTGACACCTTCCTGATGCAGCCATCATAAAAAGGACTTTCCACTGCATTGATAACTATGGAATGTCATTTCAAAACACAGCGCATAAGAACAAGAGGGAACAAATCTGTGCCCTCTTGTATTTCTTACCACGTTCAAGGCATTGCGTTTTAAAACAGCTGTGTACTGTTCACTCAGCAGTGTGAAAAAGCATCAAACGATTTGGGCTGTGATACCCCTCCCTAATGTGATGTTACAATGTTTAATATGGATGCAAATATAATATAGGTTTTAACATATACATACGTAGGGAGCAATCACTATCTTCAGGCTGAATTTTGGCAAAATAATGAGTTGTGCTGATTTGCTATGATTTTAAAGGGTTGTATGACCCCAACAAAATCTTTTTCATGAATTTTGTAATAAAAATCATTTTTAACATATGCGCCTTTGTACTGGTAGTCATTCTGCAAAAAGGTTTCAACACCTTGACAGTCTCACCCTTTTCTATTTTTAGTAGTCATCAAAAGTTCATATGTTTACAATACAATTATAAAGTTCAATACAGGAGTTTGATACATGAAGTATAAAAAAAAAATCTTCTATTTCTAAGGGTATGTCATGGGAAAAGGTGAAAACTGCAAGTGAACATAAGCAGTAAATGTAGAGATAGAGGCAGTTGTCACTCACAGCTTACCTTTTTTCTGAACTTCTCATTGACTTTACCCTCTGCTCCTTGCTGGTCCTTCATAGGTGGTCCCATTGACTAGCAGGAAGGCTCAGAGGGTTGATAGCAAATGGAACAAGCTAGGCTTTTACACTAAAAGTTGAGATTTGCATATAAATTCTGCTGCCTTGAACTGTGGATAGAATTAATGGTGTCCGACATGGAGCTTTAACTAAACATAACTGAGGTTTATTCATTTTTCATCATTTGCTCAATTTGAAATGCCCAACTTTTTGACAGATTTACTTGAACAATTATCAGGATAGCAAATGGTAACTGAAACACTGTAAAAACAAAAATGATCTAATATATTATCTAGTTCTAATTATGCTTAATTATAACTAGATAATATATATTACAATAAAGTGATAATTATTTAATTAAACAGAAAAAAAAAAATTACCTTTACAAAGATATACTTACCTCCCACTGTGCAGCTCGTTTTGCACAGAGTGGCCCCAAACCTGCTCTCCTGGGGTCCCACGGTGGCTCCTCCCCACATCTGATAACCCCCTCGGAGAAGCGCTTCCCGAGAGGGGGGGGGATGCCTTGTGGGCGCGCTCCTGAGTCCAGCGACTCCCTATACAAGGGGTTATAAATATATACAAAGGGGATACAAAAACACTGATTACTGCACTTATGAATACACTTAGTTTTTTTTCTACCTTTAACCACTTGCCGACCACATAACAGATATACAGCGGCAAAGTGGCACAGCTGTGCTGGATCACATACCTAGTATGTGATCCAAACCTTCTGGGTGTAGGCGCACATGCATGCCACGACGGCCCGCTCCCGCGCTTATTCACAGCGGGAGCTGATTGGCAGGTACCGCTGACTCGATGTTGGCTGGCACCTGCCGATCCTTTCATTACAAAGGAAGAATGAGAGTCTGCCAATGTAAACAAGGCAGACAGCCATTCTGTCAGAACAGAAGGCATCGATCTAGTGTCTCTGCAGAGCAGGGATGTGGCTCCATGCCTTCCCCTAGAACAAGCACCTCCCCCACCATAAGAAAACACCAGCTAGGCAAACCTTTAACACTTTGATCGCCCCTGTTAACCCCTTCCCAGACAGTGTCATTAGTATAGTGACAGTGCATATTTTTTAGCACTGATCACTGTATTAGTGTTATTGGGCCCCAAAAAGTGTCAATATCTGATTGGTCCACCGCAATATTACAGTCCCGCTATAAGTTGCTGATCGCCGCCATTACTAGTAAAAATAAAAACATCCCATAGTTTGCAAACGCTACATTTGCGCAAACCAATCACTATATGCTTATTGGAATTTTTTTTACCAAAAGTATCTAGCAGAATACATATTGACCTAAACTGATAAAGAAGTTTTTTCATTTTTTTTTAAAGGATGTGTTTTATAGCAAAAAATAAACACTTTTTCCCAAAAATTGTTTGTCTTTCTTCATAGCGCAAAAAAAACAAAAAACAAAAAACACAGTGGTGATCAAATACCACCAAAAGAAAGCTCTATTTGTGTGAAAAAAAATACATACATTTCATTTGAGTACAGCAACACATGGCCACACAATTGTCAGTTAAAATAAGGCAGTGCCATATCGCAAAAAAATCGCCTGGTCATTAAGGGGGGTAAATCTCCTAGAGGGCAAGTGGTTAAAGCTGAACTTCAGGTAAATATTTACAGTATATTGCCCAATTACATTGGTCCAAGCTGAGAAGCAGTTTTAAAGTGTTTAAACCTAAACAGTGTTTTGTTTTCTAGTGGTTTTATAGTTGAATCCTCAGACAATCATTTTCAAGTCCAAATTTATAAAAATGCTATAAATAATATCACACTCCAAAATAATGAAACAAAAAGAAAAAAATACTGATCTAATAAGACAATAAAAATGAATCAGCAACCAGAGTCTTCATTTGTTCATGCATCGTTCTAATTGCATAGTGAAAAATATGCTTTTCCAGAGCCTTTATGAATAAAAAGTTCCCAGCTTATTATAAAGCTAAACAGAACAAAAGCTAATTTGGGAGACTGCAAGGCACTGTCTCTTAATTTGCTGACAAATAAAACCTTAACCATGCTGAGATCCGTGCCTTGTCCGACATCAGCAAATCAAGGAAAGGCCTGTTTATCAGCAACATTCCCCATGGGTCGAGCACAAACACTTCAGTCTAATACCAATTTATTAACCAGATTGGAATTGCTGTGTTGTCTTCAGAACACCTTTAACTTCAGGCTTTCGGCTAAATGCTTAGCTCCTCTGGGAATCAAGATCAATGGTAATTAAGTGAACCCCTCAAGCTTTTGGGTGGCAGTTCAATTATCTGCATGACTGCTGACAAACTTTTCACACTAATAGATAGCAACGTCCTAAAAACAGTTAGAACACTTTATTCCAAGCCATCTGTCCTCCTGCGCTTCAAGATACAAGACACAGTAGACGTGACTGCCACAAAGCAGTATAGATTCACACACCTTTAGTCTGCAAACAAGGCAAACAAACACGCTCTTTCAGTACAAACATGGTTTTACAGTTGAAGGACATCTTAACTTAAAACTAAAAAGACTAGGAATTCAGATATACAAGAAAACCAAGTCCCTTTAGTTCCTCAATAAGAGCAGGGTTTACACTGAAAATCAATGAACAAAATGGTATAATCTAGACTGACTGAAAAAAAAAAAAAAAAAAGGTATACTAGTCATACATAAAAATTTAAAAAAAACCTTTAAAAGCTCATGAAAAAAAAAAGGCAGAATTGCCTTGCCAAAAAGAGAACTTTAGATTAAAAAATGTGGGGAAAAAAAAACTGCAAACACTTGTCTATACACACACATGTGGAAAAAATTGGAAACATATCAAATTACAGTGCCTTGCATAAGTATTCACCCCCCATGGCTTTTTACCTATTTTGTTACATTGCACAATAGTCTAAAATTGGACCAAGTTGGAGTTCAGAAACTATTTTTCAATCTAAGTGTCACATGATCTGTCATTATATATACACACACACCTTTTTGAAAGGACCCAGGGGCTGCAACGCCTAAGCAAGAGGCACCACTAACCAAAACACTGCCATGAAGACCAATGAACTCTCCAAACAAGTAAGGGACAATGTTGTTGAGAAGTACAAGTCAGGGTTAGGTTATAAAAAAAATATCCAAATCTTTGATCATCCCTAGGAGCACCATCAAATCTATCATAACCAAATGGAAAGAACATGGCACAACAGCAAACCTGCCAAGAGACAGCCAGCCGCACACCAAAACTCACAGACCGGGCAAGGAGGGCATTAATCAGAGAGGCAGCACAGAGACCTAAGGTAACCCTGGAGGAGCAGCAAAGTTCCACAGCAGAGACTGGAGTATCTGTACATAGGAAGACAATAAGCCGTACGCTCCATAGAGTTGGGCTTTATGGCAGGGTGGCCAGAAGAAAGCCACTACTTTCTGCAAAAAACAAAATGGCACGTTTTGAGTTTGTGAAAAGGCATGTGGGAGACTCCCAAAATGTACAGAAGAAGGTGCTCTGGTCTGATGAGACTAAAATAGAATTTTTTGGCTATCAAAGAAAACGCTATGTCTGGCGCAAACCCAACACATCACATCACCCAAAGAACACCATCCCCACAGTGAAACATGGTGGTGGCAGCATCATGCTGTGGGGATGTTCTTTAACAGTCGGGACTGGGAAACTGGTCAGAGTTGAGAGAAAGATGGATGGTCATACAGGGATATTTAAAGATTGCTGTTCACAAGTGCAAACCATCCAACTTGAAGGAGCTGGAGCAGCTTTGCAAGGAGGAATAGGCAAAAATCCCAGTGGTAAGATGTGGCAAGCTCATAGAGACTTATCTAAAGCATAGCAACTTGGAGCTGTGATAGCCACAAAGGGTGGCTCTACAAAGTATTGACTTTAGGGGGGTGAATAGTTATGCACATGTACTTTTTCTGTTATTTTGTCCTATTTGTTGTTTGCTTCACAATTAAAAAGAAAAAAAAAAAGAAAATCTTCAAAGATGTGGGCATGTTCTGTAAATCAAATGATGCAAATCCTCAAACAATCCATGTCAATTCCAGGTTGTGAGGCAACAATACACGAAAAATGCCAAGGGGGGTGAATACTTTTGCAAGGCACTGGAACTGTTTTCATAACTGAATGCAAGCATTATAAAGTATTTATATTTAGGCTGCATTCACACCTAAGCGTTTTCAGCTCATAAAACACTCATAATATGCCCGAAAAACACCCAACCAGCAAAATCCCATTCATTGAAATGGCCCCTGTTCACATCTGAGCCTTTTGTAGCCTGAGGCAAAATGCCTGAAGCTCAAAAGAGTACATGAGCATCCTTTTGGGCATATTACAGGCGTTTTTCCGCTTTTTACATTGGTGACCTTTTGACCTGTGCAAAATCGCGCTAAAAACACATGACTTTCTGCCTGAAAAATAAACGCTCAGGTGTGAATGCAGCCTTAATCTAATTTCATCTGTATTTCAAAATCCCTACCGTTTACTGAACCCCATGGCTATGCAGTACACCCAAGGGTCAGTGGAGGTTTTCAAATTCTGTTTTGGGGTGACTGGTATCATATATCCCCTAAATATAAGGGGTGACAGTGCTTACTAACAGCAACTCAATGTGTATACAAAATTAAAATTTTCAAAAATAAATAAAATTAATCATACAATAAAAATTATTCAATAGTCCACATGTGTGTGCGCTCAGCTTTCATAACATTGCATAATCAATTCTGTGACAAACAAGGAGTGCTGCTAAAGTGGTGTTCCCAGACGGGTTTGTTCCAGACATAAGAATCCTAGGGTTAGGGATAACACACCACTCTCACCAGATTTTACTGACCCTTACTTTAACAGAGTCAACATAGCCCCCTTTGCATCCACTCCTGGTTAGGTGCAGCTCTGCTCCTCCTTAGATCTCCCCCAATCCTTCACTCTTGTAAAACTCCAGAATGTTTGTAGCAAGTGGCATACTTTTGGGAAAGAGAGGGCCCCATAGAGTGAAAGAGCCATTTATTCAATAAAAAAAATAAGTATAAATTGAACTTGTGGTGTTAAAATAGCTTCTATGACTTTGTACATGTATTTTGCCTCATCCAAGATGGACACCAGAGCTAGCCACGGGAACCAGACGTCAACAGAAATTACCCCCCAACATGTTTAGTAATAATTGTGCAACATCTTCAGGATCTGAAGCTTCAAGATCACATATGTGACTATTTACACCTCATAGGACCTTCCACTACACCTGGCCACCATTTTGAAACTCTTATCAGGGAAGATCACTAAAAGCATGTATAAATGATAAACTATCTGCATATCCCATCTCCACTTTCTGGGTACAGACGGTCAAGCTTAGGCTCCATGGTAGATTTTAACCCCATATATGCCTCTGTACACACAAATGGTTTGCCTTTCATTTCTATTTTAGACTGATTGATTTACATATACTTTCAACCAAGCATAGTGAATTAAATAGTTTAGGTGAAAAAAAGCAATATCAAAAACAGACATTCAACTTCCTCCATTTGAAGACCAACATGCATACATTTTATCCTTCTATATATAACCAACATTTGTTACAGCACCTTACAAAGAACACAGGCTTTTCATATTAGTTGCCCATACCCTGATCTCTCCAAACTCCTACATGTGTCACAAATTGCCCTCAGTATCACCTACTTTATTAGATCTGAATCAAAACTCAAACTACTGTGAAATACTGCAATATGGACAAATAAGTGAAATCTTTAAAAATAAGAGATGAATATATACAGACATGGACCAAAGTAAAAAAAAAATTCTGGATGAGCTTGATGCTTTATGTCAGGTGAGGTAGAGAAAATATAACGGTATAGGGCTGCTTTAGTGATCGTAAGGTGGGGTATTTACACTGCTAAAAATTTGCATAATCATTCTGTCCCTTGTGGTCAAGTGCTGATTGCCGCAGATGTAATCACGAGGCAGGACAAGGTTCTGAATCACACTTATAAGCTATGCAAAATCTTGTGAACAGGATGCTGGGGTACAGTCTTTGATGGACTGACCAGCACAATCGACAGATCTTAATCCTACTGAGGTCTTGCGGGAAGAGCTTCACACAAGGTCAGAGAGAAATGCCCTACATGCAATTTACACCTCTAGGACAGCTACAGAAGGCATGGATTTAAAGTTTCCCTGAATCAGAGAAAACACAACAGGTACAAAGCCAAAGGTCTGCAAGGCTTTTATTGCTCGTGGATTTTTAGATGAATAGAAAATTCCAAAAAAGAACAGCAATATAAATAAAAAAAAAAAAAGAATAAAATAACACTGTCAATGTATTGTCAAATTCTGATCAATTTTTTTTTTTGTACCTTGCCTTCGCTTTCATAAGGTAAAGGTGAACAGAGAAAACCCAGGGCACTCTATTGCATGTGTTAATTCATGAAAAAAATATTCAGTAGCGTGTCATAAATGAGATGTAAAAGGGCCCTTCTAAGATGCTCTCCCTGCATGTTTTAAACAGTGTGTAAACATACAGTATAGGGCAGTGTTTCTCAACTCCAGTCCTCAAGGCACCCCAACAGGTCATGTTTTCAGGCTCTCCATTATTTTGCACAGGTGATTTGATCAATTTCACTGCCTTAGTAATTACCACAGTCGTTTCATCTGAGGGAAATCCTGAAAACATGACCTGTTGTGGCGCCTTGAGGACTGGAGTTGAGAAACACTGGTATAGGGTAAAGAAAAAAAAAAAAAAAGAAACCAAAAGGCCTGAATGTCAGTTTATAAAAAAAAAAAAAATCAGGATCCATTTTCGCAGACCCATCTTTACAGTTTCTGTGGTACTTACCTGACTCATGCATATTCTCAGGTCGAAGCCCTTTCTAATTCATATAATCCATGTTGCCATAACATCTGGGCCGGGCAATAAATGTTAACGTTACATTGTTGAAGGTGCAAATTCAAATGCTAATAAACCACCAGCATGCTATATGTTGGTGACATGTGGCATTATGATCCTCAACAATGTTTAGGGATGATTGTGAGCGCAGAGAATGGTTTGGGTGATATTTTGGGATAAGGTGGTGATGCAGCAGGTGCAGTGTTGTGAACCAATTGTTGTTCTAAGTATTTTTAATTTTATTCGTTCAGTAAATGTAACCCCTCGCTGCGAATCCCTGCACTGGCTTTCAGACACTGAGCAAGGTGGATGAGTTTTGCAGCAGCATTCATAATAGACTGGTAGGGGGATGGCCTGTGTAGAGGTAGGCCAATGAGGAGGGAGATGTAAGGCCCCTTTCACACGGGCTGTCCGATAAGGTTCACCTGTCAGTTTTTCAGGCGGACCCGATTGGACCCTCCATTTCACCCCTATGTAGCAGCAGAGGTCAGCGGAAACATGTCTGCTGACATCTGCCGCTATCCAATCCACCAAATCTAGATGGATGGTGGCCCTATTTATCCTCCGTCTGGAGGACCGGATCGGATGAGATCATCCGATCTCCCAATAGAGGAGAGTGTGACTCTGCTAGGTCCAACTCTGCACAGTGAGCGGAGAAGTACCTGTCATCTGCCTGTTCAGCATCAAACTGATCCACCTGATGTGAAAGGGACCTAATAAGATAGTGAGTGAATTAGTAGCTTGGGAGTAATTTTGGTTAAATAGAGGCACCAACCATCGCTGCACCAACAATCGCTTAATTAGTAAGGCGGCCTCTCCGTTTTTTGTTTTTTTTTCAGCCCACTGGGTTGAATGAGAAAAAAAAATACCTCCTCGTATGTACCTAGCATTAGAGGCCAAGGGAGAGTTTGCTGAGGTGCAGAAAGAGCTTATAGTGAGAGTACTAACCAACTAGTCATTGTTGTAGCAGTTAGCATGTTGTTAGTGAGTTTTAGAAGGGCAGTTCCTGTGGGTTGCCATGGGTAAAAGCCAGGCTGTAAGCAGTCTAGAAGGGTATAAGTGAGGTACCAGCTCAGAGATGAATGCAAGGTAAACAGCAGTAAGGAGATTGCCTCTTTTGGAAATGGTCTCTTTTACACATCTTGCAAACTAGTTGTACTCTCCAAAAATACACAACTCAAAAAAACTTTTAGCCTTAAGGTGTAGCCTGACTTGAGAATTGACCCTATTATGGTGGGCTACTTGTTTGTTGCCCTACTTTCAAACAATCATATTAACAATGTATAGGTTTTTGTATTTCTCATTACATTGGAATGTATATACTAGATAACTTAAATTGTATTCGTTTGCTCTCTTGGATGTACAAGCATCTGTCTTAGCATGTTACTAGCACTCTGGTGCTACAGTAATCAGGTCAAAAGTTCCTATCTCACTCCAACTGTGCTTGTTAAATACTTTTTCCAGGTATGGATGTACAAGCTGCGAACTTAGCGCGTTGCTGGCAAATACAAGGAACTCTCAAATTTCTGATTAGAAGTACTGAGGACAAATTACTTCTTTTCCATTAAATTAAATGATCTCAAAGGTGGTATAGTACATTCCAAGAATATGTAATTTGATATTCAACAGCAAAATTATAGGATAAATTACATATCCTGTTCCTCTGTAGCTATAATGTGCAACTACTTACGACTACAAACAGATTACCATCATCTTACAATCATATGAAGGCAACAAGATTCCCAGCTTTCAATTTATTGGCTTCTATTTCGGCACCAGGAGATGCTCTATAAGGCGGCTTAAATTAGTTTCAACCTAACATGGTTTATAAGAAAAAGTCCTCCATTTTCAAACACCTTTTATACATACTTATACGATGACTGAATGCCTCAGTATTGATTTAATTCAACTTCCACTGTCACGGGGACAGGATATATATTTCCCAAGGCTAAAATAATTTATGTATGGCATGAAGCAGCTACCAGTGAAGGTGAAGCAGATTACTTGGCAGGATATAAATATCCCTGTTTGCAGCACGCTGGTGACTTAGTTAATAAATGACTGTATCCCCGTAACCAGATTACCAAAGGTTCACCTTTCGAATGAATCTTTATTCTACAAGGTTGACAATGAGGTGAATCGCACACTTCCTATCAATTCACCCGAGAGAACCTCTCCCTAAAGCTGCTATACTCATGCCTTCCAATTCCAAGACATCTCTTGGCAGCAAAGACTATTTTTATGGGCTTGTCACTTAACGCTATCTCCATCTGTTCAGCTATACATGCAAATTTTCTCAAAATACAAGTAGAGCAAGAAACAGGATAGAATTGTTTTCATAGGTGTGTATGTAATCCGTTACATTCCAATAAGCCTTTATATAACCTCTGGCACATAAGGCATTTTTACATTAAAATGAATTAAGCCTACTACAAATTGTTTACTGCTTCAAAAGAATATGTACAAAGAGGGAGAGAGAAGCCCCAAGTGTAGCAGTTAAAATGACTTAAAATGGATAAAAGGAATATCACTCACAAAAGAAAATTAAACTCGAGCATGTCACAATGTATATAGATGTCCAAGTCAGCACGAGCCCCGATCTCTGTCCACCAGGGATGGATGGCTGTGGTTCAAGCTATACAAAGCGCCAGAGGCCAATTGACTGAAGAAGGGCCGCAAACGCGTTTACACGTTCTTACATCACATCCGCCGGGTTCTGCTTTCCACGGCCCTGGGAGCCTCCGCACTTTGTAGAGCAAAGAGAATAGTGTCGTATTTATTGAACCATGAGAATCACATACATAGCACTTCAAAAACAGACCGATAGATCGATCCAACTCACATAGGCCATTGCTGACCGATATCATGCCGTGGCAAGACGTCAGCACTAGTCTCTGCCTCAATGCACATTTCAGCCGATAGGCCTTCTTCAGGGGGCCTCCAGTGCCGAGTTGCACCGTTTTTTTTTAAGCGCATTGAGACTTTTTTACACTTGCTTCAAAATGTGGCACTGGTTCCGGTTACACATAGGCGTTTTGAATTGCAGGCGGAAACACTGCAATTCTGCTCACGATTTGTAAGCGCACGGTTAAAATGTCAAATTGCACATCAGCATTTTCAGGTGGCATTCATTTCAATGGCACCCAAAAACCTAGATCGTCATGGGACAAATCACGCTGCAATTGTGCAAACCAAATCATGCAACGCGTGCGGCGCTACGTGTGAATAGAGACTTAAAGCACTCTAAATACCAATCCAAGCACCTGTCACTAAATAAACTGGTTAGCTTACAGTGCTGTTTAGAATTTGAGTTTGCTGCACTTAAAAAAGGAGGATACCCCATGTTGATTTATTGGTGCTACAAGCTTCTCCAAGGCCTCCACAGGAGTCTATGACAAAGCTTTGCTAGCAGCACCTGCAGCTTTTATTACGCTTTAGCTGCTCTTTGTTTTGGAGGTATTGTAGATATGAGAGATATCCCACTGGGAAACCAACAAGTGAACCAGAAAGATGTCATGAGCAGTCACTTCCAGTTCATGTGTGTATATTATAGAAGTGTTTGGTGCAGACGTCACATCTGGTGTGCAGTGAGGAGCAGCAGGGTCCGGACCAGAGCTGAGTAACTAGTAGACGGCACACATGGTGTGCAACATGGGAACGCTATAGCAGAAGATGAGTGTGGACCGGAGAGAAGCCTGAGCGGGAGAGGATTAGCAGAGCTGGGGGACCAGAGCAGAAGAAACTAGCAATGTCACACATGGTGGGCAGTATGGGAGCAATGCAGCAGGAGATGAGTGGATACGAGAGAGAGAGAGAGAGAGAGAGAGAGAGAGAGAGAGAGAGAGAGAGAGAGAGAGAGAGAGAGAGAGAGAGAGAGAGAGAGAGAGAGAGAGAGAGAGAGAGAGAGAGAGAGAGAGAGGGGATCAGAAGAGCTGAGTGTTCTTACGGAGTAGGGGGGGGATAATCAACAAAGCTGGCAAAACTACTAGGCGGGAGATCATCAAAGTTGGAGATACTACTGAGTGGAGCATCAACAGAGCTGGGAGTACTACTGCCCAGGGGGTCTGCTGAATGAGGGTACTAATAAGCTGGAGATCTGGTGTAAAGGGGTACTAATGAGCTTGGGACCTGAGTGGGGGTACTACTATGCTTTGGTTTTACTGGACCCTTAGAAAATAAAAACACACATACGCACAAAGGGCGTTTTCCAAGCTTCATTAAAGCTTCAAAAGCATAATTGAAGCATAAAAACAAATCAAAAAAGCATGTTGAAGTGGTAGGCACTTTAATGTGTGTGGTGAAGTTGAAGCAAGTGTAAATGGGCCCTTAATCTCCACCTATAGGGGAGGTTAATTCAAAAATACACCCTACCTTCTCCTGCACCAAATATGAGTTTTGATTAAATATAAAAACTGGATCTTTTGAAGAAACAAAACAAAGAAAAAATTGTGCATTTGTATAAAATTAACTCAAACTAAATTATCAAATCTTACAATTATAATGTCAACAAGTAATCAGTCCATGCAATAATTTGTAATGTCCATCATAATTATCTTCACAGTTGAGGCCTTCTCACTGCCTTTAATATCCACACTAGGATAGACTTCAAACACAAGGATAAATTAAAAAAAAAAAATGTATATCTGTTTTTCACTAAAGAAAACCTGCCATTAGAGACATACTGAGGTTGCGGTTATTGAAGTTCTGGAAATACTGGCTGCCATACTTTCTTTGCAGCTTACTGCAACAGTACTCAGGTCAAAAGTTCCTATCTCACTCTAACTTCTCTTGCTAAATACTTTTTCCAGGTATATAACGCTAGATAGATTACAAAGGGGTCGATTCACTAACATTTACAGCATGCAATAAGGGTATCATGTTACGCATTTGCGTAAATTATCGCATGTGGCAAGTTAAGTACAATTCACAAAACAAAAAACAAACACGATTTTGCGGTAAAAAAACTAAAAAACAAAATGTCGGTAAATATCGGAAAAAATCGTGCGGTAATCTTAAGTCCAATTCACAAACTAAACTGGAACTAAAAAAATGTGCAATATTTAACACCACCCTTTTGGTGGCGGTAATCAGTGCAGTACCAGAAAGAGGGGCCTATTCAAACCCTCAGAAAGGGGCATTCCACTCCCCGAGACCCACAGGAAGGGGTACTATTCCACCCACAGAAAGGGGTGCAATACTACCTTGGATTACCAAGCATCAGGAGACATAAATTTGAGAAGGTAGTTCAAATTTCAATGTCTTCAAATAGAGTACTGTAAAAAATTGAAGATAAAAAAATTATTTTTCTTTTGCAAAAAACTAACATGTTAAAAAAATAAATATTATAAAAGGAAATGACCTTGAACAACCCTTAACCACTGACACGTGCGATAATTTACCGCATGAGCAAATGCAGTAGTTACCAAACAATCAAAAAATACCGCATTCATTATTTAATGCTAAATTCTTAGTGAATTGAACTCTCACAACTGATTTTAATCAATAGCTCTGTGAACCAACCAAGCTCTGTTTATGTACCTAGACTCAAAGGAACATACTAAATAAGGCGAGAGGGGATACAATTGTCTGCTGCTGCTCCTTAAGCCCTCGTTCACATTAAGGGCGGGTTTGAAATTGCACAAGTTCAGCTGAACGCGCACAATTTCAAACCGGCATTTCAGTCTGGTTTTGGGGCGATTTGACAGACATCTGTGCAGACTCATGCACAGATGTCTATTGAAAGCGTCCCCGAAGTCACCAAAAGTAGTGCAGAGGCTTCTTTTGGGAATCTGTGTGGCATCGCACCAATTCAGACGGTGCCATTGCCAGCAACAGGCTCCGTTTTGACATGTCAAAAAAATCGCATGCCAAATCAGCCCAGTGTAAACTAGGGCTAAAGGATAACTAAACTCAAGAACAAAAATGTAATGTTTTGAAATGTATCCATCCTTCAGTACAATAGCAACATTAGTTTTAACAAATACATACATAAATACATAAAATGCCCATTGATCTTGGCAAAACTGCAGTGTTTGCTGCTTCCTGTGAGCTGCACGGAAAGCAAAAACAAATCCCTATCTTTCTGCTGCAAATCACTAATATCATCATCCTCTATGTCATTTAGATGAACAAAAAGCAGACATGTTGGTAGTTCAGGCACAGGATGTGTGGCAGTCACATACAAAAAAAAAAAAAAACTTAAAAAAAAATGAAAAACTAATGCAGCCACACCTATGGACTGGTAAAGTAAAGCAAAATAAAATGTTTGTTTTTGGGTTTGGATGTGATTTACAGGAGTTGTAAAAGGCAGAAAGTTTTTTATCTTAATGCATTCTATGCTTTAAGATAAAAAGCCTTCTGTGTGTAGCAGTCTCCTCAGCCTTCTAATTACTTACCTGAGCCCCAACCCTCTCCAGCGATGTCCACGAGTGTATTAGCCGTCTGGGACTCTCTTCCTGATTGGCTGAGACACAGCAGCGGCGCCACTGGCTCCCGTGGCTAGCAATCAACATTAGTTAGCCTATCAGGGGAAAGAGGGGGCGGGGTAGGGGCTCTGTGTCTTAATGGACACAGGGAGCTGTGACTCGGTTTAGGAGCCCCCATAGCAAGATGCCCCCTGGGCAGCCCTCTATAATCCTACCATACTCTGAGTCCTCAGTTTAATAGCAAGAAATGTAGAGTAGCCCAGGATTAGAAGGGAGAGTGACCTGTGTCCTGTACTCCAAAATTTAGAATTTACAGGCCAGTCAAAATTCCTCTCATCTTAAAGCAGAAGTCCAGCCAAAGCTCGTTTGGCTGGGTTTCTCCTATGGATCACAGGAGTGCAAAACAAATTACACTCCTGTGATCCATAGGAGAAACCCAGCCAAACGAGCTTTGGCTGGACTTCTGCTTTAAGATAAGAGGAATTTTGACTGGCCTGTAAATTCCAAATACCTGTTTTCAGAGAGCGGACTGAAGTCCAGAGAGCGGACTGACATCACAGAAATCAGTCCAGGCACCTCGTCATCCCGACAATGGGAGTCTGGATCTGCCAGGTGCCTGGACTGACACCCGTCTCAGGCTCTCAGCAAGCCTGAGCCCGTTACTTTCCTTCGGCGGACACGCACTCTTCCTCTCTGCCTGTTGTCTCGGCTCTTGATTGGACAGATTGATAGCAGCGCAAACAAATTCAATGATTGGGGGCGGGGTCGAGACCTGCATTCATTAAAGCCTTTTTGAAGTTAAAACAACTAATTTTTACGTATTTAACTGTGCATTTACCCATCTGGCGTTCAGCTTTAAGTTTTTAGAGTGACTCAGCATGTGAGACAATGGTGGCATGCTCCCACACCATTAGCTGTAAGCAACAGGGCAGATGTCTAGAGCTGGCTGCCCCAAGCAGTGCCCCTTTAGGAAGCAGGCACAAGGTGCAGATAGAAGGCCTCATGCACACTGGACGTTTTTACAGCTGCTGTTTTTTGGCTTTAGGCATTTTTTTTTCTGCAGCCAGTAAACTCCTCAGCATGTTATCCTATGTGTCCATGCACACGTAGGCTGTTATCAGAAATTTTGGCAGGGGCGTTTTCTGGCTGGAAAAAAAACCCATAACTAGTGGGTTTTAGGAGCTTTTCAGCTGTAAAAACACTCTAACTTTGATAAAAGGCGTTAATCAGAGTTTTTGAGCCATAAGCTTTTGTGAGAGTATAGTTTTGCTAAAAACCGCTGAAAAACGCTAAAAAAAAATAAATAATAAAATCGCAGTTTAAATACAGCTGTAGTTTGGAGCCATGTATGATATTTTGGAGATCTCCTGCCTGAACAGAAACTTTTCAGTAGCAGGCCTTGAAGCAGCTATTTGTTTTTCCAAATGATGGTAAAGTACATCAGCATAGAATGTGGACAAGTATACCAAAGAATTCATCCAGGACATATAAAGGCTAATTATGTAGATGGTTCCATCGTGCCCTATACTAGGTTAGAGTTATACATCATGCAACATCAAAGCATTTTCAGTAGTTTTCTTTTTAACTTGTATTATAAATGCACAGGTCCAAAATTATTTTGAAGCACCATGGAACAAATGGCAGACTGTACAAGCCACTTCCTTGTACACAAATTCATGGGTTACAATAATTAGCTACGAAAGAAAGAACTTTATGAAAGAATTGATCAGCATGGAGAAAACCTAAAATACCCATGGCAGCTGCCCCCTATGCATGTGAAAGTTTTTAGTTGCCATGCATTTTATTATATTGCTAAAAGGGTTCTTTTTCCTTTGTTACAAGGGGGTATATGAACACACAGGCACATCAGTGAAGAAACAGGAATGAAGGAAGGAGTTTACAAGCATGATTCTCTTTCACTGTTGACAGAAATACTGATAATCAGAAACATTTATAGCCCTGATGGAAAGTAAGGTTTCTGGCGTCGGCTGCATGGGGTATTGTTCATGCGGTCATCTACAGAAACAAAATATTTTTATGGACTCTAAGCACTCTTGTTCTTGGTGCTTGCTCTAAGTTGAAACGTGTTTGGTCTTATTTTTGGTCGCCCACTTTGGCCTCTATAAGGCGTTTCCCAGTTTGTGGAAAGCTGCCGAAAACTAGCCATTTGTCACAAACTGCTAATCAGAATCTCGTATCCAGCACATTGGCTACACTTTCAAATAGGTTGGATCTGGGCAACTGGCAACTGTCACCAATGGAGAAAATGAGGGAAAATTCAAACGGTTACAATTTTACCAGAACAGCAGTCAAAAGGGATATTCCAGTGAGGATACTTGCTCATGTAACAAATGTTAAAAGTGGGATTTCCCTTTTTTTTTTTCTTCCAGAGAGAAGTTTCCTGTTGTGTTTCTGGGGATAGGAAGTGCAGTAAACTTTTATTGGTAGGACACAGACAGCTATACAATTTTACAGAAGTTTGAACTTTCCACCACGCTATAAAACTAGAAAAAAAGGCAAAAAATAAATAAATTTGGCAGTTTTTTGGTGTGTGTGTGTGTGTACACACATAAGGGAACGGCAAGCTGAATAAATGCACAGAAATTATATTGAACATTGTGTACAAAGATTGTGGTTTTAGATATTTGTATGTTTTAACAGGTTAATGTTGTTGACAATTTATGGGAACTCGAATTGAAATAGTACAGGTAGCACATGACTTAACAAGGGTGGTACACAACTCATTAAAGTTTGGGAAACACCGTTCACAGTGCATAGCCATCTGTAAGCCTTCTCCAGAAATAACACAAATTCTTAATTGGATACTGATACTACCATATGGAAATACACTTTTACCCTATAACCACAAAATATTCTGGCAGAATGTTCTGCTAAATTACCTAACTACATATATGGTACCCCAGTTATTCCCCATACAAACAAAAGACCACATTTCCACATCCTATAAATATTGCTTTTGGCTAGTGTAACAAATGAACAATTTCAATTGCACATTACCTTGCAGTGCTGGATTCGAGCACTTCACAGTTTCCCATCATTTCAGCAAAAGCCAGGCATAACTCTTTCTTACAGAGGGAAATGATTATGGTTTTTATTGCCATACTGAATAGTAAAAAGAGCTGAGGCAATAAATAACTAGCACAATCATTCTCATCACACGGAGCCAAGTACAATATATAAACTGGTCAATGCGACCATTTCTCATTGAATGGGCATGCATATGAACAGAGACGTTACTTTCTCCATTCACATATTCACTCTAGGACAAAAATAATATATAAAAAAACACAACAGTTCAAAACCTTCTGGCAGCCAAACCAAATGTCACTTTACGTAGTTTCAGGCTGTCATTGTCATGGCTATGGGTATGGTAAAACCTCTACTTACGAGAAGCATTAATTGTTGGATGTCCAACTCATAAAAACATACAGCAATGCCTTGAATATGTATTGATTTCCATAGCTACCAAATCATAAGCACTTCTGATGCTCTAAACTCAAACATTCAGCTATCCTGCTCTACTAAACCCATCTTTGAAACAGCTTTAAGGTCACTCTGCCCTCAAAGATAAGTACAAATTTCCATTTAAAAAACCTTGGTAATGTTTGTACTGTTTATGCTAGAACAGGGCAGTGCAACTGGGGATGGGCCATTTAGTTCCTCAGTGCATCTGTAGCATTACAAAATGACAGTGTGCGGATTTTGCAAGCTGCAAGCTATTTTAGGTAATCTGTTCCTGTAGGCTGCAAAGTCCTCCCCACTGTGCATTTTGAAAGAGGTAGACAGGCAAAAACATATTTGAGCGTGTTTAGAGATGACAATTTTGTGCAATGAACTTAAAACACAGTTGTGCTCATAAGTTTACATACCCTGGCAGAATTTATGATTTCTTGGCAATTTTTCAGAGAATACAAATGATAACACAAAAACATTTTTCACTCATAGTTAATAAATAGCTTCAGCCAAACACTATCAACTGTGTTTACTCTTTTTAAATCATAATGGTGAGAGAAACTACCCAAATGACCCTGATCAAAAGTTTACAGTTTTGGGCTGATAACATGCACACAAGTTGAAACAAAGGGGCTTGAATGGCTATTAAAGGTAACCATCCTCACCTGTGATCTGTTTGCTTGTAATTAGTGTGTGTGTATAAAAAGGCCAGTGAGTTTCTGGACTCCTGACAGACCCTTGCATCTTTCATTCAGTGCTGCACTGACATTTCTGGATTCTGAGTCATGGGGAAAGCGAAAGAACTGTCAAAGGATCTGTGGAAAAAGGTAGTTGAACTGTATAAAACAGGAAAGGGATATAAAAAAATATCCAAGGAATTGAGAATGCCAATCAGCAGTTTTCAAACTCTAATCAAGAAGTGGAAAATGAGGGGTTCTGTTGAAACCAAACCACGGTCAGGTAGACCAACTAAAGTTTTAGCCAGGAAAATTGTTCGGGATGCAAAGAAAACCACAAATAACTTCAGGTGGAATGCAGGACTGTCTGAAAAACATGTGCTGTGGCTGTTTCAAGATGTACTTGAAGAAAGATGGACTGCATGGTTGAGTCGCCAGAAGACATTACTACACAAATGCCACAAAATATCCCCCTTATAATATGCCAAACGCACAGAGACAAGCCTTAAACCTTTTGGCACAAAGTCATTTGAAGTGATGAGACCAAAATTTAGCTTTTTGGCCACAACCATAAATGCTACATTTGGAGAGGAGTCAACAAGGGCTATCATGAAAAGGTACACCATTCCTACTGTGAAACAGGGGAGGTGGTTAGCTGATATTTTGGGGATGTGTAAGCTACAAAAGGCACAGGAAATTTGGTCAAAATTGATGGCAACATGAATGCAGTATGTTATCAAGAAATACTGGAGGAACATTTGCATTCATCAGCCAGGAAGCTGCACATGGGATGTTATTGGACATTCCAATATGACAATGCACTGTCAATATGACAATGACACAAGGCCAAGTCAACCTGTCATTGACTACAGCAGAATAAAATGAAGGTTCTGGAGTGGCCAGCTCAGTCTCCTAACCTCAATATCATTGAGCCACTCTGGGGAGATCTTAAACATGCAGTTCATGCAAGACAGCCCAAGAATTTACAGAAACTGGAGGCTTTTTGCCAAGAGGAACAGGCAGCTTTACCATCTGAGAAGATAAAGAGCCTCATCCACAAAAGACTTCAAGCTGCCATTGATGTTAAAGGGGGCAATACACGGTATTAAGAACTGGGGTATGTAAACTTTTGATCAGGGTCATTTGGGTAGTTTCTGTTATCATTACAATTTAAAAAGAGTAAAACACAGTTGATTGAAAATAAATGGCTTCCGCCAAACACTAACCATGAGTGAAAGAAATGTTTGTGTTATCATTCATATTCTCTAAAAAATGGCCAAGAAACCATACATTCTTCCAGGGTATGTAAACTCATGAGCACAACTGTATATTATTAGAAGCAAGTTATTACAGAATTCTTTTCCATTTTTTATATATAAAAAAAGAAGACAACTACAGAATGGTTGCCAATAGCAAAATGTAGTTTTAGTCTTTATAGCTGAACTCCAGGTGCAAAGTGGCCACGGAAATATATTCCTCAATAACAAAGGATATAAACCCGCATTGTGTACACTTAAAGTATAACTAAAAGGCAAAACATTTTTTTTTAGTTTTTGGATAACGTGGAGAGGTATTAGAACACCTATTTTTTTTAATCTGTTTATTGGTTATGATAACACAAAATACAGAACAACATACATTGGTATGAAGGGTATAAGAGGTGGTCCTTGCAAGGGACACGTTATCTGGTATTCATCTACACAAGATAGCATGGGTCATCATAATAATTGCAACAGGCTGGCTCCTGAGGTGAGAGTTCAGCACAGGCCTTAAATGCATAAACTGAAACAAGATATCACATTTTTTAGCAGCACACGACTTGCACTGGGTAAGGAGTGTCTTAAATGCAAAGTTAACTTTAGGGTACATCGGAAGCTGTGGAGGGTTCCGTCAGCCACTTGGACCAGACATTGTGGTATGGATTTTGGGAAGGACCCCACACTTTTTTTTTTAATTTAGGTGCCGTGTTCCCCCTAAAATTCATGACAGACCCTTAACACAGTTAAAAAAAAATAATGCTAGCATTCTTTTGTATACATTCAGCTGTCATTGGGGAATAAAAGCTGAATTAAACTTTAACACAAATGCGGCAATAAAAAAAAAAAAAAAGCACTATGGGATACTGTACTCTGCCTTATGGAATAAGTCAATGTGTCATGCCAGTGGAGACATGTGGCATCAATGTTCAGGCAGATCTATTGTTGATGTAATGAAATATCCAATATTTGCCTGTTATGCCAACAATCTTACACAGCACTCTGCAGCAGCAGAGATGATTTCTTTCAGAATCCATTTCCCATCCTGAGATAACCAAGGCAGAAAGGTAGATTCTTTTTACTGTAGAATGCCAGGGCACTATAAGTATGTTTCCAGCGGCCAGAAAATACACATTTGAGGCTGAAGGTTAGAAATTTCCTACCACCATGTGTGGGTATTCTAAAACCAAAGCAACAATCCTGGCTTTGTATGATATTCATCTAATTTTTTACCCATATACATGATAATTACCGCAAGCAACAGTGACATCACTACACATTTCATAACAAGAGACTGCTTTTATTTTTTTTTAAAATGCAGAATGTTACCATATGGGTGTGTGAAGATAAAAATCATAAGTATCATAATCTTTCTTTATACTCTACTATTCACTTGGGCTTAGGTTTAGCAATCCCTTACCTTTGCCAATGTTTGAACTATTCAGCTTAACCACTCAATTAGTAGACACAAACTCTGCCTCAGTTGGCCCCCAAAGACCCATTGATTCCCCCATTGGGTGTCAGAATCTTGCCTTCTGCATAGCACAAAGATGGAGAAGGCAGACTTGTCAATCACAACCTATAAAGACACTTCAGACCATTCTGTTCGCCCCATACTTCCGAGGGAAAAGAAATTGGTTGGAGATGCAAGCCCAGTGGCTAACTTGGCAAAAAGTATGAGGATACACGCATGGGGAATATAAAAGTTTATGTTATTTCATATCACACAACAACCATATTTCCTCAGGACAGGTTACCTTAAGACCGCCTTCACACAGGGTATAAGGCCTGATTCACAGCTATGCATTTTTAGTGCTTTTTGCATTTTGTTTCCTATGGACTGTAGTGCAAATCTGCAAAATGCAAAAAGCCCTAAAAATGCATAGGTGTGAATCAGACCCAATACAGTGCGCACCCGTGCAATGCTGTACCCTTACCATGATGCACAGGTATTTCATGCATCCCCGTGCAGGCAATCCTATTGATGTCAATTGGGACACAGCTGCTGCTCCCAATTCGACATAATGCAGTTGCACAGCCCCGAACACAGTGTGATTTTAGGGGCATGCGCCTGCATAAACATAGATGTCAAACTGTGAGCAGTGGCTGTGTCTGTGCACCCACTGAATCCCAATTGACATCAATGGATCTACCTGCAAAGGGATGCAGGAAATGTCTATGCATCCCAGTAAAAAGGTAAAAACAGAGGTGCACTGTAGTATGCCCTGTGTAAAAAAAGGCTTAAAAGAGACACTGTCACATTGCCATTGACTGCATGTAGCCCACCCCCATAGATATGCTTCCCCACACCCCGAAAAGCACTGAGAACCGTTCCTATGTGACAATGATTGGACCAGG
The DNA here is from genome assembly GCA_037952925.1 of Lithobates clamitans. Classification (NCBI taxonomy): domain Eukaryota; kingdom Metazoa; phylum Chordata; class Amphibia; order Anura; family Ranidae; genus Lithobates; species Lithobates clamitans. Next base: position 1,438,791 of record JBBGZY010000913.1, on the reverse strand, counting down.
GCTGCCAATCACCTGGCTCGAACACTAACATGGAGGGTCTAACACTGATAAATATGAGAGCTTTGGCGGATGGGAATGCTGCAGCAGAGAGGCAGCAGCGTGTGTCTAGGTAAGCATGTCTGCGTTTGAGGACCATGAGTAGACAGTGCCACTTCGCCCTACATAGCCTGAATGTGAAAATGTCTAGATTTCCTTTCTGAAGCACTGACCTAGGACTAGCATGCAAATCAGGAGTTCTAACTTTTTCTGGCTCAGGGATTAAGAAAGTTTGAATCAGACATACGGGCAAAGCTGCATGCTTAGGAGTGGGACAACAATGGCAGCCTCTGTATATTTCAATACAAGTTTCCTGAATAGTAATGTAAAATGTACATACCACAGTATTCAACTTCATGACATCTTTTATAAATTCATTTTTTTGCTCTCTAAATATTTTTGCCCTTCGTAAAAATAATGGGCATAGGAAGGTGGGAGAACCCTTGCCTTCTCATACTGTGAAATGCTAGGAGTCAACTTGTCCACTCTGCATGTCAAGTTGCTGATGGCTGTGCTATTAGCAGTAATCAAGTTCTGAGGAATCCTCTGGTTTCCATGACAATGAACAAGCCTGACTCTCGAAGCCAGCACTAACGGCTTGACTTCCAGGGCCTCCGCTGACACAAATAACGCCAGCATTACACATATACACTGACTTTTTCTCTCTGGCTTCATTAATTTATATAAAACTTTCTGTAATACTCAGTTGGCTGAATTTCTTTCCTTAAAAACAAAAACATGCACAACCATCACTAATGGCTTTCTTCTTTTTACATTAAAAAACATGTAGGCACATATTGTAAATACCCACATCTGAGCTTGTGCTAAGAAAAATATACAGTACTGGAGACAAAATACAATTTAATTAAGCCTAAACATGAAGGAAAAAAAAAATAAACCTGTCGAACCTAACATCAGTTATTTAAATATACAGTGTACATTTCCTAAGCAAAGTAAATTTCTTAGGCTCGGTTCACACTGCAGAGATGCGGGAACCCTGCGAATCCACTGTGGGTTCCCGCATAGCATGTCTCTAGGCGGCAGTTCACACTGCCCTATGTGAACTGCTGGGAGTGTCAATTGAAAGGTAATGACACCCCCAAATCAGTTTGCATATCGTAGTGCAATCTGCAAATTCGGACAACGTGCCGTTGCTTCAGTGCGCATGTGCCGATGACGTCGGCATATGCAAATACAGGGGATATCACCTAAACGGTTCAGGTTTAGGAGATATCCAGGGTAGCTACAGGCAAGCCTTTATTATAGGCTTACCTGGAGCAAAAAGTGTGTTTTAAGGGTTTACAACCACTTTAAAGTGGTTGTAAACCCTCACATGTACCCAGTAAAGTGACTAGCATTAGGTAATACACAGAGGTGAAACAAATCCTTCTACATGCAGTGCCTTGAAAAAAACTATTCATACAACTTGACATTGTCCCTATTTTGTCATGTTACAACCAAAATTGTAAATGTATTTTATTGGGGATTCTATGTGATAGACCAACACAAAGTGGCACATAAGTATGAAGTGGAAGAAAAATGATAAATGGTTTTGATTTTTTTTTTTTTTAACAAATACATATGTGAAAAGTGTGGCGTGCATTTGTATTCAGCCCCCCTGAGTCAATACTTCCTAGAACCACCTATCACTGCAATTACAGCTGCAAGTCTTTTTGGGTAAGTCTCTACCAGCTTTGCACATCTAGAGAAAGACAATTTTGCCCATTCTTCTTTGCAAAATAGCTCAAGCTCTGTCATATTGGATGGAGAGTGTCTGAACACCAATTTTTCAGTCTTGCCCCAGATTCTCAATTGTATTTAAGTCTGGACTTTGACTGGGCCATTCTAACACATGAATATGCTTTGATCTAAACCAGGGATCTCCAAACTACAGCCCTCCAATTGTTGCAGAACTACACGTCCAATGAGGGATTGTAAAACTCTGTCATTCACAGACATGATAGGAATTGTAGTTCCTGTACAACTGGAGGGCCAAAGTTTGGAGACCTTTGATCTAAACCATTCCATTGTAGCTCTGGCTGTACGTTTAGGGTCATTGTCCTGCTGGAAGGTGAACCTCCGACCCAGTCTCGGGTCTTTTGCAGGATCTCAAACTGGCGGCCCTCCAGCTGTTGCGAAACGAAAAGTCCCATAAGGCAATGCAAGGCTGACAGTTACAAGCATGACTCCCACAGGCAGAGGCATGATAGGACTTGTAGTTTTGCAACAGCTGGAGGGCTGCCAGTTAGAGATCCCTGCTCTAAGGGCTCATCATGCACACTGCAGCTCAAAAAAGCGGCTCCTGCAGGCATTTGAGCTCTTATATTTTTCTGCCTAGAAACTCCCCTCCATGTTAGCCTATGTGTTCATGTACACTAGGGCTTTTTTAGGCATATGCTCCTACAGACAGAGAAAAACACCACCCAACTCGCGTTTCTGAGAGGAGCTAGTGCCCCAAAGTGTTCAAAAAAAGCTTGAACACAAAAACATTTGTTCCAGTTTTTTTTTTTTTTACAAACAGTGGTTAAGAAAATACTATTTAGGAGGGTTTGTGAAAAAGAGAAACAAAAACAAAAGAAAACCTGCGCTGAAGAGCAAAAAACTGAGTGGGGCTGCAGCTGCAACAAATTACCTCAAATATCGGTGAAGTGTAAACAACTTATATACCAAAAATGTGCACTTGCATAAAATGTTATGTACCATTAGTTTTGAATTTAGTTTACAAATAAGGATTCACAAAAACACTGTAACCACAATGTATATAAATGTGGCAAAACAGTGCAAAGTGATTATACAAATATTGCATATTCAATATATATCCGTGAAGGAAAGTGAAAAAAAAAGGTGTAGAAAGTTCAAATTATAAAAAATAAGTAAATAGGAAATGATTTTACATACAAAATCCAAATCGCACAAAAAACGCATTCATCAGTTCATAGGAATCAAAATCCCAAAAATACGCATTAAACAGTTCCTTTGGTGCATCCCATATGAGTGAAGAAGGAAAGTAGGAGGATTAGAGGAAATTTCCAAACCACCAGTGGCTGAACTTTCTACACCCTTTTTTTTTCCCCACTTTCCTTCACGGATATATATTGAATATGCAATATTTGTATAATCACTTTGCACTGTTTTGTCACATTTATATACATTGTTGGTTACAGTGTTTTTGTGAATCCTTATTTGTAAACTAAATTCAAAACTAATGGTACATAACAATTTATGCAAACGGACATTTTTGGTATATAAGTTGTGAAAAAAAAAAACGCTTAATGCTCAAAAAAGCTAAAAAAAAATGCGAGAAAGAGCACAAAAAAGAAGCAGCTTGTTTATTTAACAAGGTTTTTCTTCACTTTTACAATACAGCCAACAACTACGAAGCACAGGGCAAGTCTGAACATCAGAAAATTATTCTTTCCATGAACGCCTCTTTTCCGAATAGTTTGTACACATGAACAAAAAATTCTGCATTATGCTAGAAAGATATTGCTTATACTAATATTCACTTTTCACCCACTGAAGGGTTTAGTTTTGCTCCAATTCAAGCCACAGCACTACAGCAGAACTCAGCTACCCCAGTCGAACAGCCCAGCACAAAATCCCAGTGGGCCTGCCATCTTCTGCTGTCACCATATGTGCACACAGTAGAGCATGATTGGGTCCTAGTGTTGGCCATCTCTTTCCCAGGCATGCTGTACAGACAATTCTAGGAATGTGACATCAAGAGAAATTTAGGTACTTACACTAAATAAACATACCATTTTCTTTCGATAGACGACCACCCTATAGCAGTTTTACTGGCAGCTGTGTGCAGTATGCCACCAGTGACCCGCTCCCGCTGTAATTATACACAGCGAGAGCTGATCTGCGGGTACCATGGACTCAGTGTCTGTTGGCACCCACCCCAATCCTTGGGCAGACTGCCATTCTGCCTGTGTGCCGATGTAATCAAGTTAGACTTACCAGTAACTTGTTTTCCAGGAGTCTTTCAGGACACCACCTGAGAGAGAGTGTCTCCACCCACTAAGAAACAGGAAACACCAATTCCACTAAATTTTAAAAGAAGGCATCTCCCCACAGCTCGTCAGTTGTAGCAGAGTACCTCCAGCCCAAGCTGGAACACAACAAGAATATGGTTTGTCACAGCATATATAAAGAAAAGGTGGGTCGTTGTTGTCCTGAAAGACTCCTGGAAAACAAGTTACTAACTTGAATTTTCTCTAAACGTCTTTTAGGACAGCACATGAGGGGATAATCGAGACTTACCAACTAGGGAGGGACAACAGCCTGCAGGATCTTTCTGCCAAATGCCTGATCACCGGCTGACAGAAGATTCAGTCTGCAATGATGGGCAAACATTAGGTAACTTGACCACGTAATCGCCTTACAAATTTGATCTGGGGTGGCAACACCTTTTTCTGCTCATGTAGTGGATAGAACTCTAGTAGAGTTTGCTCGTATTCCCGGCGGGGGAGACAAACCCATCTAGGAATAAGCTTCCAAAATAGCAGATTTTAGCCATCTAGTAATTGACGCTTGGCGACCCTTTCTGTTGCCAGAAAAAAGAACAAATAAAGAGTCCGAAGACATAAAGTCCCTTGTTACTTCCAAGTAATGTATTAAAATTTTTCTTACATCTAAGTTATGGAATAAAGTCTCCTTTTTTCCAGAAGGATTTGAACAAAAAGTTGGCAGGATGATTTCCTGTGACCTGTTATGAACTGATGCTATTTTTGGCAAAAAACCCAGATCTGTTTTAAGTACAATCCTGTCTGGGTAAATTAACAAAAAAAAGTTCCTTTACTGATAGAGCTTGTAGTTCACTGATACTTCTTGCGGACGTAACCGCAACTAAGAATACCGTTTTGAGCGTTAAATTCATTAACGAGATTGTCTGCAACGGTTCAGAAGGATCTTTTGTGAAGGCTTGCATAACTGTTTAGTAGGAGCTGGTCTGGACCTAGCAAGTGCCTTAACCACTTGCTTACTGGGCACTTAAACCCCCCTCCTGCCCAGACCAATTTTCAGCTTTCATCGCTGTCGCACTTTGAATGACAATTGCGCGGTCATACAACGCTGTACCCAAATGAAATTTTTATCATTTTTTTCCCACAAATAGAGCTTTCTTTTGGTGGTATTTAATCATAGCTGGGATATTTATTTTTTGCTAAACAAACAAAAAAAAGATGGAAAATTTAGAAAAATTTAGAAAAAAAAAAAATCATGTTTCATAGTTTATTATAAAATTTTGCAAACAGGTAATTTTCATTGATATGCGCTGATGAGGCGGCACTGGTGGGCACTGATAGGCTTCACTGATGGGCAAGGATAGGCACAGTTAAGGCGGCACTGATAGGCACGGTTAAGGCAGCACTGATGGGGACAGATAAGGCGGTACTGATGGGCACAGATAAGGCGGCACTAATGGCCACTGATGGGCGCTGATGGGTGGCACGGATAGGTGGCACTAATGGGCAGTGATGGGCGTCACTGATGGGCACTGGTAGGTGGCACTGATGTGCAGCACTGTTGCACTGATGTGGGCGCTGATGGGTGGCACTGTGGGCGCTGATGGGTGGCACTGTGGGCACTGATGGGTGGCACTGTGGGCACTGATGGGTGGCGCTGGTGGGCACTGGTAGGCGGCACTGCTGCCTATTGCTGTGGGGGCAGATGATCGCCGTGATCGTGACTGATGTCCCGAGCATGGCCACCGGTGATCAGGGTTTTTTTTCCTTCTCACACTGTCAGCGCGAGAAGGAAAAATAGCCGATTACCGGCTCTGTTTACATCACATGATCAGCTGTCATTGGCTGACAGCTAATCATGTGGTAAGGGGTCGAGACCGACCCCTTACTCTGATCTTTGATCAGGCGAGTTTCATAGACTCGCTGATCACTGAGCGTGCCGCGTGCGCCAGCAGGGGGTGCGCAGGCCGCTCGTGCACGGGACGACGTCAATAGACGTCGTCCCGGCAATGTAGATCCGCGCTGTTGCTGTCATTTGGCAATAGCGCGGATCTGAAGAGGTTAAAGAATCTTGCAACCAAAGGAACTGAAGAAATTGGCCTTTCTAGGTATACTCCCAGGGCAGCCACTTGCACTGTGAGAGTACTAATCGCAAGACCTTTGTCCACGCCATTTTGTAGAAATTCCAAAACTGACTTAATGTCTTCTACGGTTTGGTTTGACGACCGACACCAAAAGTTGTAGACTCTCCAAACTTTAGCATAAATATCACTAGTTACTTTCTTTCTACTGGTGAGTAAAGTGGATACTAGAGGCTCTGACAATCCTTTGTTCCTTATCAACTGCTCCTCAGATATCAGGCAGTGAGGCTTAATCTGGCTATATCCGGGTGGTATACTGGGCCTTGAAGTAGTAAGTCCTGTCTGAGAGGAAGCTGCCAGAATGGTTTAACTGTCATTTGTAGAATAGAGGAAAACCAGGCTCTTTTCAGCCAGAACGGAGTGATGAGAATTACTGACACTTTTTACTTTTTGTATTTTCCTTAATACCAGTGGAATTAGCTGAAAGGGGGGGGGCATAGCCCAGATGAAAGTTCCAGGGATGTGCTAAGGCATCTATCCCTAGAGAGCCGCTGTGTCAGTGCAGAGAAAAGTACTGAAGGAGCTGAGCGTTCTGACACAAACAAGTCCACTTGTGGACACCCCCAAATCCTGGGGATCAATGAAAATATTTCTGGATTCAAGCTGCATTCTGCTTCTTGAATTTTTCGTCTGCTCAAGAAGTCTGCTACTTCGTTTAGCATGCCCTTGAGATGCACTGCTGACAGGGATAGTAAATGGTTCTCTGCCCACTCCAGGATTTCCATAGACCGCAATAGAAGAGCCTTGCTCTTTGTGCCCCCGTTTGTTCAGGTATGCCACGGTAGTGGCATTGTCTGATAGAATCTGCACATGGGACCCCTGGAGGTTTGAAGAGAAGGCAGCCAATATGCTAAGGTAACTGCTTTCAACTCCCTCCAATTTGAGGACCTTCCTGCTTCAGATCGGGACCAAATTCCCTGTGCTATATTTTGATCCCAGTGGGACCCCCATCCCCAACTGCTGGCGTCTGTCGTGACTCTTTTTTCGATCGGGAAAGACCATAGTAAGCCTTTTGACAAAACTGACCCTGGTGGGGAAGCTTTACTTTTGTGTGTTTCTGGGCTGTGATCCCAAACCTTTAAGAGAAAACTCCAGAGGGGCCTGAAATGGAGCCTCGTCCATTAAATGGCTGGAATTAACGAAGTTAAGGTTCCCAGGGCTGACATAACCTGATTTTTATATCCTGATTTGTTTGTAGCCTGGCTACTACACTCATGACTGTCTCTTTTCTTCTGGAGGAAAAAAAACATTTGCTCTACAGAATCTATTTGATAACCTAAAAACTGAACTTGCTGAGCTGGATTGAAATTAGATTTTTGAAGGTTCACAATCCAGCCCAAAGGCTTCCAAATGACTGAGGGCCTTGGCCAGGTCTACCTGCAATTTTTCTCTGGAAGGGGCAAAGAAGAGGAGGTCGTCCAGATAAGAGGAGCAAGAGCTTCCGCCATTATGTTTTTAAAAATTTGTGGGGTGGATTGTAGATGTAGCACCCCCTTCCACCTATTTATTGCCATCCTGAGGAACTTTTGAGACCGAGAGGCTATAGGCACATGCAGGTACGCATCTCTTAGATTGATTGATGCCATGAAGCATCACTTAATTAAGAAATTTCTGACCGAAAAGATTGAGTCCATGTGGAATCTCCTGTATCGGACTGACCTGTTTAAAAGGTTTGAGTTGAGAATGAGACTAAAGCTTCCCGATGGTTTCTTTATCAGGAAAATATGGGAATAGAAACTCCGATGACGTTCCTCTGGAGATACCTGAATCACAACTCCCTGTTGCATCAGATCCTCTAACAGGTTCTTTATGGCTAGGGCCTTTGTTGTGTCCCTTGGCATGTTTGTTACAAAGTATCTTTCTGGAGGAAGATTCGAAACCTCTATTTTGTATCCCTGGGCCAGCATGTCTAGAATAAATGGGTTTTCTGTCATGCTGGCCCAATGAGCAAGGAATTTCTGAAGCCTTCCTCCCACTGGCAATGACGAGTCATTGCGATTTATTGGTTGGCAGAGGAGGATGGAAAAGGACAAAAAAGTTCCTGAGTTTTTTGAGGTCGAAAAAGCCGCATGACTGGCTGCTTTTTCTTCTTAACAGGAAAAGATTTCTTTTTATCAGCTGTCCTATCTAGAACTGAATCTAGATCAGGACTGAATAAAATCTCCCATAAATGGGATTCCACACAATTTACTTTTGGACGCTGCATCTCCTGGCCAGGTCTTCAGCCATAGGGCTCTCCTGGCTGAATTAGTTAAGGCCGCGGATCTTGCTGACATCCTTATTGATTCTGCAGATGCTTTAGAAATGAAGGCCACAGGGGATGCTAGGGTTGAAAAAGAATCAAGTAGCTCCTGCTTGGTTGAATCTGCTATAATGTGGGCTTTTAGCTGATTTTGCCCATGATGGATGCCAAGCCTTTTTAAGCTGTTGATCCATCCTTTTGTCCATGGAATCATTTAATATTTTCATGTCTTCCAATGCCAAGTCGGTTGATCTGGAAACTTGGGAAAATGCCACGTCCAATTTAGGAACTTTGTTCCAAAGCGCCTCTGGGTCGTCATTGAACAGGAAGTGTCATTTATGCTCTTTTGGGGAAAAAAAGTTTCTCTGGAACCGCACATTCCTTTTGATGGCTTCAGAGATTACTGAATGCAATGGGAAAGTGCGACTTTTTGTTTCACTAAGCCCTGCGTTCATTCGGTCATGCAGCGACAATTCTTTCTTCTCTTCACCTAAACCCAATGTTGCATAGACTGCTTTCAACAGACTGTCTACTTGTTCTAAGGACAGTCTGTATCTTGAATGTGCATCTTCTGCTCCTTTCTCCTCCTCCTCCCTGGAGTAAGAGGGGGAATGCTCCGCTTGGGTAGGAGGACCAGCTTCAGCGTCCACTGCTGGGATTAATTGTGAGCCCTGAGAGGATCCTGCGGTAGCTGGCTGACTCAGGGATGGTGTTATAAGAGAAGAACGAAAAGATTGGATAGCAGCAACAGCCAACTCCCTGTGCCCAGACAGGCTCCAGCCACCAGGGGGAAGAAAAAAAATGGAGAGAGAGAAGCACCACAGTATACAGGGCAGACCCCCCCTCATACCCTCTTACCTGGGCCTTGCTGGTGGCTGTGCCTGTCCCACTAACTGCTGCCATAGAGTCCATGGTGGTGCTGCGTTGTTTGTGGCTTAGAACGCCAGTTCCGGAGTCCATCAGCGCCGCTGCGCCGGACCGGAGCCGGAACATAGGTACCAGGACCACTCCTGCCCTCTACCCCTGCGCCATTTACAGAGAAAATTATGCTGCGCCTGTTCCCCGGTTCCACCCCCTGCCGGATACCCAATTTCTGGCTGGCAGAGTTTCTACTCTGCCACCAAAAAGATGTCAGCTGCCTGTAGCGGCAAACATGCCGGGGAACCCTGCGTATGGCTGCCAACGCCTAGGAACGGCCCCAGAAACAGTCAAGCTCTCTCTGAACTGAAGAGGAAGAAGGAGCTCACTCACCAGCTACCCTTGGTATGGTGTGGGAGAGGCGGACTCTCTGGAGGCAAAAAGGTATGTGGGGGCAGGCAGTCTGGCCTCTCAGGACAGCACCTAAGAGACCCTGACTCCCACTAGGTGTTCCCTTCCCGGAACAAACACAAAAACTGAGGAGCTGTGGGGAGAAGCCTCCTTTTAAAATTTGGTGGAGTTGGTGTATCCTGTTTCCTAGTGGGTGGAGCTACTCTCTCAGGTGCTATCCTGAAAGATGTTTAGGGAAACCATGTTACATGGACTGTAATGTGTTTCTACAAAACTACAAATGTACAAAAAACTGCATAGGTGTGAACCAGACCTTACTAGCAGAAGGTAAAAAAAAAATAATCTCTCAAAATTTTATTTTTTTGCCTTAAGTGCAAAAAAAAACAAAAAAAAAAAAACAAAAGAACAAAAGAACAAAAAACACGCAGAGGTGATCAAATATCACCAAAAGAAAGCTCCATTTGTGGGGAAAAAAAGGACATTTTATTTGGGTACAGTGTTGCACGACCACGCTATTGTCAGTTAAAGTTTACCTCCTACTGGTACTATCTATAAAATTCACAAGTAAAATAACTCACAGAATTAGTTATGCACGCAACGGTCACTTAATTAGTTATACCTGTTCAATAGCTTGGTAACACAAATTTCTACTCAGCCAATCACATGGCAGCAACTCAATGCATTTAGACACCTAGACGTGGTTAAGATGACTTGCTGAAGTTCAAACCAAGCATCAGAATGAGTAAGAAAGGTGATTTAAGTGACTGAACTTGGCACGATTGTTGACTGGCTGGTCTTAGCTAAGGCTGGGGAAAAAATCGATTTGAATCGAGTTGAGAGGTCAAATCGATTCAAATTTTCAGCAAATCGATTTTTTAGATTTTTTTTTTTTTTCACCAGGACCGACGAGGCTGGACGCCGCGGACTAGGCAGAAGCCACAGCCTCCCCTAAAAACTCCTGCCCGCAGCTCCTCAGGACCGGCGCGGTGTCCATCAAAAAAAAAAAAAAAAAAAAAAACTTGATTCGAATCGTGAATCGAGTTTTTTTTTTTTTTTTTGGAGAAAATCGCCCAGCTCTAGTCTTTTAACTGGGATTTACGCACAACCCTCTCTAGGGTTTACCAAGAATGGTTCGAAAAAGAAAATCTCCAGTGAGCGGTGGTTGTGTGGATGAAAATGCCTTCTTGATGTCACAGGAGAATGGGCAGACTAGTTTGAGATGATACAAAGGCAACAGTAACTCAAATAACCACTCATTACAACCAAGGTATGCAGAATACCATCTCAACACACAACACATCAAACCTTAAAGATGGGCTACAGCAGCAGAAGACCACACCGGGTGCCACTCCTGTCAGTTATAAACAGGAAACTAAGGCTACAATTTGCACATGCTCACCAAAGTTGAAAAATAGAAGATTGAAAAAAACGTTGCCTGGTCTGAGAAGTCTCGATTTCAGCTGCGACATTCAGATGTAGGATCAGAATCTGGTGTAAGCAACATTAAAGCATGGATCCATCCTGCCCTGTATCAACGGTTCAGGCTGATGGGGGTGGTGTAATGATGTGGGGGATATTTTCTTGGCACACTTTGGTCTCCTTAGTACCAACTGAGCATCATTTACTCGCCACGGCCTACCTGAGGATTTTTGCTGACCATGCCCATCCCTTTATGACTACAGTGTACCCATCTTCTGATGGCTACTTCCAGAAGAATAATACACCATGTCACAAAGCTTAATTCACCTCAAACTGGTTTCTTGAACATGACAATGAGGTCACTGTACTCCAATGGCCTCCACAGTCACCAGATCTCAATCCAATAGAGCACCTTTGGGATGTGGTGTAACGGGAGGTTCACACCATGGATGTGCAGCTGACAAATCTGTAGTAACTGCGTGATGCTATCATGTCAATATGGACCAAAATCTGAGGAATGTTTCCAACACCTTGCTGAATCAATTCCACAAATTCCTTCGATCAGCACCATTTACGTACAGATCAGTGTATTCTATTCTGACAGTGAAGCAGTCCCTGCTCTCAATTTACGATAGCGCAGCAGGGAGGATACAACTACCCACCTCACTTGTCTGGACAGGGGAACCCGTTCATTTGGCTGGTTGATCAAAAAAAAAATTTTAAAAAACCATCTACGGCTAGCCTAAATTTCTATTGATGGTTATAAGAAAATGTTTCCATTTCTGGCAAATTGTTTGCTCCCCCAGAACAATCAGTGTTAGAAGTCTAATTGTCCATGCATATAACCTATTTTGGGTAAAATTGGAGAATGATCATCATTACTCCCTAATGCAAGCATTATTGCAATAATCTGGCAGTTTTGAGCTCTTGTTGGGGTGAAAGCAAGCACCTACAATAGTAAAACGTGTTTGTTCTACTACAGAAGGATTTTCTAAAAAAATCCTTCTTACAAGTGGGCCCGATCCTCCAGATTGGACAGCACTCTCCAGCTCTTGATATCTTGCACACAACCACAGGCTGGCTTCAGTAGAGGGAACAACCGATTAGAAAATCAACTTTTATTGCCTACTCTCCAAATGAGCACTACTAGCAGTGTCTACCAGGATCATCCTACCCTACTCTTCTCCACTGATGTTATTGCCAATTCTGGACCACGGTTTACTGACAGTTTGTAAAAATCTGTGATTTTTTTTTTTTACAAGTGCCAGTAAATATTAGGGGGTGATAATTTCATCCTGTGTTGACTTTTTAAGTGTAAATAAAGCAAATTACTTTGTTATAGGTATTGTCAGTGTTTCTATATCATGTTTATACTGTTCAAATATTCACTGTGTTAGTTTTCAATAGAAGTTCTGTAATTTCTCAGGATGCCAGTAAAAAAAAATGTGATCCGCCAGTAAAATTCCCATGTTTGTCAGTAAAAAATGCTACGGGAGGTTGGCAACCCTGTTCTGGACTGACCCAAATTTTGGCATTTAAGGGGTGCTCATAAAGCACAGGTGTCAGAAAGGGGGGGGGGGTTGGAATATGTGTACATTATATCTACAAAACTGGCTGCCCTCCTCTGTCTTATGGAAAATAGCCAGGAAACACTAAACCATCACATTAGTAAGTGCTGAGTTTCTACATTTTGATGACAAAGTCATTTGAAGTATCTGGTTCTTTTCCCAGGCCGCTTTATGTACTTGCAAAAATCCATAGTAAAATTATATATCCAAAAAAAAAAAGATAGGAGTTGTGTTTTCCAGTTGTAAGGCTTTGCTATGCATCTCCCCTGGGACAGAGACAAAACAGTGGGGCACATTAAACTGATAAAGTGTTATCTGATCGTTTAGGTGTAACACAAAGTTCAGCACACAAATGTTAACTCCAACTTCAATTACAGAGCCAAAATATAATCAGGAATCCAAAGATCATTAACCAGCTGCTGCATTGCTCTGGGTAATTTATTTATGAGGCACAACAACCACATTTTTTTTTCTCTAGCTGTTAAACACTTGCAAGTCAATTCATGAGGGAAAAAGCAGTGACTGGAGGATAAGGGATTGTGAGATAGCAGTCACAGGCAGTAGATCCAGGCACTTACAGCACAAGGCCTTCTGCAGTCTCCTTAGCTTCATGGCAGTTCTGTATGCTGAAAATCTGACATTATTCAGGTCAGCTGCAAAGAGAAAAAAAAATATTATGGGTTTAGTATTTAATGATACATTTATTAAGACGCATGATACATAATCTTATTTAAACATAATGATTAAACATATGTTTTAGGTTACCAGTGAACATTAGATGACAGTAACCAGATCCATTCAATCAAGTTACTGACTTGTCTATAGGTGCTGCAAGCTCCACCAACAGGCAACCACCAGGGGTAAACTACTCGTTTTCTCCAGTAAGACAACAGCAGCTACATTCCTGCTCCTGTCCTTCCCCTCTCTATGTGTATAAGTTTATGGAGCATTGCAGACCCCTGAAGAGATTCTAGCCTAATATTAGCCCAAGGCAGCCATATTCATTTTGGGACGATTCCTTCATCCACTTTAGCTAACCCGGCCAAATTCTAACGCAAGTATCACTGGCTTAAAAGGGGCTGATAAAGTGGGCATTAAATAAGATGCACACAGCATGGGATTGTGGCGGTCAAATAAAAAAAAAAAAAAAAAAAAAAAAAAAATTTTTTGTGTTACTGCCCCTTTAAATTCAGTCAGGACAGGACACGAGTCTTGCGGGCGGGAGCAACGTGACTTGGGGCGGGAAAAACACGTGTTTTGAAAGAATTTGACATGTGAGGAAGGGCTATATAAGACCCCCCGCATTAGGGCTCCTGTCAGAGTGTGATCCGGAGTGATTGGGTGAGCTCCACAGGCTATGATATAAGAGCTATAATACAGGAGCTCACCTATCACGAGAGGTCATGAAGACGCTTTTGAGGCAGGTTTTAGAAAGAGCGGCATCAGAAGGAGGGGAAGAATGGCTAAAGCAATGCTTATCCGCATCTACAACAGAGTCGGCGCCGAATAGGGAAGTGGAAGATCTACTAACATACCATGTTAGTGAAGACATTGATGTGGAGCCGGTTTTAGCGCCTATTATTCCCCCTTCTCCTAGCCAGACTGTTCGTCCTAGAAGAATTCAACGCAGCTTACCCACAGAGCGTCCGGTATCCCCTGGAACATCGCGAGAGCAAGGAGAATCCCGCACGCGAGAGGAAGAGGTGGATGTCGAGCATGCGCAGCTGCGTGGCGGTCAGCGCGCGCGCAGAAAGAAGAGGGCCTTCTCTCCATCTCCTGCGCGTGTCAGCAATGGGAAGGAACGATCGCGGAAGGCTCCGCCTACGGCTAGGTTTTTTCCTCTTTCGTTACAGGTGTCTCGGGAAGCAGCATCGGAAGTTGCCGTGACTACAGCGTCGCAAGCGTCCAGGCTGTGTCAGCTGGACACCGCGATGGCTCCTCAAGAAGCAGAGCACACTGAAACCGCTGCAGGGGCTGATTCACACACCACTAGTGCAACCAACGATCTTTCTACTAATAATTTGGTTCAGCCTGGTGAGTCCACACAACAAATTTTATTTTCACAGTTATTGAATTCAATCTCTAAGTTCACTGAATCTTTAAACAACCCTAATTTCTCTGCCCCTGTTTCCTCGCCTGCAAGTGTTTGGTCCAGTACAGTTAATGCTAAGAAGCCTGTAGATTCTGTTGCTGCTCAGAATGCATCGATAGGTAATATTACAGAGCACACTACTGTATCGCCTTTTTTATCACATGTTCCTGAAACATGTTACAAAGAGGTTTTGCCATGTGATATTTCCCCTTTGGGTTTTCATTTAGCGCCCAATATAAAGGAAAAAATTTGGAAAGGAGAGTTTATTGATTTATTAACCTTGCTTCCAAATAATCAAGATTTCATACATAAACATGATAAACGAGCTGAAGAAAATTTTGATAGACGACGAACAGTACCAAAATCTTTTTACAATTGGTTACAGGCTTTCTGCATTTTTTCGGCTGTACTTGGTGAGAAGTTCCCGGAAAAATGTAGTGGTTTGTTCCAGCATGTTGAACATATTCTTGAGGCTTATAAAAATTTTGGGGGTTTTGGCTGGTATAATTATGACGAGTCTTTCCGTCAAAAGTTAGCCATTTATCCAACGCTAAAATGGGGTATGAAAGATGTAGGATTATGGTTAAACCTTATCCTTCCGACCAAACCAGTTTTCAATAAACAATCGATGACTACTCAAAACGTATCTACGGTTTATAAGAAAGGTTTTTGCTATGCTTTCAATGAGTCCCAGTGCAAATGGGCTGCGTCTTGTCGTTATAAGCACGAGTGCTCTTTTTGTTTTGGGAATCACCCATTATCAAAATGTTTTAAAAGAACACATTCCTATACTCCAAGCAGGGATAATTCCAAAAGCATTCACACCAGTGAAGCTGGAAAGAATGCATCCTTGGCTAATGCTATATCCAGACAAGGCGAAAGCGGAAGTTTTAGTTAGCGGTTTTTCTTTAGGCTTTCAGCTCCCAGTTTTTTCTGGTACAGGTTGTAGGATAGTCGATAATCTTAAATCTGTACAAGTTCATAGTCAGGTTGTTAGAGCCAAATTGATAAAAGAAATTTTAGCAGGCCGTATGGCAGGCCCTTTCTTATCTCCTCCTTTCAAGAATTTCCGTATTTCACCTTTGGGAATAGTTCCTAAAAAAGAACCCAATTCTTATCGATTGATACATCATCTTTCTTTCCCCAAGGGCAATTCCCTTAATGACGAGATTGATACAGAGTTAGCTTCTGTGACCTATGCTACATTTGATGATGCAATCGCATTAATCAGAAAATTTGGTAATGGCGCTTTATTAGCTAAATCTGACATTCAATCCGCATTCCGGTTATTGCCTATCGCACCAGAGTCCTTTAATTCCTTGGGTTTTTGTTTTGAAGGAGCCTTTTTCTATGACATGTGCTTACCTATGGGATGCTCATTATCTTGTAGATATTTTGAGACTTTCGCTACATTTTTACAGTGGGTGGTGATGCATGAATCTGGCTGTGAGGGCATTATCCATTATCTGGATGATTTTTTGTTTATAGGCCCTCCAGATTCTCCGATTTGTGAATTATTACTAAAATTATTTTTAGCTATTTCTAAATTTTTTGGCATTCCGATTGCTTTGGAAAAAACTTTTCTTCCTGCACCAGTTATGGAATTCTTAGGAATTAAAATTGATTCCATTTTGTTTCAGTATGAACTTCCTTTAGTAAAGATATCTCGCCTTCAAAACTTGATTTGTTATTTTTTACGTCGGAAAAAAGTATTATTAAAGGAACTTCAATCCTTTTTAGGTTTATTGGCATTTGCGTCTCGCATTATGCCCGTCGGCCGAATATTTTCTAGGAGATTGGCATTAGCAATGTCCGGTCTAAAATCACCTTTTTCGCACATTCGTCTTACTTCGGATCTCAAAGATGATCTTTTGGTTTGGTCGCAATTCCTTATGGATTATAACGGACGAACCTTTTTTCAGGAAGAATTTGTTTTTTCTGCAGATATGGAATTATACACGGATGCTGCAGGATCGTATGGTTTTGCAGCTATCTGGCGTACTCACTGGTGCTGTGGCTCTTGGCCTCAAGCTTGGGTTATTAATAAGGCAACAAAAAATATTGTTTTGTTGGAATTATTTCCCATCATTGGGGCTTTTGAGCTATGGGGTGAATATTTTGCAAATAAAAGAATTTTAGTACATACAGACAACAAAGGAGTGCTGTTTGCTTTGAATTGTCTCTCTTCCAAATCACTATATGTGATAAAGCTTTTGCGTTACTTTGTTTTATTATGTTTAAAATATAATATTTGGGTCAAAGCTAGACACGTTCCTGGAAAACAAAATGTAGTGGCTGACGCCTTATCTCGTTTCCAGATGGCTCGTTTCAGACAGTTTTTTCCGGATGCGGATTTAGTCGGTCATTCTTGCCCAAGTCACCTGTGGGAGTTGATTTAGCCACGGTTTTTTCAGCTATTAAAGGTTCCGTGGCTCCTAAAACATGGACGGAATATTCAGTCGCATGGAATAGGTGGCTTTTGTTTAACAATGAACTGGGATTTTGTGGTTATGATCCTACAGAACAGACGGTTTTGGCTTTTCTTTGTTCACTTATGCAGCAACAGCTATCTTTTCACCATATTAATAAGAGTTTAGCAGGAATTTCCTTTTTCTTAAAATTTTATAATTTGCCAGTTTGTAAGAGTTTTTTCTCTGTTCGTCAAGCGATGAAGGGATATAGAAAAAAAACTTTTACTCCAGATTCTAGGAGGCCAGTTTCTTTGGATATCTTAAAAAGGCTTTGTTTAGCAACGCCTTTCATATGTAGTTCGGAATATGAAGCTTCGTTATTTCATTCGGCTTTCGTTCTGATATTTTTTGCGGCGCTTCGTATTTCTGAGCTAGTCCCGAATAATAAGCAGGGTCTTTCTGGTTTAAAAATTGAAGATGTTTCCATTTTGTCAGGCACTGTGAGGATTTTTATTAGTAAATCCAAAACCGATGTCGTTGGAAAAGGGCAATGGATAACGTTGCATGCTTGTGGCGATCCTATTATTTGTCCATATAAGGTACTGTCCAATTATCTTTCCTTAAGACCGTCGTGTTCGGGAAATTTTTTGGTTCATTTAGACCTTTTTCCCCTGACAAAATTTCAATTTTCAGCAATTTTTAAACGATGTCTGGCTCATTTAAACCTTTCTCATTTAAGATTTTCAACCCATTCTTTTCGTATTGGAGCAGCCACGGAGGCAGCTAGATTGGGACTGGATGATGATATTATTATGCAATTGGGGAGGTGGGAATCTAATCGTTTTAATATCTATGTGCGTCCTAATTTATCTCTTTAATTTTAGGTGAAAAGTTTTTCGTTTGGATAATTGGACACTCATTTGTTCATTGGGCATACAAAAGAGCATGCAGACGCTGTTATACGTCCAACTTATCTTTTTCTCCTGCATCTTTTCGTATTCTTTGGAAAGGTATTAAGGGGTTACAATGGTCGAATCTTAATTTCCATCTTTCTAATTTGGCTCAGTTATGGCCTAAGCCTGCAGTGATAATTATTCATTTGGGTGGCAATGATGTAGGTAAGCTTAAAACTTTGGATTTAATCTTTATGCTAAAAAATGATTTGCATCGGATACAGCTATCTTTTCCAAATACTCGGATAATTTTTTCTGAGATGGTTCCGCGTCTTATTTGGTTATCCTCTTCGGATACAAAACCTTTGGAGAAGATACGTAAGCGTGTAAATCATTCTATTGAAAAATTTATGCCTCTTTTAAACGGTTTTTCATTTCGTCACGTAGATTTAGAAGGAGGTTTTTCAGGCCTGTATAGACAAGACGGAGTTCACTTGTCTGATGTCGGTCTAGATATTTTCAATTTGGGTTTACAATCTATGATTGAAATGGCCGCGGTTATGGGGTAGGCCGTTTTTTGTTTTTCCCTTATAAAACAAAAATCGGCTGGTGGGGACTTTGATGTTTTTTCATTCAGTATACTCGCTCGAGTTCTATGACTGAGCGAGTTATTATTTGATATTTACAGTTTTCATTTAAAATTATTTATGAATTTATAAGAAATAAATTATTTATTTATTTATTATTATTATACCAATAAAGTGCCGCGGCCATTTGCATTACCAAAAATTTATTTATAAAAAAAAAAAAAAAAAAATTAAATAAAATAAAATATATGAATGAAAATTTGGTGTGGTTTATTTATTTATTATTTATGATAAGTTATTGGTTGTTTATTTGTACAGCCTACACTCCCATGATAAAGTGGGCATTAAATAAGATGCACACAGCATGGGATTGTGGCGGTCAAATAAAAAAAAAAAAAAAAAAAAAAAAAAAATTTTTTGTGTTACTGCCCCTTTAAATTCAGTCAGGACAGGACACGAGTCTTGCGGGCGGGAGCAACGTGACTTGGGGCGGGAAAAACACGTGTTTTGAAAGAATTTGACATGTGAGGAAGGGCTATATAAGACCCCCCGCATTAGGGCTCCTGTCAGAGTGTGATCCGGAGTGATTGGGTGAGCTCCCCTCCCTCCCACCCTGTCGCGGCACTATTATGTGGTTTGTCACCCTTGGATCAAGGGGGGACTTTGATGTTTTTTCATTCAGTATACTCGCTCGAGTTCTATGACTGAGCGAGTTATTATTTGATATTTACAGTTTTCATTTAAAATTATTTATGAATTTATAAGAAATAAATTATTTATTTATTTATTATTATTATACCAATAAAGTGCCGCGGCCATTTGCATTACCAAAAATTTATTTATAAAAAAAAAAAAAAAAAAATTAAATAAAATAAAATATATGAATGAAAATTTGGTGTGGTTTATTTATTTATTATTTATGATAAGTTATTGGTTGTTTATTTGTACAGCCTACACTCCCATGTAAAGACAGGTTCTATGTGCATTCTGTGTGCAGCAGCCCCCTATCACCCCCCCCCCCCCAATACCTAACTGAGGTCTCTATCTAGCGATGTCCCTCGGTTGTCTGGGCGCCACAGGCTCCCGCTGTCAAAAGTCAGTTAGCCAAATCAGGAGAGAGGGGCGGGGCCAAACCGCAGCTCCGTGTCTCCGTGACACAGGGAGCTGCAGCTCGGCTCAGGTGTCCCTATAGCAAGCTGCTTACTGTGGAGGCACTCAACAGGAGGGAGGGGCCAGGATCAGCTAAGATGGAGAAGAGGAGGATCTGGGCTGCTCTGTGCATATCCAATGCACAGAGCGGTAAAGTATAACATGTTTGTTATTTAAATAAATGGAAAAAAACACACAAGACTTTACAATCACTTTAAGGACTCTTGGACTGTTTATCTATGACAAGCTTATTTCAACAATGAGCAAATAGTTTAGTGTACCTATGTTCACCAAGGTTAAAAATATCCCTCAATTAAGCAATAAATCACATGTAGAGAGAGGAGGTAAAAAGGGTACAGGTCAAAGGCCAGGGTGGATTTGATTTAAATCAAGTTAAAAATCACAATTTAAATCACTAGTAAAAAAAGCTTGATTTAAATCATAATTTTTAAAGAGCAACTGTCATCTCTGTCCCACGGCTGCTCCTCTTCTGACCTGCTGTTGTCTCACCGACAGTCCTATTCAGTTTAATGGGACAGCTGGTGATGCGGCAGTGGCACAAGGTTAGGTACGTAGCGGCAGCAGGTGAGTGGATGCCCGCTAACAGACATGGCCATGATGGATTTGAAATGATAGGTGCCATTTAAATGTACGGACTCATTCTTGCTGGCAGTCAGAAACCTTAATATTAATATAAGTCAGACAATGTCAGTCAGAAACCTTAATATTAATATAGTCTTTAATATAAAGACTTTGATAACGCCCTGGGAGAGGGGCGAAACGCGTCGACGCAACATCCTGTCTACGTTTGCCAAACTTGTTACCAGTGACATCACTTCCTGGAGTTGGTGGAACGCACGCCGGACAGCGGCGAACCGACCAAGTATCTGAATGCCTGCTCTGCATACCGGTCCCGTGAGTAGCGCACATAAGCGCAGGTGACCCTATGGTATCTTAAAGGTTTTACACTATATGCATTTCCTTTTCTTTTGGTGGAACGCGAGTCTTGTGGTCCCTTCCAAGCAACTTTAACATCGATATACCGTCTGCCCTGTTTGATCATATGGATGAATAAGCTGGAAGTCTGCCAATTGTTTCTCCTATGGAGTGGTTTTAAACCATTAGATACTTTTTGGTTTGCAATTTTGGTATTGCTGACATTTTTGTTTCTCATTATCCCACTTGACAATGAAGCGAGCCCCTGAGAAAATGCCATTGGTGATTGTGAATCCTTGAGAGCACATTTATTCATCTCTCATTTCTGCACCAGTGTAGCGATAACCGTATTTATATTATTCCACAGTGGCACTTGTATATCATGTACACTAATTGATTTTTTTATCACATTGAAGGTCTTTTGATTCTGGTAGTGCATTCATGCACGTTCCCACTCAGCATTGGGTGTGTTGTGCAAGGTGCATGTCCAGTCCTTTTATATATTTTTATATTCACTATTTTCTCGTATAGTGTATATAGGCTTTGGATTGTTATGTTTTATTTTTAGTAAGTTGCTAGTTTACCTGGGTATATATCTTTTAGATAGATTTTTGCTCCAAAAGCATTTTGTTAAAATAAATTTGACAAAAATTAAATTTAAATTAAAAAAAAAAAAAATCTGTTTTGTTTGAATTTCAGCAATTTTTATCAACCCTGTCAACTGCTAATTACATGTCTAATTTTTATCTACTGCGTCTGCAATGTTGCTTTTTAAGACCCAAACCTAGGGAACGGTATGCTTTAAAACAAACATATGATATGCATATCATGCAGACCCCAAGCTCATGCACGGGGGGGTACAATATTCTGCTTTCAGGTCCGTAAATTATAACACATTAGGTATTTGTATTCAGAGCTTATGCCAATATACTGTATATTTCACTAATAAATATCTGTACATTATACCAGTGATGGGAGTAAGTCACAAGCAAGTCTCAAGTCTTAACCTTCAAGTCACAAGCAAGTCCTAAGTTACTGTGGTGAAAAGCAAGCAAGTCAAGTCGAGTCCCTGCTAGAAGTCAAGCAAGTCAAGTCAAGTCATTTATTTTGGTCAAGTCACAAATTAAGTCAAAATACTGATCTACCCCGAAGCCGGGACTCGGGGGGAGCTTTCTTTTGGGGGGGGGGGGGGTGGCTTTTGCCTAGGCCAAGACACAGCACTGGTGGTGCCAAGTCATTTCAAGTCAAATAGCCCAAGTCAAAGTCAAGTCGCAAGTCATTAGTGACAAGTCAAAGTCAAGTCGAGTCATTTATTTAATTTTGTCAAGCAAGTCGCAAGTCCTCAAACAGGTGACTCGAGTCTGACTCGAGTCAAGTCAGGTGACTCGAGTCCCCCACCTCTGCATTATACCTCAGAGTTAAAATGTTATCAACTTGCTACTGTACACTGGATGTCATGGATCTTCCTAACAAGGACAAAGAAATCAAGCAAGCTACTTCAAACTGTTCACATTACGTATTCATAGGTTTCTTGGCAGTACATTACATAGAATAGCCAGGGCTTGTTCACACAGGCGCTTGGTCATGTGTGAGGCTGCATTTTAAAACAGAGAAAATCCATTGTATTTAATTGGACTTGTTCACACCAATTTTTTTATATTGCAGTGGGTGGTGTAAAAGTCCAGTATGCTACAGTTTGGGTGCGCTGACCTGCATTTTGACCTTACTGCACAAATCTACTTTCACTTCCACAGTCATAACCACAAAAGGGTCAATAAAGGGGAAGCGCACAAAAAGGTTCTGGAGAGATTATTGTACTTGTCCACAGTGATGACAGTCTTTATGCAGCATTTCCATTCATTTATTTTAGTCAGGTTATTGAAGGCTGTCAAAAAAAACAAAAACACTGAAGCAAGAGAATTCATTGAATTAAATAAAACAGCAGATAGACACCACATCTACATAGAATAAAAACTAAATTGTAGCAAGCCATTATGTTATGATAAAAAAAAACACAAGAGACAAAGACAAAAAGATATTAATATTCGCAGCGCACAGCGGAAAAGAACACTGAAAACCAATGAAATGACTTTAGTTAATTTGTTCCTAAGTGGGACCCCACCTTCCATGCTCTCTCACATCCAGAGGGTAATTGAGTGCGCTCTATGAAAGCTCAGCCTACCTTAAATATGAGTTTTTATGCAATTATGTCAGCCACTGATTCACAGGAAATTATACTGACATTCGTAGGCTTGCATCTCAGCTAACAAATGAGACAATAAATCTCGCTTATATCAACACGGCTTAGTAATAATGTATGGAAATCAAATACATTTGCCTAATATGAAGTGAACACAACAGAACAAGCTGCACATTTCTTTCAAAGTGCGGCTAGGTATGCTATAATTTCACCCTTGCTTAATCAGATAAACGCTAACAATTATACTGTGTACCGCTTCTGTTCTGTGCATATTATAAACAAAATTGTGGGCTAATAAAACTCACACATTTTTTTTTATCTTAGTCATATTTTGTAAATAAATAAATAAATGACACAATTCCTTGATCAGGAATGCATAAGGAAAAAGGTATCAAGCTGTAACCTGGACAGATTTTAAAACTCCTTTCAGATCTAGCCACTATGGCCAGCACCCCACACATTCAGAAAAATCTGTAAATGATTTATCCAGCCAATGACAAAAGCTGGCTTATCAGATAAATGTTAGGTGGCTGTGGTGGGGGATTCCTCCCAATGATCTATTGTACTCTGACAGAGGCTTCCCTGCTGTCAGAATATGCTCATCAGCACTGATTGAGCAAAGATTTTCCAACACGCTTGTTTTGCATAGTGGAGACCCTTAGCCTTGTTTCCATGACCTATGTACAAAAATACAGGAACTGGGGGTACAGAAAAATGGCAGCAGGTGTTCTGGACTGACGAGTCAAATTTTGAAATATTTGGCTGTAGCAGGAGGCAGTTTGTTTCACGAAGGGCTGGAGAGCGGTACAATAATGAGTGTCTGTAGGTAACAGTGAAGCATGATGGAGAGGGCTGCATTTCTGCAAATAGGAGATTTGGTCAGGATCAATGGTGACCTCAATGCTGAGAAATATAGATACCTATACATTATGCCATAACAATGGGGGATTTTAATTATCCAGACATAGACTGGGTGGAGGGAACCGCACATTCATTTAAGGCTCGCCAGTTCCTTAATGTCTTGCAGGACAATTTTATGGGTCAGATGGTAGACGCACCAACTAGAAATAAAACATTACTGGATCTACTGATTACCAACAATACAGACCTGATCACAGATGTGGAAATACGGGGCAATTTAGGTAACAGCGATCACAGGTCAATTAGTTTCAGTATAAATCACACAAATAGGAAACATAAAGGGAATACAAAGACACTGAATTTCAAAAGAGCCAACTTCCCTAAACTACAAACCTTGCTAAAAGACATAAATTGGGATAAAATATTAGGAACAAAGAATACGGAGGAGAGATGGGTTTGCTTTAAGAGCATATTAAATAAGGGCATTAGCCAATGTATCCCATTGGGTAATAAATTTAAAAGAGCGAACAAAAATCCTGGATGGCTTAACTCCAATGTAAAAATGCATATAAAAGCAAAGGAGAAGGCCTTCAAAAAATACAAGGTTGAGGGATCATCCTCAGCATTCAGACTTTATAAAGAATGCAATAAGAAATGTAAGGGTGCAATTAGGACAGCTAAGATAGAACATGAAAGACACATAGCGGAGGAGAGCAAAAAAAATCCCAAGAAATTCTTTAAGTATGTAAACAGTAAAAAAGGGAGGACAGACCATATTGACCCCATAAAGAATGAGGAAGGACATCTGGTTACAAAGGATGGGGAGATGGCAAAGGTATTGAATTTATTCTTCTCCTCAGTCTTCACGAGTGAATCGGGGGGCTTCAGTAACCAAAACTGCAGTGTTTATCCTCATGACACAACACAGGAAGCACCTCCATGGTTAACAGAGGACGGAATTAAAATTAGACTTGAGAACCTTAACATCAATAAATCACCGGGACCAGATGGCTTGCATCCGAGGGTACTTAGGGAACTCAGTCAGGTGATTGCCAGACCGTTGTTCCTAATTTTTACAGACAGTCTATTGACTGGAATGGTACCAGCTGATTGGAGAAAAGCCAATGTAGCACCAATATTTAAAAAGGGCCCAAAAAACATCCCTGGGAATTACAGACCAGTTAGCCTAACATCAATAGTATGTAAAATCTTGGAGGGGATGATAAGGGACTATATACAAGATTTTAGTAATAAGAACGATATCATTAGCAGTAATCAGCATGGATTCATGAAGAATCGTTCTTGTCAAACCAATCTATTAACCTTCTATGAGGAGGTGAGTTGCCATCTAGATAAAGGAAGGCCCGTAGACGTGGTGTATCTGGATTTTGCAAAAGCATTTGACACAGTTCCCCATAAACGTTTACTGTACAAAATAGGGTCCGTTGGCATGGACCATAGGGTGAGTACCTGGATTGAAAACTGGCTACAAGGGCGTGTTCAGAGGGTGGTGATAAATGGGGAGTACTCAGAATGGTCAGGGGTGGGTAGTGGGGTTCCCCAGGGTTCTGTGCTGGGACCAATCCTATTTAATTTGTTTATAAACGATCTGGAGGATGGGATAAACAGTTCAATCTCTGTATTTGCAGACGATACTAAGCTAAGCAGGGCAATAACTTCTCCGCAGGATGTGGAAACCTTGCAAAAAGACCTGAACAAATTAATGGGGTAGGCGACTACATGGCAAATGAGGTTCAATGTAGAAAAATGTAAAATAATGCATTTGGATGGCAAAAATATGAATGCAATCTATACACTGGGGGGAGAACCCCCGGGGGAATATAGGATGGAAAAGGACCTGGGGGTCCTAGTAGATGATAGGCTCAGCAATGGCATGCAATGCCAAGCTGCTGCTAATAAGGCAAACAGAATATTGGCATGTATTAAAAGGGGGATCAACTCCAGAGATAAAACGATAATTCTCCCGCTCTACAAGACTCTGGTCCGGCCGCACCTGGAGTATGCTGTCCAGTTCTGGGCACCAGTCCTCAGGAAGGATGTACTGGAAATGGAGCGAGTACAAAGAAGGGCAACAAAGCTAATAAAGGGTCTGGGGGATCTTAGTTATGAGGAAAGGTTGCGAGCGTTGAACTTATTCTCTCTGGAGAAGAGACGCTTGAGAGGGGATATGACTTCAATTTACAAATACTGTACTGGTGACCCCACAATAGGGATAAAACTTTTTCGCAGAAGAGAGTTTAATAAGACTCGGGGCCACTCATTACAATTAGAAGAAAAGAGGTTTAACCTTAAACTACGTAGAGGGTTCTTTACTGTAAGAGCGGTAAGGATGTGGAATTCCCTTCCACAGGCGGTGGTCTCAGCGGGGAGCATTGATAGCTTCAAGAAACTATTAGATAATCACCTGAATGACCGCAACATACAGGGATATGTAAGGTAATACTAACACATAATCACACACATAGGTTGGACTTGATGGACGTGTGTCTTTTTTCAACCTCACCTACTATGTAACTATGTAACATCAGGGAGGTGTGCGATTGCCCCCAAATTTATTCTGCAGCATAACAACCCCAACATACAGCCAATTACATTAAAGGATACATTGCCTTGCAAACGTATTCACCCCCCTTGGCATTTTTCGTGTTTTGTTGCCTCACAACCTGGAATTAACATGGATTGTTTGAGGATTTGCATCATTTAATTTACAGAACATGCTCACAACTTTGAAGATGTTTTCTTTTTTTTTCTTTTGAAGCAAACAACAAATAGGACAAAATAACAGAAAAGGTTAATGTGCACAACTATCCACCCCCGTTAAAGTCAATACTTTGTAGAGCCATCTTTTGCGGCTATCACAGCTCCAAGTCACTTTGGATAAGTCTCCATGAGCTTGCCACATTTTACCACTGGGATTTTGCCCATTTCTCCTTGCAAAACTTCTCCAGCTCCTTCAAGTTGGATGGTTTGCGCTTGTAAACAGCAGTCGGACCACAGATTTTCTATTGGATTGAGATCTGGGCTTTGCCTAGGCCATTCCAACACATTTACATGTTTCCCCTTAAACCACTCAAGTGTTGGTTTAGCAGTGTGTTTGGGGTCATTGTCCTGCTGGAAGGTGAATCTCCGTCCTAGCCTCAAATCACACACAGAGTGGTACAGGTTTTTCTCAAGAATATCCCTGTATTTAGCACCATCCAACTTTCCCTCAATTCTGACCATTTTCCCAGTCCCGACTGCTGAAAAACATCCCCACAGCATGATGCTGCCACCACCATGTTTCACTGTGGGGATGGTGTTCTTTGGGTGATGCGATGTGTTGGGTTTGCGCCAGACACAGCGTTTTCTTTGATGGCCAAAAAGTTCAATTTTAGTCTCATCAGACCAGAGAACCTTCCTCCATACATTTTGGGAGTCTCCCACATGCCTTTTCGCAAACTCAAAATGTGCCATTTAGTTTTTTGCTGAAAGTAATGGTTTTCTTCTGGCCACTCTGCCATAAAGCCCAACTCTATGGAGCGTACGGCTTATTGTCATCCTATGTACAGATACTCCAGTCTCTTCTGTGGAACTCCGCACCTCCTCCAGGGTTACCTTAGGTCTCTGTGCTGCCTCTCTGATTAATGCCCTCCTTGCCCGGTCTGTGAGTTTTGGTGTGTGGCCGTCTCTTAGCAGGTTTGCTGTTGTGCCATGTTCTTTCCATTTGGTTATAATAGATTTGATGGTGCTCCTAGGGATCATCAAAGATTTGGATATTTTTTTTTATAACCTAACCCTGACTTGTACTTCATAACATTGTCCCTTACTTGTTTGGAGAGTTCCTTGGTCTTCATGGCAGTGTTTGGTTAGTGGTGCCACTTGCTTAAGTGTTGCAGCCTCTGGGGCCTTTCAAAACAGTGTGTATATGTAATGACAGATCATGTGACACTTAGAATGCACACAGGTGGACATCATTTCACTAATTATGTGCCTTCTGAAGGTAATTGGTTGCACCAGAGCTTTTTATGGGCTTCATAACAAAGGGGGTGAATACATACGCATCTGCCAATTATCAATTTTTATTTCTGAAAAATAGTTTTATGTAGATTTTTTTTAATTTTACTTCACCAACTTAGACTATTGTGTTCTGATCCATCACATATAATTCAGATTAAAAAAAAAAACATTGCACTAAAGGCTGTAATGTAACAAAATAGGTAAAAAGCCAAGGGGGTGAATACTTTTGCAAGGCACTGTATGTAAACCTTCCCTTTTTTTTTTTTTTTTTTTTTATTAAAAAAAAAACAAAAACACAAATAGGTCATACTTATCTCCTCTTTGTAGTTGGTTTTGCACAGAGTAGCCCCGATCCTCCTCAGCAGCGCTCCTGGCTCCTACTCGTTGTAAACCCCCAAACAAAACAAAACAAAAAAAAACCTGCAAGACATATGGCATAATGAGCTCATTATGAAATACTTACCTTAGAACGATGCCCTGCAATGCCGCCTGCACTCCACTCCCACGGAGTTACTTCCGGGTTCGCGGGCTCAGCCACTATGATTGGCCGGAGCCGCGATGATGTCACACATGCGCGCGGGTGCCACTAGTCACGGCGCCACAAATGCGCCAATGACGTCGGCAGCAGCGCACATAGTGAATATCTCCTAAACTGTGCAAGTTTAGGAGATATTTACAGTACCTACAGAGAAGTCTTATTATAGGCTTACCTGTAGGTACACGTGATGTAACAAAGTTTACAACCACTTTAAGGCAAAGGGTGGTCACACCAACTATTGATTTGGATTGGATATGTGAGGGTTCACATATATTTTATTAAGTATTATCTTTATGCATATTGTAGAGCTGGACGATTAATCCTTAAGAATCGAAATGGCGACCTTTTTCCCTTCCCAATCTTCAAAACAGCATGTCACGATTCTTGTGCAGAGAGTTCTCACAGCTGGTAAAAAAAAAAAAAAAAAATTCCAGGCAGCCTGCCAAATAAAAGAACGAAAAGATACTTTGTTTCTACTTATCAAAGGAATAAACTCCAGCATGTAAATGAAGAAAGTTTAACCATTTAAAGACCAAACCTTTTCTGACATTTGTTGCTTACAAGTAAAAATCATTATTTTCTGCTAGAAAATTACTTGGAACACCTAAACATGATATATATTTTTTTTAGCAGAGACCCTATAGAATAAAATGGTGCTTGTTGCAATATTTTATTTGTTTATATTTATGTCACACCGTATTTGCGCAGCGGTCTTTTAAATGCAATTAAAAAAAAAAAAATACACTTTAATGAGTTTAAAAAAACTAAACAGTAAAGTTAGCCCAATTTTTTTGCATAATGTGAAAGATGATGTTACCCTGTGAGAATCGTGATCTATATTCTAAGCAAAAAAATTGTGAGTCCCATTTTAGCCAAAATAGTGTAGCTCTAGTATATTGGCAATGCAACTTTTTGTTAAATCCAGCTTTTTTACACATAGTAGGCTACATCTTTTTGGGACTAAACAATGAAAAAAAAAGGTTCACGAGTCCATACCTCCCAACCATCCCTGATTCGGCAGGACAGTCCTGCAATTGGCAGCTCTGTCCCGGGTCCCCGGCACCCCCATTCCGGGACAATACAGTGTCCCGGAATTGCCCCCTGGGCTGATCTGAAGCCCCCTAAAATATCATTTACATCATCGCTGTCACTGACCGTCAGCCTGTGATGGAACCCTGGCTGGTTAAACCCCTTTTACATAGCCGCTGGCTCAGTGCCCAAATGGTTGCTAGCCGCCTCCCACCTGGCTTCTAGCAACCAGTGACATCACGAGGAGGAGAGAGACAGAGCCCCAGCATTCACAGTGGAGGAGGATCTAACTTCCTCCTTCTTCGCGCCTACTGCTTAGCTCCACCCACTGTCAGCATTTCACAGCAGAGGTGTGTGTGTGTGTGTGTGTGTGTGTGTGTGTGTGTGTGTGTGTGTGTGTGTGTTAGGATGGAACTAGCAAGCATATCAGTGCAGAGAGGGCAGTTGCCAGATAAGCATAGGCAGATAAAGTATGCTGGCAAAAGAGGAGAGGACACAGACAGATGAGATTACACCCTTGGAGGGATGGGAGGAGGACACATCCTTAGATATCAGGGCAGGGTTCATGCTGGGATTTGTAGTCCTTCACTTTTAGGGGATGTGACCACCCCCCCTCAAAAGTGAAGAACTACAGGTCCCAGCATGAGCCTGTGAAATCTATGGGGTCACAATTCTCAGGGGTCCATGCTTGGACCTGTAGTTATTCAATTTTGGGGGGGGGGTCACATCCTTAGATATCAGGGGTTCATGCTGAGACTTTTGGGGGATGTGACCCCCCCCCAAAGTGAAGGACTACATGTCCCAGCATGAACACCTCAGTGCTGAAGAGTTGACACCCCCCGGCCCCCGCATGGGAGGAGTTACATTAGCAGCCAGTGGCGGGAGGGGCAGGCTACGGGTGGAAAGTGGCACACTGCATCTGGTGGCAGGCTACGGTTGGAAAGTGGCACACTGCATCTGGTGGCAGGCTACGGGTGGAAAGTGGCACACTGCATCTGGCGGCAGGCTACGGGTGGAAAGTGGCACACTGCATCTGGCGGCAGGCTACGGGTGGAAAGTGGCACACTGCATCTGGCGGCAGGCAACGATGACAAGTGAAAAGCTGCATCTGGTGGCAAGTGACAAGCTCAGGGTTCCCACTGATTCTGCATTATGGTGAGTTGAAATATTTAATTATATATATTACAATGTAGTACACCATTCGCCCGACAAATCACCCCCACATTCCCCATCAACACCGAGACTACATTCCCCCAAACCACCCTCCATCTTTTTTTGGGAAGGGGGGCAGGTGGGGGGTGTCCCTGAATGGCAGTTTGGGAATATGGTCACCCTAGTGAAGACCGGCCCTTGCTTGTCCTCAATCTCAGCAATAGATTGCATTTAACTTCTCATAGCAAGCATCCTGGCAGTATTTCCAGAGCTGGAGAAGAGAGCTAGCTCTTGGGGTTTTGGAAAAAGCATGTGCACTTGCCTCCAAATGTACAATGGAGTCCTTAGTGCCTGGGGCCACATGTAGTCCATTGCCACTTTTTGTGTGGCCCATTGGTCCCCTGCAGACACTTATCTGAAATATGTCATGTACTATGTCTCCAGTCTATGATTGACTGCTGAAGCATGCCCCCAGTCTCTGACCATTTTCTGTATCATGTCTGTAGCCTCTGACCACCTCTTGGAGCATGTCTGCAGTCTCTTGTAGCATATCTGCAGTCTCCTACCATCTTCTGTCCATACCTCTGCTATGCAGTCTCTGACTATTTTAATGAAATTATTTATTTAAGTTGGGCTCAGACAAAGCAATCAAAGCATATTTTTTAGGTGCAAGAAAGCATGGGTTTTGTTTAACCACATCGCTTAAGCCCCTCCCACTGCTAGGTGCTTGACCACACCCGCAATTTACCGCGACGTAGCACGCCAGAGGCCTATTTACTCCTCCGGTGTCCATCATTCTGAAGTTCAAGAGTTGGAAGGTATGCATGAGCCTATATTCTTCTCTTACCTACCTCACCATAAAATCTGGACAGAATATGATTAGTTGCTAGGAACAGCATTTCTTCTGTTCCAATCTACATCAGTAGGCTGCACAGTTTTGTCACCACAAAGTTTCATTTATAGATAACATTTTTAACCTAAATTTCAACCCATTCCTGATGCAAAACAGAGGCTAGAACTCCCAAGAACATAACAAGGGAGCCTCAGTGAAAGAGATATAAAGCATTAGAACAGAGTATTTTAAGGTGTACTTCCCTGTCACAGATGACATCTCACTTATTAACACTCTAGCTAAAGCTGCAAGAGCAGGTGGAAATGCTGCATATTTAACCAGAGACAGCAACAACACATTTTTAATAAAACATGGATCTACTTAGCACCGAGAATTACATCAGCCGTTGTTAAAACCTAATCTTTAGAGCAAAGCCATAATTAAGTTATGCAATGTAATAATTTTCAACAAGAGGTAGGTGGAAGAATTCATGTTTTCTGCAAAGCACTGTGGAATATGTCACTGCTACAAAACTAAATAAAAGTAAATATATGTGAAATTGTGCTAGCCTAAACCTTTTCTTCTTTCAATATGAACTAATCGCTAGGTGTTGCTATGACACTAAGGGCCCACCTTTTCTTTCATGAAATGAATCCCAATCTCTACCAATTATTGTGAACAGAACCCCAATGCACATACAGTATAGAAAAATACAGTGAAGAAAAAGGTACCCCACACTATAGTGCACTGTAACGCACAGCTGTAACTCTGTGTTGCACATGGATGACTTTCCTTTGATTTAAATTGAAATCACATCTGACAAAAGACAGATAAGGGTGAACTAGCCTTAAGAACCACAGGGTACCAAGTCCGTGTTCACTTGTTGGCATACTTTGCACATGAAGCCAATTTGTGACCATCATCACTATGTAAATATGGTTTTAAAAACATAAATCAGCCAGAGCATGCCCACCAACACTTCAAGCACCATAAAAACGAACACACTTAGAAAGCCATTATAATATCCCTCACATAACTAATAAAAATATGGAGAACAAATGCACTGAAAAAATATTTATTTACTACAAGCCTATACCATTAATAAAGTAAATGTAGTGAAAGCAAGTAACGAAGGCATTAAAGTCATTGTAAAAGCTCAGGTTCTGGGGTCCCCTGCCGACACCCTTGACTCTTCTGTGTCTGCCCAAACCCAATTCACCACTGATCACTTCCCAGAGCATGGGGTTAAATAAACCTAGTCTTTGAGTTAGCCGACTGTGGCTACAGATACACAGCCCAGCTCGGGAGCAAGCCCACACGTCTGCCACTTGATGTGGGGGCTCGCTCCCGACCTGGGCTGTGTGCCCATAGCCACTGTCAGCCAACTCAAAGGCCAGGTTTGCACTACCCTATGCATTGAGATGCAATCCATGGTGGAGGCATTTGGGTGGTGATCCTTTTTTTTTTTTTTTTTATTCGGGAAAGGTTGCCCATTATCCTGAATGGTCGAGTTCAACAGTTGGTAGCATTTGTCAACTTGACATGCAGTGCCAAATTTGCCATGGCACATGGCTGCATTTTAGACTTTAATTGGGTGGCGGGGGGGGTGTTGGTTCATCAAATCGTGGGGCTCAACCATCCGTTTCTAATTGGCTATGGGGAAGGCGGCCAGGTCCCTTTATCTAAGGAAAAGGATGGGAGAAGCAGGCAGGGAAAAAGATCGCATTTTTCCACCAGTCCGATACCCATTTTGAGTCTGATCCATTGAGCCTCAGCTGCTCGTGTTTGTAGTTGGTTCATTGTATTATTATATGACCCAATCAGTAGAAAGTCTGACGTCCAAGAGGACCCTGAACTACTTTCCAGTTTCACACTGCAGAGAATTTCTCAAGGAGAGGTTATGTTTCATATATTTAGTACATATAATAAATTGCATTATCTCGACAACCCAGAAACATGGCTTAATAACGCTGAGCCGAGATTACATAAAGAAGGGGACGCGTTTCATTACTTTCATTCAGAAATAACCTAAAACTAAGGAACAAAAGGGACTAAGTAATGTAGGCTTTGGTCATTGTTTGAAAGACATAATAAACCCCATGTGGTAAGCAAATTGTCGCATTAAAAAAAAAAAACAGAATTTAAAAATAAATATAAAAGCCATCACAATAAAAACATTACATAGCTTGATGAAAGACTTAAATGCATGAAATGTATTTTCAAAAGGAAGAAAATTTTTATTTTTATACCCATTAGACAACAATGTACTCTACCAACCTGTATTATTTAGCACTAGGACTCCAGATAATATATCATAATCCTCCTTCATAAATGAAATTGCTAATACACATTAAAGCCACATGAGGTTAAAAAGAAATCAGTACTGAAAGATCTGTAGGCTGCTGTTGCTGACCTTCTGAAAATGCTAGCTGCCAGATTGTCAAGCTGATCTAATGGCTTCAGCAATAAGTCACAGACTGGACACAAGTGCAGGAATTCCTATTTCACTTTCTACATACTTGTAGATGGTTATCTTGGAAAATACAAAAAAGAACTAGCATTTTCAAGAGGTCAGCAAAGGCAATCTATAGATTTCTCATGACAGGAATCCGGTAAAGCCAGCCATACATTATTTGATGTTCGTATAACATTCGTACATAAATTTGAGTGATAATTCCCAGTACATTCTATGACTTGACGAATGTTGTTCAAAATTACTGTTCGTTTTACACAAGAGTGGCCCCGAACCTGCTCTTCTGGGGTCACCCGGCAGCTCTCGTGGCTCCTCCTCGCATCAGATAACCCCCTAGGAGAAGCGCTCTCCCGGGGGATTACCTTGCGGGCGTGCTCCAAAGTCCAGCATTTGCGTCCATAGCCAAAGAATGCTGGACTCGGCCCCGCCCCCCGGTGCCCGCGACATTGGATTTGACTTGCAGCAGTGGGAGACAATGGCTGTGCTGCTATCAATCTATCCAATCAAGAGCTGGGACCTCGTGGAGAGAGGGAGAGCATGTCAATGCCAACAGAATTACGGGTCTCAGGTAAGTAAAACGGGGGGGCTGGGGGGCCAGACACTGCCAGGTGTTTTTTTCACCTTAATGCATAGGATGCATTAAGGTAAAAAAAACACAAAGGTTTACAACCCCTTTAAGGCTATTTTCAGGAGTTTTGCGTCAGGTGACAAAATGCTCAGATGTGAACAGGTGCTATTGAAATGAATGGGATTTTGTTTGTTGGGCATTTTTCTGGCTTTTTAGCAGCATTTTATGAGCTGAAAATGTTCAGGTGTGAATACAGCCTGAGGCCCCGTTCACACCTGAGCGATTTTCTGCTTGAAGCTTGTAGTTCTAAAACGCTCAACAAGCCAAATCCCATTCATTTTAGTGGCCCCTGCTCACATCTAAGTATTCTGTTGCCTGACGCAAAACTCCTGCTGCTCAAAAAAGTACACAAGCTTCTTTTTGGCAGATTAAAAGTATTTTGGCCCCCACAGACTTCAAAAGAAACGGCTGACATTTTATGAGCGTTTGCCGATCGTTTTCTACTCAAACAGCAGCTCTCCATCCCTAATTACCTCTCCCTCTCCTCCCCCTAGTGCTTTCTATTGGCTAAACAAAAACGCCTGAAGCTGTAAAATGCTTGTATTATGCTTCTAAAAGGCTTTTTAAAAAAAAAGTGCAAAAAAAGTTTAAAAAATGCCCAAAAAACGCCAGTAAATCTATACACTCAGGTGTGAAGCCCAAATGATGCGACAGGAAGCAAACAAACTATGACTGCTTTGCTAAATACAATTCCTGCATGTTTCCTGAAACCCCTCCCCACAAAACTATGCTGTTTTCCTGGTCTACTGGCACCTTCTGCTCTCCCCTAGACTCTAACTGGCACACTTTCAAACCTTCAGGGCCAGTTCACACCACACAGTCCAGTGCGTTTTTTTTCTGCATCAAAAACGTATAGAAAGTTATGTGGTTTTTCAATGGCATAGCTCACACCAGTGTTTGCAGTTCCAGAAAAAAAAAAAAAAAAAAAAGCAGAACATGCACTGGACTGTACTGGAACTCAGTAAAACTCATCAAAAGTGCATTGGAATGCACCAGAATGCACCTAAACGCACTGGAACACACATGTCCTTATTTAAAGGTTTAGAAAAAAAAAGAAGGGGGGGGGGAATGCACTGGACTGCATCAAAAAACGCACTGGAACGCATCAAAACATGTGAGCAGAAGACCAGGCTGCAGGTTTACAGATCTGGGCCCCATTGGCCTGATGGTGAAAAAGTACCCAGTATCCAACAGGAGTGGGTTTGAACAGAAGGAAGCATTTTATCTTGCAACTAAGAGACCTGCAGAACAACCTGCTGAATCCACTTGTAAATAGTGGATTCGGAAACCGAGGGAACCACTTTTATGACTGTATGAAAAATTGAACAGGGAATCCGATTGCCTAAAAGTAGTGGTCAGGAAAACTGGCAGCCCTCACCCTCTCCAGGTAATGGAGAAATTTGGTAAAATTATGTCAAACACAGGGAAGGAAATGCATCAAAAAACAACTTTGCCATTGTGTAAAATCAAATGAGGCTCATTACATGACTATATGGATAACTCAGACGCTTCCAGCCAAAGAGATGTCCCATGAAAGATTACCTTACAAGATAACCAAGTTAGTCAAAGAGAGGTCAGAGAATAGGCTCAAAACAAGGCTAACAACTGGCAATACTAAATTTTAATTCCACGGTTTGTTAATTTCACGCAATGTTAGAGCATTTGGGAAAAAGAAAAAGGAAAAAAAAAAAAGAGAAGAAGAGGAAAGAGGAAAGAAGAAGAAGGTGGGAGAACCCCTAAAGTTTCAACAGTGAAAATGAGACTTCCACGTGCGGTATGAAAATCTTGCAGGAAATAGAAAGCATGGTCAGAATAACTGAATTTGCAATGTCCCTGTCTCCTAGAACATCGATTTCCAGCAGCCAGGCCATCAAGTCAACAGCTGAGAAGCAGGGTGAAAGATTGGTTCTTGGGATAATAGATTTGGCTGATCGGGTAGAGTTCACAGAGCATCAGCTAACAGAAGGAGAAGGTCAGCGTTCCACAATAAAGCCAGTCCATGTTATGAAAATTACTGGAAAACCCTCACTTTTGATCCTCGGACATAAACAAGGTCAAAGGTTCAGGAGGGAAAGGCATACTGATCCCAAGGAGCTACCAGGGCATCCACCGTCTCTGCTGTCCTAGAAAAAAAATCTGTCCAGGCTCTTGCTGAAACTATTCAATATTCCTATCGCACACGTTCCTGGTAAAATGGCACATAAATAGTGGGTGCTGCAGTGATTACCAGTTGGGTCCTGGAAGCATCAGACAAACGTACATCTTCGCCAGCACACCATGGATCAGCAAAAAAGTTGTCCAAGAAGGTTTTAATGAAAAGAAGTCACATCACAAAGAAGGTGCAACGTTTCGGGACCACGCAGGACCCCTTCGTCAGGCATGTGATCTTGCTGAAACTAGATGCTAGCAAATTGACATCCGGCATCCTCCAATGTAGACACAGACACCCCCAGATGAAGAGATTCTCCCCGATTCAGGAAATGGTTAGCTGAGAAAAATTTGTGGCAGGTCTCCATTCAGGTAATTGGCATCGCAGAGACAATTGCATTGTGCAACTCCGCCGTGAACAAAATAAACTACCCCTGACAATGCTGCAACACTGATGCCCCCCTCATAATTGATACGAGATCCTGGTGAGGCATTAAGCAATTGAATGAAGACCAGATGACCAGTCAGAAGAAGTTCTGATGTACAGTTCTGGATATAAAGTAACTGAGTAAATAGAATAGTTTCCAGGGTAGACACTATACTGTATATCCCAGCACAGTTCCACAGGGAAGAATGATGTTTGAAGAAGGGATTGAAGTTGACTAACCCGACTCTGAAGTTTCACCAACTTCTCCTGGGGTGTGAAGAGCTTGGGTGGTACCCAGGTACTCCTAAATGATGAAACAGAACCAGGTAACTTCTTGAAGTTCAGAATACATCCAAAAGCCTCCAAGATCTGTAGGGAGTCAAAGTCCAGAGAAGGTATGTTCACACCACAGCAGATTGTCCAGATGTTTGATGATGGGTATACCTCTAAAACCATGAAGACCCAGAACTGGTGCAAGGACCTTTGTGAAAACTCACATGGCTGAGACAGCAAATTCTTTTTGCTTTAGGAATGGGGATGATATCTCCCTGGTTCAGCTATCCCCAACACAGAACTAAAAAGGCAAAAAACTTTTTTTTTTTTTTTTTATTTGATTGGGAAGGGTTACAAGTTACAACCTCTCATTTTTAAAAATTTATGTCCCACTGGGAAGATTTCACTTCACTTCCTGTACCATAGCCAAAACAGGAAGTGAAAGGAAAGGAAATCCCTTTAAAGTGAGAATCCCTATTGAAAGATTTCCCTTTTTTTTCTGGTGATGAGCCAAAAATTGTGATTTTTTTTCCCTCCATGTCTACTCTCAGTGATAATAGTAACCACGACAAATATAGAGGGTGAATACTTATATCGGGAACACAGACAGCAAAAAAAAAAAAACCTGACAGGTGTTTTAATCACTCTCCACAAAAAAAAATAAAAAAAACAGACATTGCCGAGGCATAGAAGGATCCAAAGTAAATAAATAAACAAGCTGGTTAACAGGCGAAACTATGTTATAACCTTAGGAGACAGGCTTCCCTACCCATGCATTGTCTTTTGTCAAATGGTTCGATCAGCATTTTGCAGACAGTCGGCTGCAGTGCTGATCAGTGTATTTTGACAGCAGAGGAGTCCCAGGGTCAGAATACAATCCTGCATCCACCTCTCTTGTGGGGATGCAAGATTTTTTTTCTTCTTCTTTCATTCAGCTCGTTGGCTGAAAAAAGTTATTTTTTTTTTTTTTTTAAAAACAAGTGTGTATTTTTTGCTTTATTTTGCGTAGTCAGGATGAGTACTCTTACCCCATCACTTTTCACAAGATTCTGTACAGCGCAGAGCCGAAAAAATGGTCTCCCATTAAGGGTATTAACCCTTGCATCACCCACCAGCATATAAGGCAGATTGCCGTGCAGATATGGACAGAACAGATATTCAAGGCATAACCTGACTAGAACTGAACACTGTTTCACAAAGTTCAACGCTACAGTCACCTTGTCAATGCATTCAGAGAGATGAGAGTAACAAAGAGCAGTCAGTTAAAGTATAGGAAATAAGTACAGTAGTGATCAAGAGATGAAAAAGCAGCTAGATCAAAAAATTGCTTCCAACTTCTTGTCAGTAGTACCTTTAGGCCTCATGCACACTTGGCATAAAAAAAAAATGTTGCTTGTACAAGCTTTTAGCTTCTTTTTTGTGTTTTGTTTTTTTTCTTTCTTTTTAACCTGTAGAAGCAACTCCATGTTACAGGCTGAGGAGAGAAAAAAAAAAAACGCAAAACCTCACTAATGCATATTTGAGAGGAGCTTTCAGACAGCAAAAATGCTAGACACGCCTAATCGTGGCGTTTAGTCGCCAAGCAAACATTTTTAAGTGTACATTTTTTCTAGTATTTAGGGAAACACGTTTATAAAAAACACATCTAAAAAAGGTGTTTACAATATGCTTGTTTTTGCTGCCTAGTGTGCATGGACCCTAAAAAATGAGAAACCTCTATAGGAATGGTCAGAGCACTGGTGGTTTAATTGGAGGAGGAATAGTCCATTTTGAGCCAAATTTTTTTGCAAAAAAGAAAGTGTCAAGAAACCTTTCAGGAATTGATATTGAGGTTTCCAATCCACCTAGATAAAACCAATCGAAAAGAGGATTATGAGGAAATACATCAACAGAATGTTTAGTTGTAAGAGCCGCTGACACAGGCAGTTCTGACTGAGATTTATAAGAAATGGAAGTCACAATGCTTTCTTGTACGATGGATTTTGACTCATGAACCAGAAGAGAACCAGGGATAAACATGGTGTGCTTATTTTTCACTGCTGAAGATGCTGTAAACTCATTAAGGTTGTGACCAATGCCTAGATGTAAAATCTCATTAATGTAGACTGTGCAGGGTATATTCACTAAGAAGAGAGCCACTGTATTACTGCATCAGAAGAAAGAAAGGCCAGCGTAAAAAAAAAAAAAAAAGAAGAAGAAGAGAAGGAGGGACATCACGCCCCCCCCCCCCACCACCACCACCACCACCAATGTAATGGCCCCAAACCTTAAAGAATAGGTTCACCTTCGCAAAAAAAAAAAAAAAAATATTAAATGAATGCACATCTTTTTGCAAGCAAAACGTATATGAGATAGATAAATTAAAATATTAATATATATATATATATATATATATATATATATATATATATATATATATATATATATATATATATATATATATATATATATATATATATATATATATATATATATATATTATA
This sequence comes from Lithobates clamitans, assembly GCA_037952925.1. NCBI lineage: Eukaryota > Metazoa > Chordata > Amphibia > Anura > Ranidae > Lithobates > Lithobates clamitans. The sequence goes on along the minus strand of JBBGZY010000913.1, from coordinate 1,399,019 downwards.
TATATATATATATATATATATATATTTATATTTATTTATATTATGGGTGTAACATGGTACGAGGGGTGAACTTATGCTTTATCAAAAAATCAAAAACAGGGTTCCCATCAAAGTGTGCCCCACAGTTCAATATGCAATCTAATAAAGCATATAAAGACGACCCAGTAAGAAAAGGAGAGCTTTAACTACCCCACTCAAGCAGCACAGCAAGATAAAACAGTTGCTTTAGAAGAGCCACACAAAAAACAGTAGCCATTAGCCTGCTAGCAACTGCAGCGAGTCTTCAAAAACAGGGGGGGTTCTCGCAGCTAAAATCTTTCACATTACACAAAAAAAATTTGGGCTTTTTTTTTTTTTAATTTATTAAAGTAATTTTTTCCAAAGAAAATAGCATTTGAAAGACCGCTGCGCAAATACGGTCTGACATAAAATATTGCAACAACCACCATTTTATTCTTTAGGGTCTCTACTAAAAAAATAAATATAATGTTTGGGGGTTCTGAGTAATGTCTAGCAATTTATAGCATAAAAAAAAAAAAAAAAAAAAGATTTTAACTTGAAAACAAATGTCAGAAAAAGGTTTAGTGTTTAAAAGTTCCTAATTTACATACAGAAGCCTATTCTTTTGATGTAAAAGACAAATTGATACAATGTTTAGACTTAACATTCCACAGATAGAATGTTTTAAAACTTGGCAGACTGCCCAGACTTTGGGACTTTTGACGGCAGAGAGCAGAGAGAAAATTCTCTGCATACCAAAGATTGGGAAGATTGGGAAACCCTTTGTCAAGATCGCAATGGGGAAAAAAATCGCGATAACGATTCTTGAGGATTAATCGTGCAGCTCTAGGGGATAGGTAAACTGCTGCATCCCCCAGTCCCCATAAATCAGCAAGGACCCACCAGATATAATATCCAGACTTAAATTGCAGAGTCCTGTGTTAACTGGAACACATATGGGTTGTCGCTGCCGAACGATCCTCGCTATGAATGAACCTGGTAACCCCAAGCTTGTTGGCCAATTGAGACATCCAGAATTAATATACATCTTGCAAAAAATTTACCAGCAGTTGTTCATAGTAGAAAATTCTTCCACATCAAGTGAAAAAAAAAAATAGCAAAACAGGAAAATTCTCCTGTAGACACTAAGTAAAACTAGCAAGATGTGAGGGGTTATAACCTATAGGGGGCTGGTCTCTTTTTTACGCACCTAGTGTCCATCCTGTATAGGACTGAAACTATATAGCAGGCATATGTATGCATTACATGTTCAGACTCTGCATGCTGCTTTATAGTACTACGCAATGGTTATGCTGTACTGCTTCTTCTCTTACTGTAAATCTGAGTCAGCTGACTCTTCAAAAACAATGAACTCCATGTGTCACTAATAGGTTAGGTAAAAACAAGTGTCTATTACAATAAGTCACCAAGAGCTCCTTCTAGAGTTCCTACAAGCCTATATAAATTAAAGCAATAACAAGAAAATTCAAAGGACAAGCTTACACAAATGTAAAATCTATAGAAAAAAAAAATTGTGTAAACATTGCAATATTGAAAATGTACTATATTTTCCTTTAAAACAAAAAGCATGCCAATATATTAAGGCCTAAATAACAGGATGTGGAAGAAAGGGAACATGTAGTTGTTCCCCATAACAATTATTACACATGCAATATGTATGGAAGGGGGTATCCCCTTCTGTTAGTTCCAGAATTGTTCCAGAGCCTTAGATCCGTAACAGTATTTACCAAGCTGGATTTACGGGGAGTTTATAATCTGGTATGCATGCGAGAAAGAGATGAGTGTAAAACAGCCTGTCGTACCAGATTTGCGCACTTTGAGTATTTAGTAATGCTCTTCGTGCTATTACACATGCAAAATAAAGCAGCTCCTCACTCTTCTAATGGAGTCCAGCTGCACTGGCTGGAGCCCCACGCCTTCTGACAGCAAAAGTCATGTCCAAAATCCTAGGAAGATGTCGGAGGGTTGAGTCACACTAGCCTAGGTGGAAAAAGCCACATTGTAACATGTTGGCAGCCATCAGTGTAAGTTCTGGAAGGAAGCAGTGTGATGCACATTTAGGCCAATAGGAATCCTGTGGTGTGATGGTGAGGCACTTATCTGCAAGGATTGAGAACACCCAGAGAGAAATATGTATACGACGGTTGTAGGTATGTACAGGCACCTCTACTTGTTGCAATTTTTTCTTTTTTGAGATTTTGGAAAAATAAACTTGCACTTAGAAAAAAAAAAGTTAGAGGTAACAAAAAGGTATGTGCTTACCATGGATGACTAAAGCCACACATGGCATTAGCGAACCAACAGTGAGGTGCAAGGGTTGCAGACTATATGTGAAAGCCCTAACTTCAGAGCGAACATCAATATCTACATTAATGAGCTTTGTGGGTTTTGGTTGCCTAAGGCAAAATGGTGTGAAACTGCTTGGATGCACAAGCACCACTAATGTCCTCAATATTATGTTCTGTAGACAGCTCCAAAATGTTTTGAAAAACATTCTCCGCTAGCAAAAGAGTGGCAAAAGGGCAGAAGGAAGAAGGCACCGGAGAAGAACCAGAGAGCACGGAGATGACACCGGAGAGAGGGAGAAGAGGCCCGAGAGACCCCCAAAGTTGGAAGAAGACCCCGAAGCTGCCTAATAAATTACTTTAAAAAACCTGTGTAGTGCGTTTTTTTTATTGACACCTTTTTCCCCTAGGTGAATGGGTAGGGGTACAATGTATCCCATACTCATTCACATAGGGTGGGGGGCCTGGATCTGGGGGATCCCTTTTTAAAGGGGGCTCCCGGATTCCAAAAAGCCCCCCACCCGCAGACCCCAACAACCAACGGCCAGGGGTGTCGGGAAGAGGCCCTTTTCCTCATCAACATGGGGACGAGGTGCTTTGGGGTGGAGGGCCTGCAGGGCACCCCCCTTGCCCCAAAGCACCAACCCCCCATGTTGAGGGCACGCGGCCTGGTACGGTTCAGGGGGAGGGGGGTGCTCGCTCCTCCCCATCCCCTTTCCTGACCAACCGGGCTGCGTGCTCGGATAAGGGTCTGGTATGGATTTTGGGGGGACCCCCACGCCGTTTTTTTGGCGTAGGGGGTGCCCCTTGGAATCCATACCAGACCAAAGGGCCTGTTATGCTCCTGGAGGGGAACCCATGCCGGTTTTTATTTAAAATTTGGCGTGGAGTTCCCCCTCAAGATTCATACCAAACAGTGCCTGGCATTGGCGGGATCCAAGTCGGATCCCCGTGCTTGTCGCTCATTGGGAAAGGAAAACACATTTTTCCTTTCCCGATGAGCGAGCCAGCTCGGCGCTGCTATCCGCAGCTGACACAGTGCACTGCGATGACCTGCGGCTATGTGCGGATAGCTGCGCTAAATCACTCCTGGACGCAGTCAATTCTATTTTTTCTATCCACACAAAACTGCATGTAATCAAAATGCAGCTAAACACAGTGTGTGAATGGGGCCATAGGAAAGCATTGTGTGCGTTTAGCTGCGGTAGAAAATGCAGCTAAAAGCACAATTCTATCCGTCCGTATGAAAAGGGGCCTAATATGTGTAAAGACCAAGTATACAATGTACGCCATGAAATAAGTAGTAAATATTAGCCTTGTTTTGGAGGAACTGAAGACACTGTCTACAGTTAGGGAAGTATCAACAAACAAAATGAAACAAATTTTCTAATATAGGAACACTGCATCTCATTTCTGAAGGCTGCCCACATACTCGGGAGGGCACGTGGCCATGCAGGCACAATGTGATTTAACTACAGCACCTCAAACACCTGGCACTGCCACAAGTGGTCATGTCAAATCAATGCAGAGACAAAGAGGGGGGTTTGCTGGCAGACCATACCAGCACCACTTATCATATGGGGAACAATAGTGGTTCGGACTGGTTTTCTAATCCAGCATTTGCGAGAAGTTTTGTGCAGGTCCCAAATACACAAGAATGTTGCCAGAACCAGCTGTTTTGGCCATCACCTCATATTTATGCAAAGCTTGACAACAGAGTTGATCATTTTTGCCAGAAAGATCAAGAAATATTGTTAAATATAACCTGCACCACATTTTTAGTGTACCATTAAACAAGCAGATACTCTCCCATCCATTAATAAAAGAAGCACAATGTCTACGCAGTCAGCAAATCACATAACATGGCAGATATACATGAAGTTTGTTTAGACTGTTTAATTTCCCTGTAAAAGTCAAGGCAAACATAATTGAGTGATTTCTCTACATTCTAAGCATTCAGTACAGCTGGAGAATGTCAGGAAAATACCACACTGCGCTGCAGGAATGTACATTGGAATGCACACATCTGCATCTAAAGAACAGCAAGCAAATACACCTGGTAATTTCGTTTTACAACTAAATGAAGGAATAATGTATGTAGGCACGTTGACAGCATAAGGAAAAGTCAGCACGTTATCAAGTTTAACCCATTCACATACAGAATGCTCCAGGTATAGAACTATGCACAAAACACTAGGAAATGACTTTCCAAAGAGAAGTCTAACTTGTCTCATTTACTAGAACAGGGTTTATACTTCTGCCAAATCATTTTGCTTTTTCAGTAACCTGTAGGTTTGAAGTAAGCGGGTGCTTTCAAAATCAGAAGTTGGCTTATGGGTACCATCTCAGGCAATATAAAGTAAAGTTCCTGAGGAAACTATTCACAGTGCTTCACTTTTTCCACATTTTATTACGTTACAGCCCAATTCCAAAATTGTTTAAATCCATCATTTTCCTCAAAATTCTACAAACCATAATGACAACATGAGATCATGGAAAATGAACTACAGAGGTATGGCCTATTTTGGCTCTTACTTCAACAAGAGTGACAACTTGTCTCTTCATAAGATAAAATACAATCTCATCCACACTAGAAGAATTATATGTGGACTTTACTGTTAGATAATATCATTCACAAGGGCTAATCATGAAAAAGTTGACCAATTCTCGGTGCCTTGCTTATGTTTTGTATATACCTCAACATGCGAGAAAATAAACCATGGGCTATTACTTCTTTATACCTCCTGAGACAGAGTATCACCATCACCAACACATCAGCGCCTTGAGGCGATTCAGTTTGCATTTGCAGCGCTCTACAAATCATTCATTCATTCATTCATTCACCAATGTCAATTGGACTGCCTAGTACTAAGCCTGCCTTACTTAGTACTAGGCAGTCCAATTGACATTGGTGATACTCTGTCTCAGGAGGTATAAAAGAACTTATGGTGCATGGTTTATTTTCTCAAATGTTGTGGTATATACAAAACATAAGCAAGGCACCGAGTATTGGTCAACTTTTTCAAGATTAGCCCTTGTGAATGATAATAAGTATCTAACATTAAGTCTCGGTTCACACCAGTGCGCTGTGTGATATCGAATCTGATTCGCACCGCAGTGCAAATGACATGCAGATAGTATGGTTGGATTTGCATCGCATTCGGACCAACCAAACTTGCACAGGACCCTTTTTTTGGTCCGCACAAGAATGGGATCGCATGGGTGCTCACACCCATGTGATCCATGTCCGAACTGACAGTTCACACTGCGATATGTGAACTGTTTTAGGGGTGTCATTAACTTACTATTGACACTCCCAGCAGTTCACATGGTGCAGTGTGAACTGCCTTGCGAATTAGGTGCGATGCAGGAAATCGCAGTGAATTTGCAAGGGTTCCCGCATCGCACCAATGTGAACCAAGCCTCAAGCCCACATATAATTCTCCTAGTATGGATGAGATGGCATTTTAGCTTGCGAAGAAAAAAGTTATTACTCTTGAAGTAAGAGCTGAAATATAGACCATACCTCTGTAGTTCATTTTCCATGATCTGAGTACAAGCAATTTAACACCATTATCAGCCTGTTTACTCCCCCACATAATCCAGCCACATATTCTATAAATCTACTGCAATCACTTCATCACAAATCTGACATCCCCACATTTCATCTATTACAGTCTTGATGACCTAGTGCTTTTCCGGAAAAAAAAAACAATACAAAACGGCACTTTTGAAGAAAACTTTTTTTTCCCTTTTTGAAACTCAACATGACTTTATCATCATGTACAGTCTTAAAGCCAAAGTGAAAGCTCTGAAGCGTCATACCTCTTTTTTTTTTTTTTTTTTTAGCAGATTTGTGCTTGGAAATGCCCTAAATACTTTTTTCCTTCTTAGTAGAGCTGTGATTCTTACAGTAGTGGCAGAATAAAAGCAACAGCCAACTATGGGGGATTTACTAAAAGCAAATAGACTGTGCACTTTGCAAGTGAAGTTGCATGTTTAGGAGATATTTATTCTACCTACAGGTAAGCCTTATTACAGGCTTACCTGTAGGTAAAAATCACCAAGCGGGCTTTACCACTACTTTACTACAGCATTGGATATGCGTGGATTTGTGGAAAGGCAACTGAAGCCACATATACATGGATCGAAATTCGACTGAGCTATAGCCGGCAGTACTGATCAGTGTAGTTTGATGGTGGGGAAGTCTTCCACTGTCAGAGTAAAACGACTCAGCAGGAAGAATTCCCCCATCCACATTGAATGTGTGGATGGGGGAATCAGGTCTTTTTTTTTGTTCAAAAAGCTTTCAGTACTGTCGCACCTTGAATGACAATTGCGCGGTCATGCAACACTGTACCCAAATGACACTTTTGTCACTTTCTTTTGGTGGTATTTAATAATCACTGGGTTTAAAAAAAAAAAAAATTTTAGTTTCGGTTACAAATTTTTGCAAATAAGTCATTTGTCTTCTTCATCGGTGGGCACCGATGAGGCGGCACAAATGCACTGATGTGCAGCACTGATGGGCACTGATAGACAGCACTAATGAGGAGGCACTGACAGGCATTACTGATGGGCACCGATTGCCATCCCTGGTCATTGATGGGTCTGCACTGATAATCGATGCACTGATTATCAGCGCAGACACCCCCCCCCCGTCAGCAGAGCTGCTGATTGGCTCCCCTCTACTCGCGTCTGGTCAGCGCGAATAGAGAAAAAGCAGATAACCGGCACTTCCTGGTTACAATGTGATCACTGTGATTGGACACAGCTGATCAGAGCGACACACCACACTGCGCTCATTCAAGGGTGTGCGCAATCGGTCAGAATAATAAAACCCCCGCCCAGCCGTCATTTTGCTATAGGCTGGGCGGGATGTGGTTAAACTATTCCTAGTTCCTTAACCACTTAAGGACCAGCCTCGTTTTGGAATTTAGGTGTTTACAAGTTTAAAACAGGTTTTTTTGCTAGAAAATTATTTAGAACCCCCAAACATTATATATTGTTTTTTTTTTTCTAACACCCAAGAGAATAAAATGGCGGTCATTGCAATACCTTTTTCACACCGTATTTGCGCAGCAGTCTTACAAGAGCGCTTTTTTTGAATAAAAAAAATAAGACAACAGTAAAGTTAGCCCAATTTTTTTTATATTGTGAAAGATAATGATACGCCAAGTAAATTGATACCCAACATGCCAAGCTTCAAAATTGCGCCCGCTCGTGGAATGGCGTCAAACTTTTACCCTCAAAAATCTCTATAGGCGATGTTTAAAAAATTCTACAGGTTGCATGGTTTGAGTTACAGAGGAGGTCTAGAATTATTGTTCTCGCTCTAACGATTGTGGCGATACCTCACATGTGTGGTTCGACCACCGTTTTCATATGCGGGCGCTACTCACGTATGCGTTTGCTTCTGCGCGCAAGCTCGTCGGGACAGGGGGTTTTTAAAAAAAAAAAAGTTTTATTATTTTATTTTTACACTTTAAAAAAAAAAAAAAAAAAAAATTGTGTCACTTTTATTTCTGTTACAAGGAATGTAAACATCCCTTGTAATAAAAAAAGCATGACAGGACCTCTTAAATATGAGATCTGGGGTCAAAAAGACCTCAGATCTCATATTTACACTAAAATGCAATAATAAAAAAAAAAAAAAAAAAAAAAACACACTCACTTAAAAAAAAATGACATTGAAAAAAATGTGCCTTCAAGACGTTTTGACGTCGCTTCCGCCCAGCAGTGTCATGGAGACGAGTGGGCACCATCTTAGCCTCACTCGTCTCCAGGCACAGCACGGAGAAGGATGCGATCGCCTCCGCCACTACTAACGGCTCCGGTAAGCGGCACAGGGCACAGGATCGCGGCGGGAGGGGGGCCCCTTCTCCCGTCACCGATAAAAAGTGATCTTGCGGCGAATCCGCCGCAGAGACCACTTTTATCTGAAAGCCGACCGTCACACAAAAAAGGGGGATACTGGGGTTATAGCAGCTAGCTGCTGCATATCCGCCGGCAAACTTTGGACGTACATCGGCGTGCGGCGGTCGGCAAGTGGTTAACTCTTACATACAAACAATGGTAGCAGCCACAAAATTATTTTACCTAATTGTTCCATTTACACAAAAAAATGTTTGTATCAGAGCTGCCTGAATACATTCTACCCTCCTCCCGATCTTAAAAAAGCATTTCCTCGATTTAATGCAGAGAATTCTCTGCTCAAGCCGACAGCTGTCAAAAAAAAAAATAAATAAATAAACACAGGCAGCCTGCCAAGTTTCTCACATGCTAAAGAGAAACATTTTAACATATAGTTCTTTTAGAACAAAGGAATGAACTTCTGTCTGTAAATGAGGTCAGTTTAACCACTTAAAGACTAAGCCTTTTCTGACACCTACAAGTTAAAGCGGTTGTAAAGTCTTTTTTTTTTTTTTAAATCAACAAACGTCATATTTACCGCCTCTGCGCAAGGATTTTGCACAGAGTGACCCCAATCCTCCTCTTCTGGGGTCCCCCCTGCAGCCCTCCTGGCTCCTCTTCTTCTCAAGCTCCCGACGGAGAAGCACTTTTCCAGGGGGCACTTGTGCGGGTGCACTCCCGAATCCTGCTGCTGCGTCCATTGAGACAGACAGCAAGACCCGGGCTCGCCCTTGGCATTACTGGATTTGATTGACAACAGTGGGTGCCAATGGGCTCCTGCTGCTAGAAGTCTATCCAATGAGGACCCGAGACACCGGCTGGAGCTGGTGTGCTCGTCCCCATCGCTGGGAAGACCGGGTTCAGGCAAGTAAAAAGGGGGGCTCTGGGGGGGCAGCTGCAGCACAGGAGGTTTTACAACCCCTTTAAAAAAAAAAAATAAAAATTATCAGTATTTAAATAGACATTTACCCCCCAAACATTTTTTTTTTTTTAGCAGAGAACCTAGGGAATAAAAAAAATGGTAGTTGTTGTAATATTTTATGTCAAACTGTATTTGCGCAGCCGTCTTTCAAAAGCAATTTTTTGGGAAAAAATACAACTTTACTGTTTTTTTCTTTTTTTTTTTTTTTAATTTATTAAAAAGGTAGCCCAATTTTTTTATATAATGTGAAAGATGATGTTACGCCACGAGAATCATGATCCTTATTCTAAGCAAAAAAAAAAAAAAATTACGATTCTCATTTTAGCCAGAATGACTCTAGTCTGCATCAACTTTATCTTGGTTGTGGCCTAAAAAAGTTAGTCATACCTAGGAACTTAAACCTGCAGAGAGAAGTCATCAAGACCTAGCCTTCCACAACTTTAAGGGCTGACAAATATTCCCTCCAATACAGAAATGGCTATAAAAGGCATCTGCACTAGTATAAGGGTGCACTGATAAATTTACCTTTGCATGATACTCAGGACCTGTGGCAAACATTCATGTGGGCAGATCACAGCTTCAGCATTAAAGGCTTCATTCACACTTGTGCAACTCCAAAGTCGTGCAATTTCCATTGAAACTTTGATGCAACTTTGTATGGGTGTGACTTTGATGCAACTTTGTATGGGTGTGACTTTGATGCAACTTTGTATGGGTGTGACTTTGATGCAACTTTGTATGGGTGTGACTTTGATGCAACTTTGGCTTTGACTGTTGCACAAGATTAAGATTCAACTTTCATTTGAGGGTTTACATTGCAGTCTATGGCACTCAAGTCACATTAAAGTCACTGCAACTTTAAGTTGCATAGAGCTGAACAGCTTTCATTGAAATACATGGGCTGTAACTTGTCATGCAACTTTGTGTGTCCAAAGTCACATGACAAGTCGCACGAGTGTGAATGGAGCCTAAAAGACAGATAATTTTGGTTAAAATAATAAACTCAGGAGATCATGACCCTATCATCCAACAACAAACATATGTCATGTTCATACACCTTTTTTTTTTTTCGTTCAGTCTGCAGACAGATTCCTCCAAGCATGCTATACAGTGCACATAGATGAATCTCCAGCCCCCTGACTGTCAAAATACTAGAACACTGGTTGCATCTTACTGGACGCAGTCACTTTTTTGGTTTACAATTCTCTGCCTCCTACCCAACATCCCTTTTTTTTTTTTTAAATTGAAGGAGCCAGGTAGACGACAGGGCACCCATTGAGCAAATTTCATCCAATTCTTCAGAAACCGGCTGAAATTCCTATAATGTACTGCCAGCTTATATGACCACTGTTTTACCAGGTGAGGAAATAATGGTATAGTTATTTCTTTAAAGAGCTTCCCTCTTTATTTACTGTTTATTTATCAAACAGTTTAAAAATTCCATAATTTTATTAAACATTTTTTTTTGCAGATTAAACATAAAAGGGAGCTCTGTATTTGTACAAGCCTCCCTCATCATTACACATTTGCCACACACAGAGATCATTCCTTTCAAATTAGTTGACCAACCTATAGGGAACAGTAAATAAAATATATTAAAAAATAAATATATATTAATTATATTAAAAATAATAATAAATGTTTTTTTTTTTTTTTTCTTTTTAACGCCAGTGCAATTTATTGGGAACTACAAGCCGCCTGCCGTTGTGAAAGATGGTACTTGTAGTTTATTCATTTACAGAATGAATGACACGACTCTGTGGGCGAGGCCTGGCACGGCCACGCCTTTTTTGAAATGGGACAGCGAGTGCAAGGAGAGGCCTGCTGCCACAATAGGGGATCGGATCAGGGTGTGGGTAGGTGTTTTGGTAACATGTTACACCCTGAAAATGGGTGCAAGACGTAACATGTTGACATAACAAGAAAGTTGAACGTATCCTTTAACACAAGTACATGGTACAACAGACACATATCAGGAATATGAAATGTTGGGGTAACAAACACTTTCACACATGGATTACTCCACTACTCATTGGGAAAATTTTAAGTATACAGAATCCTGTCCAAAAACGGTGGCAAAACTGAGAAGTCTTCAGGGCCAATCCTGCAAGCCTTCCTCAACCAAATATTTTTAACAGATGTAAACCTCATAATGGATGTTTCAGTTATGGGTGGGTAATAGAGTTCAATCACTTGCTGCCTTTTTATAAAGATTACCAGCTAGTAGTTTTCTGCATCTCCCACAAGGCCAGAACCCACGAGTCTGGTACACACGACCAGATTGTTTGCCAACAGAGCGTCAGACTTTTGTCAAAAGGGCGTGTCCCTGGATCTTGTCTTGCATACTAACGGCACACAATTGTTGGCCAACAAACACGAATGTAGTGACGAACGCATTGGAATTTCAGCTCTTGAGCGCCACCCTTTGGGCACCTTCTGCTAATGTCGTGTTTGGTAAGCATTGATTCCAAGCATGCGTGTTTGTACTTTGGACTTTTGCATGATGGACCCTAAAAATGCATGCACAGTGTTTTCCATGTATTCCAATGACTCTAGTTCACACCAGTGCAGTCAGTTCCAATTAGTTTCCAGTCAGTTTCTGGTGCAGAAACTGACCGTAAACTGACTGCACTGGTGTGAACTAGAGCCACTGGAATACATGGAAAACACTGTGCATGCATTTTTAGTGCAGAAAAATAAAGCGCACGGAACTGCATCTGATGTGAACTGGCTCTGAGACAGAGGGTAGAGATACATCTTACAGGATGTAAAAAATGTCTTGGGATCTGTGTTCTTGTATTTCAAGGTTCACTCTTCAATGCTAACTAAAGTATACGTTAAAATACCACTAAAGAAAATTTTAAGAAATTTTTAAATTACAAAATCCAAAATTATTTTTTAAGCTAAACTCCCTCCATCAATATTAATTATTTGTAATCATTATGCTGTCACCTGAGTAAATAATAGATACGATATATTATATTTACTTGTTTTAAACTCCACCCACCCCCCCCCACCCCGCCCACACACACACACACATTTCTTCAGTAGCTTCCCAGCTTCTGATCTAGGCCACAATGATGTCAGACATCCCAGGAGTCTTCATGGGCATTTTATTCTTTCATCTGGAGGAGGGGTTTTCTCAGCCAAGCACACCCTCCTGCCTGAATGCCTGAGCTAAGGGCAGATAGATTTCAGGAATCATCTGCCCTTACTCAAGATGGCCACAGTTAGAAATGCTAGAGGGTTGTTCTTCAAAGTGATTTCTCAACAAAAAGCACAGAGTCCTAGATGGAAGAGTTTGCTTTGAATATTAAAAAATGAATCGAACAGCATTTTCAGTTTGTGGTACTCGAACACAGTTTCACTTTAAGGAATATATTTATTGTTACAAGTAAATTTTCTCTGCAATTGTGCTAGTTCTTTAAAATAAAGGCAAAAGAAACACAACAGAAACATTAAAAAGAAGTGCTGATTTAATAAAATTTAGTGTATGAAGTTCTGCTTACAATACAGAGATAAGCAATTTACATCTCTACTGTGCTGATAGGCTTTATGTCCAGAACACTAATGCAGAAACAAGCATTTTAATTCTTTGACAGATTAAAAATTCAGCACAACTACCTGTTCAATGTGCAGATGGCAAAAGCACTACATAATGATGCCTCATTTTATAGAAAAGATGTAGCTTATATTTTTTCCCCCAGAAGCGGAAAAAATAAAATAAAAAGGGAATACAAAAGCCAGCAGAAAAACTACTTGGAAGGCTGAAAAAGCTGATGGACAAATCTACTGCTCTCTAAAATAGAATACTAAATTTGCACCTGCTGTTACTGCAAGACCTCACAGACTGTGCAAGGTAGAGTGCAGAAAAGGTAAAGTGCTGCTTTATACAGAAATAACATAAAACAAAATGCTGGACATGGAAAATGCCTCTATGCTCAGTCTTTATAGCTCAGTCAAAAATAAAAACCCACCAATTAAGCGTATTAGGTTCTGTCTAATAAAGAAATATGTGGCCTGCCTGAAAACATTTTTAAAGCCAAAAATACATTGCTGTTGCAACTCCCTTGTTTCCCCTTGCCGAGTGGTGGACCAGATTGTGCCTTGCTGTTTCTAAGCCATTTTAAACGTGGTCCACAGTCATCCCCCTGAGCTGTCTGTGTAAAAAGCAACAAAGGCTGTCCCATTCATTAAAACATTTGCCCATTTACTGACAAGGAGTCTGGGCAGTGACATGCCATATGTACCACATGATTTCATAATTTATCCTTTTGTTCACCTATGTCTGTGCTTATGGTACAAAATAAATGCATATGAAAAGGCAAACAAGACCTTATTTGGGGGATACTGTATTCTAAAGACAACATTTGGGTAAAAAAATAAATAAATTAAATAAAAACAAAAAAACAAAAAAAAAAAAAAACACAAGGGGGAGAAGAGCGAGAGAAAAAAACAAACAAACAAATAAAACCACCTTTACCAGTTTAACCTATGGCAGATTTAGAATGTATTTTGTCACTGTACATAAAGTTTAAAACCGTCAGTCAAAATGGCTCTAGATTCAGCCATGATAGGTTTTCAGAGGATGTGCAGGTACCTCTAAGGACCTCATTTTCTACAGTGACTCTTCAAGTTAACACTAGAGATAAAACTGAGCTATTAAAAAGGGAACAGTAAAAGCAAAATCGGAAATATTTAGCATGTGAGTAAAAGTTAATTATGCTTGTGTATTTCAGAATGTTTTGATATATCGACTCATGATACCAATAACCTAAAAACAGTACAAAAAAAAGAGGCCCCTACATACTTTCAAGCTAGCCAGCTTGAAAAGAAACTAATCCATTTTAACTACTCAGGACAAAAAACAGGTCAGAGGTTTTAGTTGCATACATTTGCAAATACAAGTGGTAGCCTCATTGCCACAATAGGTTAACTGATAAATGTGGACTAACTCTATACTATCTGAATTTCTGGCTTTAGGAATTAGGCTTCACAATTGGTATCCATATAGCTGGAGGACATGGATGGTCCAAACATGGAGGGTGTTGATGGCAATGTTTACATTTAGTCTTTTAGCCACACCCTTTAAGTGGATACTGCTGTTAACGGAAATCAACTCATGGTAAAGTCCTGGATAATAAACCATGTGACCCACAACATCATGCCTGTTCTTACAAGGGATTGTAACTTCAGAAGGTTTTATCTTAATGTAAGCTATGCATTAAGATAAAAAGCCGTATGTATGCAGCAGCCCCCACCCCACACACACACACACACACACACACACTTACCTGAGGTCCCTTTCTGTCCAGCGATGTCCACGAGTGTCTCAGCCACCAGATTCTCCTTCCTGATTAGCTGAGGCAGCAGCGGCGCCATTGGCTTCCACTGCTGTCAAAGTCAGCTAGTCAGGGGAGAGAGGGGGCGGGGCTCTGTGTCCTAACGGGCACAGGGAGCTGTAACTCAGCTCGGGTGCCCCCCTAGCAAGCTGCTTGCTGTGCGGGTACTCAACAGGAGGGAGGAGTCAGGAGCACCTAAGAGGGATCCGAGAAGAGGAGAGAAGAGGAGGATCCGGGCTGCTCTGTGCAAATCCACTGCAACAGGGCAGGCAAGTTATTTTTATAGGGGGAAAAAAAAAAAATAAAAAAAACACAAGACTTTACAAACACTAGATTTCATATAAAATGAAAAAAAAAAAAAAAAAAAAAAAACACAAAAAACACACAATTATACTTACCTAGGTGGATGCAGCATCCCTCCAATGCTGCATATGTCCCCTGCCACGTCTACACCAAGAACTGAGCATTCAAACACTGCTCTGATCGCTCAGTTCTTGATCCTCAGTGAGCCGATGAAGGTCAGTCACCAGCTTTCTGCTATGCCCCTCCAGTGCTCACTGGAGTGCTAGGCTGTTGAGAGGGTGGGAATAGCTGACTCAGGCTATCAGCGGCATGCTAAATATGGGTCACAAGAGTGCAGAATGAAGTGCATTCCTGTTATCTCCAGAAGGACAAAAGAGCTTTGGCCCTACTTTCACTACTTGTGGACCGCTCACCACCTTTTTACTGCAGCAGGGCAGCCCTGTGCCAAATCACGTATACATACATTATTCAGCATTTCCGTGTAGGGGGACTCAGGCCGATACCTCGTCTGTGCCATCATTTGCTAAGGTACAAGTCGGTTAGCAGGTCCTGACCAATGATTTATGGCTGGGACCTGCAGATCAGCTTAGCGAATCACAGTAGAGAGCCCTGTGTTTACAATCCAGGGCTCTGTACACAGAGCAATGATGGGTCTGTGAATTCTTCCCACAAAGCAGGGAGAAAAACACAGCCACACCTAATTTGTAAAAGCAGCACACATACCACATTGTTAGGCACACAGTTAGCCCTTTGACTGCCTCTAGATGTTAACCCCTTCCCAGTCAGTGTCATTAGTACAATGACAGTGTATAGTATCATCTCTGTATTAGTGTAACTAGTGATGTCAGTTTATACCCAGTGTCAATGAGGATCAGACTCTGGTGTCATAAGGGGGCGTGACCCCAAAGTCCCTGCGCATGCTGGGACCGTGATGTCACAAGGGGGCAGGGTCACCGCCTATATAAATGGCTCCGCAGCTCGCACACAGCATTCCAGCCGGAGAGAGCGTTGTGTCAACATTGGAAGAAGAGATGAAGAGAAGAAGCGACAAGACAGCGGCAGCAGATGGGGGCCCCCCCGCTGGCAAAAGAGCTGGAAGAAGATAGCGGAGGGGCCCGGGAGAAGAGGCGGAACACCAGGAGAAGAAGTCGGAAGAAGACTCCCCTCCCCCCCCCCCTGAAGTCGGAAGAAGATCCCGGAGCTGCCTAATAAATTAATCTTAAAACCTGTGTACTGTGTTTTTTTTTTATTGACACTTTTCCCTAGGTGAATGGGTAGGGGTACCATGTACCCCATACTCATTCACATAGGGTGGGGGGCCGGGACCTGGGGGCCCCCTTATTAAAGGGGGCTCCCAGATTTCGATAAGTCCTCCGCCCGCAGACCCCGACAACCAACGGCCACGGTTGTCGGGAAGAGGCCCTTGTCCTCATCAACATGGGGACAAGGTGCTTAGGGGTAGGGGGGCCCGCAGTGAGCCCCTCTCCCCCAAGGCACCAACCCCTCCATGTTGAGGGCATGCATCCTGGTACAGTTCAGGAGGGGGGGTGCTCGCTTGTCCCCACCCCCATTCCTGTCCGGTCGGGCTGCGTGCTCGGATAAGGGTCTGGTATGGATTTGGGGGGGGACCCCCACCCCGTTTTTTCGGCGTAGGGGGTTCCCGTTAAGGTCCATACCAGACCCAAGGGCCTGGTATGCTCTTGGAGGGGGAACCCATGCCGGTTTTTTATTTAAAATTTGGCACGGAGTTCCCTCTCAAGATCATCTGAGCACAAGTCGCGTGCCGAAGTCGGATCATGCGAAACGGCGATCCGACTTTGATCCAACTTCAATGATAGTCAATAGGCTGAAGTAGGATCAAAGTCGGACCAAAGTAGTACAGGGAGCATTTCTAAAGTCGGAACGACTTGTGTCGGACCAGTTAGGACGGCTCCCATAGGGAAACATTAAATTTCACACGTCATGCGACATGAGCTCCCAATGTCGGAGCGTTTGTCGAACCAGTGTGAACCCAGCCTCATTGTCAAAGCTTAATTGAACACGCTGAAATTAAAAGTTGATTGGTTACTATGCACAGCTACACCAAATTATGTGTCCTCCAGTTTTAGTAAAGCCTCCCCCCCATAGACTCACATCACTGTTTACATACTGATTACTGGTTTGCTTCACAACAGACTCTGTCCCATACCTACAAAGTGCATTGTGTAATCATTGTTTTCCTGGTGACAGCAATGTAAATTGAGAAAAAAAACGTTGTAATTTTCATGTATTCAGCAGCTATGAAACGTGCTCATTTTAAAGAACATTGTATGTGACAATTTTATGAGGGTGCTTAAATATAAAAAAATATATATAATAAACTTCTAGGTCTCATTCACACCTGTGCTATTTTTAGCGCGTTTGTCCCGCAACATTTTTTAAGTGCACATTTTGGCGAGTTTTCCATGCATTTTGTCACGCAACTGCTACCCACATTTGGGGTTCCGTTAGGAATCAATAGCAATGTAAGTGTGATACACGTTTTGATGCATTTGTATTATTGCAGAAGGCTGTAGAAAGTTAAACCCTCTGGAATTACATTGTTGCTCGATTGTCCTCAATATCCTCGCTAAAAGTGCTACAAAAAAGGTTCCTACACATCCCAACAAGTATACCAAAACCAATATATTATATGCAGCTTTTAAAATAGTAAGCCTTTATCTGTAGAATGGATTCTTGATATTAGGACACTACAAGCCCCAAAGCAAAAGGACCTTTAACCCATATATATGTATGAATACTTGCAAAGAACCCACATTATTATATATTATTTAAAAGGGGACCTTCAGTCATTTTTTCATTGTTCCATCCATTACATCTTCTGCTCTTGTTGGTTTAACTGTGGATAGTAAAACATTTTTTCTCTCCCAGTAAATACCTTTTTACAGCCCACTTCCTGTTTCTTGTCTGGTTAATAGCCTAGGCTTATAACATCATGCACAGCTCTCTCTTGAGAGTTTGCCGGGGGGGGGGGGGGGGGGGGGAGTCATAAGAGGACCAATGAGAGCTGCAGAGCTGGAGATGTGCCACTGTGTAAATCCAGGAAGTGAACAGTCAGCAGCTTCAGCCAGACTTAGTGGCAGGAGATTTTTGCAGCATATTTGGCAAGTACAGAATAACAGTATATATATAAAATAATATGCAAAGTGGTTGGAGGGAAGCTTCAGAATGGCAAAGATGGGGTTTTTTTCTTACAAATTATGTGAGCAGACTGCAGTTCCTCTTTTATGTGACTTATCCAAAAGACTGAACAGAGCACACACAGCTTATTTAACAATCGTCCAAGC
Organism: Lithobates clamitans; assembly: GCA_037952925.1. Classification (NCBI taxonomy): domain Eukaryota; kingdom Metazoa; phylum Chordata; class Amphibia; order Anura; family Ranidae; genus Lithobates; species Lithobates clamitans. Next base: position 1,380,907 of record JBBGZY010000913.1, on the reverse strand, counting down.
CAAATAAGTTGGAAAATAGCCCTAGCTTGCCTGAACCTCATCCAAGTCTCAAAGTTATTGTTGCGATAACTTCTCTTTTTCCCGAAAGCAGAAAAAGATAACATTGCATGCCCTTAGCCAATATAGGAAACACCTACGCTTTTCTTTTACAAGTCAACACAGTTCTCAGTCTGGTAAGAAATATCTACAGTTCATGCATGCTCAAATAAAAAAAAAAAAAAGAAATCAACAACTGAACGCACCAGACCAGCTTTTCTCAACCAGGGTTCCTCAAGCAGTGAGAAGTAAGCAGTGGTAGATTGATCTCCTGCCTCATGTGCCTTCACAGTTTTAGCACCAACATTACTCAGCAGAGCTACCACCATCAAACCAGTGGAGCTTCTCCTTTCACATATCAGACACCACTGATCAAGTTAGCCGTCTGCAAGACTTCTTCTCACTGAACACTTTTGTAATTTTATTCCACAGACCATTATTCTAAAGAACATTCATCTGAATGCCAGTATAAGGAGGGCCTTCTCTTTTTAACCACCATTTTGGTTTGGCCAGAGTGATCTTTAGATATAATTATACATATTTTGCAACGATTCCCTGATTAAAACATTATTTTAAGCATTCCTTTATAAAACTAAATGATAGATATGTTAATAATAACATTGGAATATTGTTAGCAAGAAGTTAGCCGCAGGTTTCAGCTAGGAATCAGGTACTTGGTTGTACACACCCCAAGTTTCCTCACCTTCTATACAATAAAATGAAGAATGTTGTTATAACCTGTTGGATGGTTCACAGTAAAGCGCTGCTTACCTAAAGACTGGTAAAGCTCTGTCATTTTGGGGTGATCCCAGCAGGTTGTTTGCGATTCATGGCTAGAGGAAAGGAGAATAAAAAGAGTTATCAGATTATGAACCACACAAGGTCATGTGCAGATTATGTATTACATATAATAGGACAAGTCATGCTTTAGTTGAAAATTTATTAGCCCTCCCTCCTTAAGCTTCGTACATACAATGGGAATATCGGACAAATGACCTTCCGTCTTGTTTTTACATGCTAGTCTCATATCGAAAATGAAGGGGTTACTAAAGTTACGAAAATTCTCGTATGACAGAACACAACTTCGATAGTGATGTAATGTGTTGTATTTTCGTTTGAGCATGCCTAGTTTTGGTCTTCTGATTTTATTTTTTTGGACAAATACTGTACTGATTAAACAAAAATCATTCCTTTTGGTATCGTACAAGAAACATTTTCGTGCTTGTCCCTTCGGATAATTTCAAATGAAATGTTGCGATCAGCTCTAGAAAGCCATGTACTAACAATCAGATTATTGTAGGATGATTTGGGTATTTAACCCGTCACACACACACACACACACACACACACACGTTTACTTATCCACACTCTGCGCCATTAAATCTGCAGCCTCCTCCAGCGTTAACATCAGGTGCACAACCTTCCCACAGTAACTGCCCATTGACTTGAATGGAGCAAATAGTCATGGAAAGCACCTGAGTGGCGGTCTTCCAGCTCAGATTAGGTAGTAGGGGGCCTGGGGATGATGGGCGAGCAAGTTTTTAAATTTTCAATTAAATTTGTCCTTGATCTAAGCATCTAGCCTGAGAGTATACTGAATGGCTTGTCGGTTTCTGGGATAATGTACCTCCAATGTGCATGCATCATCAATGGCTGGCTAATAGGGGAAAAAAAAAACAGCATGGACAATGGCAGAGGCCGGGACAAAGCTATTATCATTGGAGAAGGAGCAAGTCTGTCATAATGTGCAAAACTTACACATTATGACAAATATTCCCACACACGCCTCCTTCCACCCCCAGTTCTGTTTCAGGTAAAAAGCAACTGGTCTGAACATAAATCTGTTTAGCAGATGGTTCAGAGAATATGAACTGTCAATAATTAACCACAAATCTTGACAACGCGGAAACGTTTATTCATCTTATAATGGATCTATAGATAATTACTGCTATAGAAGAATAAATACAGGATAAAAATTAATTCAATGACACTACTAGGTAAAACATTTTTCCACAGGAGCCAAGACTGAAGTTTTATTAAAACTTCATAGTTTATTTTCCTCTCTGTAAGAGCCAATTACATTGATATGTTTTTTTCTTGGCCCTAAGTGTAGAAATGTATCACTATGGGTCAGGCTGTGTTTTAGTAAAGCTTTAAAACAGTTATTACCTTTGAAGAATAAAGCCCTGAGAGGATAAGCACACAAAACAAACCCTGCAAAATGTTATAGCTCCCAACAACTTATTTAAGGGATAATTCTTAAATACCTTAACATTTTGCTTAACTTTATATCATAAAGACAAGTCTGCACAGTATGTTTTTCCCACAAAATTTTCCCAAAACATATACCTATATCAAGTTGGATCTATTATTGCCCAACACTCCGAAAATGTTTTAGTTTTGTTTAGGACTGAGGCCTGGTCCACACCTATGCATTTTTTAGTGCGCTTTCAGTTTTGCAGAAACACTACAGTCTATTTAACATGGTTTGCTATGGATGTAGTTCATATCTGTGTATTTTATGGTAAGGGCCAGGGACCTTTTTCTGGTTTTTGGCTCCATAGCCTTCAATGTATTAAAAGCGTGCATTGAAAACTGCTTTTTATTTCAGTCTGTAACCCCACTGGGAGATTGTTGATTCCTGTCCCTGTTATGTCCACCCTAGTGCAGAGAAATGTCCCCAATAGAGACACAGCAAATGAAAAAAATAAAATAAAAAAATAAAAAGTAAATACAGAATCAGTGATACAAAATGTAGTATAACCAATAAGGTTGTGAAATTGTTCTAATAGCAAAACAAATGACCCTGGGCACAATATGGCATTTCTGATTAGAGAAAAACATCTGTTTCAGGGAACGCACTGGTAGGCTAAATCACTAGTTAAATTCTTATATTTCGAAGAAACCCCAATAGCAAGTCTTCCCACCAATAGTGTGTGTGATTATCCTCTCACACAAAAACATAAAAAAGGAGTCACCCAATTTTGAAAAATGCACCAAAATTTAAATGAATGTAAATCACGGCAGAAATTGTAGTAAAAATGCACTGCGAATTGTGTTTTTGATTTCACAGGTGCAGGCACCCAAAAACGCATATAAAAACATAGCAAAACCCAAATAAGCGATTTTACTACAGAGCAGTGTGAAAGTGCCCTTATTTCCACACACGTCTTATAGGTCTTATACACGATGAGATTATTGGACAAATGATCGTCTGTTTTTTTTGCATGCTAGCCTAGCAAAAATGAAAAGGTTACTAAAAGGTATGGTAATTCTCGTACGACATAATACAACTTGGGAAGTGATGTAATGTAATGTATTCTTTCATTTCAAATCATGCATGGTCTTGGTCTTCTGATTTTTTTTTTTTTAGGACAAATACTGTATTGATGAAAACGAAAATTGTTTGTTCTAGTATCATACAAGAAAATTTTCATGTTTGTCCCTTTGGGTAATTTTGGATGAACTGTCATGATCGGCTCTCGAAAGTTGTGTACCAGCAATCAGATTATCGCATGATCCATTAGAAAGTGGTATTTTTCGTCCAATTTTCTGATCTGGTGTACTAGGTTTTAAAGGCAACTTCACAATGTCCCACGGTGCTTTAGGCAAAAAGCAGCAAACCCATGGTTTTCAATGTCATGCAGGTTAGCTGGGCTTTCCTCATAGACTTATGTTCTGCACTTTCTGAAAACCGGGCAACATAATTGAGGTCTAGGGAAAAGCGTAGCTAACCCACACGAAAACCAAGAATTAGCTCTGCTTTGCCCAAAGCGCAATGGGGCAGTGTGAAGCTGCACCTTGAGGTAAATGATAATACTAGGAAGGAAAATTGAGTGAAGCTAACCATACATGTAACAAAAAGGAATGTGAAACACATTTTTAGAAGATTAATACCTTCCATAAATTAATTATGCTAAACTCACCAAATTACCCCAGAAAGATTGTTTGCCATAACAAAGTGTAAAGTTTAAAGAAACCTTGACATGATTAATGGCTTGGAAGAGGTATATGCAACTCTGTGTTTAGCTGAGTTCATTAGGGACCACACAGACCAATATGATGCAATTAGATACTTACAACTAAATTGCTCTTATAGCATTAAAAGTAATCCCATCATCTTGGTCAGCTAGCCCAACTAGCACCAGGACCAAAGAAAGCAGGATCTTCATGTACTGCTCAAGTCTCCCAAAACCCAAATCTCTTTTTATATATGTAAATGACAACTTTAGAATATATTTGCAATTATGGAGTGCTTTAGGCTTTGGGACTCCCAGCAAACTCTAGTATGCAAATACACGTTGGTTTCGAAAGTTGCACTTTCCACTCTACCAAACTTGCCCAGCCCAAACTATACTATTGGCTCATCAGGGTGATGGACAGCCTTAATAATCAATCAATAAATTAGAGGTGGGAGGAAAGGTACATACACATTAGACCACCCTGAATTTGGGGGTCTTGAGGTACCAAACAACTTGCTAAAAATTGGTTTAGATCTCTGCTGATAGGATCACAGTTATAATGGAAAGCCTCTTGCTCTAAAAACACATCCTAGCATTGGTTCTATCATTTATTCATACACACAATTTGTTATCCATGTCCACTTGCATAAAAACATTATAGACAAAAGAAAAACACCACACCAGTCACCCACATAATCCAGCACTGCTGGAAGTTGACCCTGTGCACTTTAAAGCCAATTATGGAGAGAAAATAATAATAATAATAATAAATAATAATAATAATAATAAAAAATAAATAAAAAACACACAAATTCAGCTTCATCCATGATATGATGTCCCTTTAAATTTGCCCTTTAACTCCTGTGTGTGACAATGTGCACACATAGTGGTCGAAAGTGAACTGTTGCAGCTGTAGTAGAGAAATGATTGGCAAGCAAAAGGAAGCATCCACAACAAATTCACCTAGGGGGTGGAGCAAGGCTGTGAAATGCAGAGATCAGTAAGTGGCCAAGAGAACTGCAGTATAAGGGTGGCCTGTAAGCTTGATGGATAGTAGTGGAATGTTATCATGGATACGTATGGTTAGACAAATGTCCCCTATGCTATTATATTCTGTTACCATCACTATCGTTTAGAATTCATTTTAAGGTTTTAGGTTTTAAGTTCTATACAAAACAAAAGACATGATGAAGAAAAAACGGTGTATATATGAAATTAGTAAAATAATACCTAAGATACCTTACAAAAGAAAAGGGTTTTCACAAATAATAATGGAAAAGAAAAGTTTATTTGTAGGGATCCTTATCTATTCATTCCATCAAATTTTAGCCTTGCTTCTAAGTGAGATATTTAACACCACAACATCAAATTTGACACACTACGCAATAAAGTGTAATCCGTAGACTGGAGAAGGAAAAATAAACTGAAAAATGGTTTCATGTTCATAAACTTTAACTACTAACATTTCCTTGAGTACTACTATATACAGTAGAGAGAGAAAACATCCAAAAAAAAAAAAAAGAAATGGAAATCTTGTACATTTGGCAATTATATACAGGAATGAGTCATTTTGGACAGCGACGACAATCTGCACATGCACGGGCTGCAGCTGACCTTCCTGCCCTGGACATCTTTTGGACAGAATGGAATACTTGAACCAATGTAGATCGCCCAAAGGCTGCATCAGTGCATTAATTCAGCTCTAAGACAGCTGTTTCTATGGTACCCCATATCCATCACTTGTAGACATCCCCGATTGTGTCCAAATCTGATGTAGATCAAGCTGTCCATTGCCTAGAAGTAGTCCATCCACAGTAAATTCCAGAGTATTTCACTTGGCAAAACTCCTACTTTGCTAATTAACAAGCGAAGGATTTAAAAAGGATAAAAAAAAAAAAATATTCGGGGTGGACTAAGCTGAAACTGACAAACATGTCATATGAAGAAACAATTACAGTTCTTCAGAAAAGGAAGTGGCTGGTGGCTGGCGCAGCGAGGTAATAGGGTTCTTTAGCTGCTACTGAATTTGTAAGAGCCTAGTGACTGATAACACAGAGGGCAGATTTTCCCTGGTACTTTATATGCACGACACAAGAAGGCTGCAGCTATTCCACTTCTGCTCTGAAAAGTACTGCCGCTTCGCCCTGCACACTTTGAGCCTGGAAAGTTATCATTAATTCCAAACACAATCTTGCAGCTTAAGAAAAGGTTAGACTCCAGTGAGACTTCCTTTCCTAAGCCGCTCTGCCATTTTCAAAGGCCATTTAATTGTTAGCTTTGGGACTCTAAGGTGGGTTAGTCTAGGATTCAGGGAAGGGCTTGTTGTATGAACCCTATCAAACAAAATGCTTGCTCAGCATCCTCCACAGCACCTTGCAATACTGACAATCTTTAATTGGGACTTGAAAAAGAAAAGGGGCAATCACAGTGATTTGGCCGAAGCAGGAGGAAAAAAATAAAAATAAATGATGTTTGATCTGGAGATCAAACTGCAAAGGATTATTCATTTTCTTACAGTCATTTATTAAAGTGATGTGCCTAAATGGATTAAAATATCTAGAATCCTATTTTGAAGCCCGATAAGCAAGTCAACGTGCTCCTGCAGACACAGGCACATTACAAGCAAAGACAGAGAAGAAAAAGGGGATTTAAAAACACCAGCAGGTTGAAATCAGACTGTGAAATTGGTGGAGATGGAATTCACAAACAAAAGGATCAGAAAAAGTATATACTGACAGCAAGCGCAGCTTGTGTTCTGTCGAATCAAGTGTGCATTTTGCAGTCTTTTAAATCTGGGAGTTCCAGCTTGCCATATGCACAGATTTCAAATGAAACATTAAACAGCTATCAGAGCTCACATCTAGAAGGCATACATGGGCCTTTTCATGGTCATCAAATACAGAATTTTCAGGACAAAAAAAAAAATCTGACGTCTTTGTTGTCATTCCTACCCACTTTATATTTGTTACATTATGCTAATTTCTCCATACCAATGAATATACCAAAAGCAAATATAAGAGCCAATAAGACATCTTCTAGATTCAAGGCTTAACAAATCCATGGAACCAGAAAGCCAATATGCTGTAAATACAATGGGTGCCTTTTCTTTTGTTTGTGGAGAACTAAAACATCTGGCTACTTTCCAGGATTAACAGGCTTTTGAAATTTTACATTGAACTTCAACTTCCTCATTAACCACCCAAATAAAAAAAACAATCTTGGCTCTGTACAGTATATGGCCTCATGGACACAGGCGGTTTGGCATTTACAGTGTAAAAACTGGGCGTTTCTGGGCGACACGGACAGCGTACGGCCCACTGTAAGCAGCCTGTCAAAATCAATGACAGGCTGAACTAAACAGTGCTCGTACGCTATTCCAAATAGTGCTCACATGCATACAGGAACGTATACCCCAAATGCAGAAAGTCTGTCATCACTTATTTCATGCAAGAAAAGCATAACAAAAGTCCTGACGGCCGCACTACAATGAAAAATGATTCCTTTATTAATGTAAATCACTACAGCAAGGATAGAGACGGCTAACGCGTTTTACACATAAAGTCTATGCTTGTATACATGACACTTGAATTGGCTCAAAGTAACTGAAATGTGTCCCTATGAACAACCATTGCATCTATAATAAAAAATAAAAGTAAATGTAAATGATGCTCGTTGAGAGAAAGGGTTACAATAGATAGAATACACTAGAGATCTGCAATGTAGTGTTGCCCCTACACTACACTTCTTGGTGTTCCTAAAGCTGGACCAAACATTACATACTCATGGAGCAAACCCTGAGAAAACTCCTATAGGCTTATCAGCAACTTTAAATGGACTACATAAACAATCTAAAAACTATTTATATCTAGTTATGTAGAGACTAAAGCCAGCCATATATGGATCAAAATTTGTCTGCTTCAGCAGGAACCAGCCAAATTTTGATCTATGTCTGGGCTAGCTGGTTGTACACAAGTCAATCACAGTCCAAAGCATCTGGTGTGAAGGGGTCCCTAAATGGGATGCTACAATCAGAGTGTAACATGTCCATTGACCTTATCATAAAAGGACAGAGCAAGGCCAGCAAGAGGGCCAAGAATGAATGAGACTTGTGCCTCCTAGAATTCTATCACATAGTTATGTGGCTGAAAATGGCTGACTTTCGGCCTGTGTGTATAGCTCCTCGACTGGCTTCTGTCGAACGAGCATGTTGGGAAACCAGCGGCTGCTCAGCGTTCACAGCCGATGGCAGCAAGCGCTAATCACAGTGTTCAGGTGTGGGGGGGGTGTTAGTTAGAGGTCGACCGATATTTGGCGTATATATATTATAAGCAGAGACCCTAGGGAATAAAATAGTGGTTGTTATAATACTTTATGTCACACGGTATTTGCGCAGCGGTCTTTTAAATGCAATTTTTTTTTAAAAAATACACTAAATGAATTAAACAAAAAAAAAAAAAAAAAAAAACTAAGCAGTAAAGTTAGCTCATTTTTTTCGTCCAAAGGTTTTGATTACCTGTTTGTGTATTTAATATTTAAGATTTTTTTTTTTGTTTTTTAATCTAAATTATACATACAAGTGTACTGATTGGAGGTTTGGTTTTGTTTAATAAATGTTTAAATGTAAAAAAAATTCTGTATCACTTATTACTTAAGTTTGCTTCCACACTGGAGCAGGCATGCGTTGATGGTAAAACACTGCTAGTTTTAGCGGCGCTTTATCGTCATTTTAGCGGCACCATTTGGCTGCTAGCGGGGCGCTTATAACCCAGCGAGCGTCCGAGGAAGGGGTTAAACGCGCCGCTGCCGAAACGCTTTGCAGGCGCTTCGGCAGCGGTGCGCATTCATTTCAATGGGCAGGAGTGGTGGAGCAGCGGTATACACCACTCCAAAGATGCTGCTTGCAGGACTTTTTTTTTAATATCCTGTCATTGCCTTAGTGTACTCGGGCTTTTACACTGAGACTGCAGGGGAGCCGTTTTGCAGGCACTTTACAGGCACTATTTTTAGCCCAAAAGCGCCTGAAAAATGCCCCATATCTTAGGTGGTCTCACTCTGCAATACTCTATTGCCCCGTACACACGGTCGGACTTTGTTCGGACATTCCGACAACAAAATCCATGGATTTTTTCCGACGGATGTTGGCTCAAACTTGTCTTGCATACACACGGTCACACAAAGTTGTCGGAAAATCCGATCGTTCTGAACGCGGTGACGTAAAACACGTACGTCGGGACTATAAACGGGGCAGTGGCCAATAGCTTTCATCTCTTTATTTATTCTGAGCATGCGTGGCACTTTGTCCGTCGGCTTTGTGTACACACGATCGGAATTTCCGACAACGGATTTTGTTGTCGGAAAATTTTATCTCCTGCTCTCCAACTTTGTGTGTCGGAAAATCCGATGGAAAATGTCCGATGGAGCCCACACACGGTCGGAATTTCCGACAACACGCTCCGATCGGACATTTTCCATCGGAAAATCCGACCGTGTGTACGGGGCATATTACTAGCTGTACACATATAAACAACACACAGGAAATAAACCTCTTATCACAGAACCAACCCCTATGCACATCGATTTACAGTTCAAAATAGACAATGAGGTTGATTTACTAAAGGCAAATATACTGTGCACTAGAAGTGCACTCGGAAGTGAACTGCAAGTGCAGTTGCTCTAGATCTGAGGGGAAGCTCTGCTGATTTATATCGTCCAATCACGTGCAAGCAAAAAAAAAAAAAAAAAATTCAGTTTTTTTATTTTCCTTGCTTATTCCCCTCAAAACTAGAGCACCTGCACTTAAAGTGCACAGACTATTTACCTTTAGTAAATCAACCCCATTGTCTCTAAACCTAAAATCTAGGGAAAAACAGTTCTTGTTTATGCCTAGGAGTACCAGTATCAAGAATTTTTACTCACACAATTCCTTGTTTCTCTAGAATCCTGCGTTCTCTCTATGACACACCAAGTTGTGGGCAGCCCCTTGCCATCCTCCCCTACAATGCAGAATCCTGCTTTAAAGTGGTAGTAAACTGCATCAAAAAAATAAATAAAATGGGCCCCTGGGCGGTTTAGGTCATAATGTGTTAGTATGCACCACATACTAGCACATAATAACAGACTTCCCTAAAAACAAAGTCCACCAGCAGCACGCTGTCACGGGTCATGGCGCTTCCATCTTCACCCTGTCTTCCTTTCAGGTTCACGGGCTTCAGCTGTGTAAATGGCTGAGCCGCGATGATGTCACGGCTACGGCACAGAGATCAGAAGAACCGGCATGGGTATGCCATTCCTTCAGGGCACATGCATCAGTGACGTTACCGGCTGCAGCTACACATGTTCTAAGCGGTGCACGTTTAGGAGATATTTATTGTACCTATAGGTAAGCCGTATATATAGGCTTACCTGCAGTTGTGCTCACAAGTTTACATACCCTGGCAGAATTTATGATTTCTTGGCCATTTTTCAGAGAATATGAATGATAACACAAAAACTTTTCTTTCACTCATGGTTAGTGTTTGGCTGAAGGTTTGAGGCTTGTTTCTGTGCTGTTTGGCATATTATAAGCAGGATACTTTGTGGCATTTGCATAGTAATGGCTTTCTGGCGACTCGACCATGCAGCCCATCTTTCTTTAAGTGCCTCCTTGTTGTGCATCTTGAAACAGCCACACCACATGTTTTCAGAGAGTCCTGTATTTCACCTGAAGTTCTTTGTGGGTTTTTCTTTGCATCCCGAACAATTTTCCTGGCAGTTGTGGTTGAAATTTTAGTTGGTCTACCTGACTGTGGTTTGGTTTCAACAGAACCCCTCATTTTCCACTTCTTGATTAGAATTTGAAAACTGCTGATTGGCATTCTCAATTCCTTGGATATTTTTATATCCCTTTCCTGTTTTATACAGTCCAACTACCTTTTCCCGCAGATCCTTTGACAATTCTTTTGCTTTCCCCATGACTCAGAATCCAGAAACGTCAGTGCAGCACTGGATGAAAGATGCAAGGATCTGTCAGGAGTCCAGAAAATCATTGACCTTTTATATACACACACACACACACACACACACACACACACACACACACACACACACACACACACACACACACACACTAATTACTAGGCCAAAATCACCAGGGTATGTCAACTTTTGATCAGGGTCATTTGGCTAGTTTCTGTTGTCATTATGATTTAAAAAGAATAAACACAGTCGATTGATAATAAATGACTTCAGACAAGCACTAACCATGAGTTAAAGCAGGGGTCCACCCACACCGCCAAAAAAAAAAAAATATATATTAAAAGCCAAGAGCTACAAATACTGCGGCTGCTGACTTTTAATACATGGCCACTTACCTGTCCCAGGGTCCAGCGATGTCGGCAGGCGACGCCGAGAACCCGCTCGGTTCTCGGCAGCTGCCGCCGCCATCCTAGGTGAGGGAATCAGGAAGTGAAGCGTTGCGGCTTCAGTTCCCGGTTCCCTACTGCGCATGCGCGAGTCGCGCTGCGCGTCCCAAGTGGTCCCCGCTCTCTCCTGGGAGCTGTGTGTTTCCCAGGAGACAGCGCGGTGGGGACGGGAAGAGGCGTAGACTCCCATGGGAGTGGAAAAGTGGAAGTTCCATTTTTGTGTGGAACTCTGCTTTAAAGAAAAAAAAAGTTTGTGTGTTATCATTCATATTCTCTGAAAAATTGCCAAGAAATCATAAGTTTACATATCCTGGCAGAATTTATGAGCACAATTGTATAGGTAAAACTCAACCCAACGAGTTTACTACCACTTTCAGGTAAAATGTTTTCAGCCAGGTGCAAAATATACAGTAAACTGCAAGTTAATTCTGCCACACTATGCTGACATATTTAAAAGAAAAATTTGTCAGGAGAGAAAAAAAAAGGAATCCACCATTTCTGACCTGTATTTGATAACGCACGGCCTAAGGCTGAAATCCTAACCCTGGTTTCATCATGGAGCATTGCAAATCATTGATCTCACACAAACATATTAGGAATTCCTACATCTGATATGCCCATGGTTGTTTTTAAGTCAGTGATTCACCTAGCAGTGAGAGAAGGACAAAGATGACAGCCCTAAAACAAGTAGGCAATACCAGGATTTTGGAATCGTTGCCAGAAACGCGCAATTCTGCCTGCGATTTCGGAATTGCAGCAAAACGCGGGACATGTTTGCAATGCCATTATTTCTTAATGGCACCCTAAATGTGGTGCGATTTTTCTGCAACTGTAGTGCGACAAAACACATGAAAATCGCTATGCAAAATGCACCTGGCTCTGTGCCAAAAGTTAGTGCATGAGCATTTTTGGAGTGGAGGGAAGCTCATTCAAATAAATGGTGCCGCTACAAAAAAGTGGTGCTTCAGTGCGTTGAAGTGTGAATGGAGCCTAAGACCAGAACACACATCAAACAATATGCCAGGGGTTCCTCATGAGGCAATGTCCATACCCCCTTTGGGGATATGGGAATCAAATGATAGTGGTGCGGGACTGAATCTCTGAAACAAATAAAAATTAAAAAAAAAAAAAAACTAAAAAAGGATTCTCTGCATTACTGATCCTAAAATTAAAGTAGAGAAATTAAATTGATGCAAGATAGATTGAGTATATGTGATAAAACCCTTAAGAAAAAAAAATAATCTCAGCTGCTCCTAGCTATCAATATGCAAAGTAATACTGCACTATTGACATCCTTCGAAGTTATACCAGTACCAAATTGAACTGATGATGTTGATAATTTTCAATGTCTGCTGAAGAGTATGGGGACATCATGGGCAATCCATTGGAGGTCTGGACAGGTATACAAGTGTCCAGTGGCATGGAGCTCCTCTTTAAAAAGGTTAAGAACCTCTGCATGCACTTGCCATTCTCCGTCCCAGCACCTTTACACTGATGAAAGTTGAAAGTATGTATATCATCTGCACTTCACACATCATTGCCCATTACGCTGTTTGCTAAGCAAACCAAACAGCCTGCTTTACCAAAACTGCCATCAAGCACACTTTGCATGTGACTAATGTACCTATTCAAGAAAGACCAGCAGGATTCTTCAGAAATCTCCAAGTCTAACCTCTAACATCATTATGGTCTACGCAAGTTGACATTTTCAAGACTAATGACTGCTCAATGTACAGAACTAAATTTAGACTTCGGCAGTACAATTGCATATCAGAACTGAAATAACAAAACACACACACAAGGTGAAATAGCATTGTTTTATCAGGGAAAGATCAGCACAATACTGGGACAAGCACATTTCACAGAGTTGACTAAAGAGTATTCTGGACAAAAAGATGGTGATGAGATCTGATAATTAAGAAATGGTAACATTCATGCTGTCCACATTATTTTTATCTCAGCATGGTAGAAGAACACCAATCAATTCCAAGCTTATGATAAGCTTAGATTTTCTGCACATATGCAGTGACAATAATAGCTATTAATTGGTGACTCTTGTAATGTTACAGAAGCACAGCATAAAAGATCAAACCGAAAGGGGGCTTATCCACTGACAAGCCAAAAAAACTTACAAGTCAGGCTGCAAAGTTCCAATAAAGTCTCCTGTAAATTTATTTGGACATCGCTGACATGAAATGCGACACTATCTGATCTGTGCCTGCAGCTTAAGAACTTTACATATGATTATTTGTAGAACATGTCATTGCAAACTCCTGTGGAGGAGGGTATGATGTGAATGACTGCATGCACTGTGAAGCAGAGCACCACATAACACATAGGTGCCATAGAAATACAGCAAATAAATCTATATGTGCACATAGATACAAAAACATTGCATGCTACAGTTAACAAAATACATGATCTACATTCTCAAAGAAAACAGATGTGCAGGCAATAACATTCTGACAGAGTAAACATTACACCTAACTTGGCTCAGGTCAGCATGCTATGGACATTTGCCATCAGTATAGTAAATAACCTAGTAACTATCTGTGATGACAGGACACAAAAGGCAGCTAGCAGAAAGTGTATCTGTAGCATTCCGCTGTATTTATCTCAACAAGATAAAATGATTTCTAGCTGCTTCGCTTCATTAAAGTTGAACAATCACCTTCCTGTAGGCAGCCAGACCAGCCACCTCAACTATATGCAAAAGTAAAAATGTGCCCACACCAGAAAGAAAATCCAAAGACTTTACCATCCCACAAAGCTGACCTAGTTTTCAGCCTTCAATTTAGTATGTTTTGCACTGCCTGAATAACCAAACATCCTGGCACCCATCTATATTCATAACTCTATCCCCAGAGCAGGAGAAAAACAGCGATTGTTTAAGGTGCATTAGAAGAGGCATCAAAAGGAATTAGCATATTTTATGACAGCCCAATCACCATAGTGACAAACTGCGACTATGTACAGTTCAGGAAGGTAGCAGGTATTCAGCAAATGGTGCTAGGAAATATTCATTGCTACTTTGGAACACTTACATACACCGATTTGAACTGTACACATGCAATCCTTTTGTCCTAAATCCAGGGATCAGGCTGATCTTAGCAGAACTTTTCGTTTTAATGCATCATAGCTCTGTGCATCCAAGAAACCAATAAAAGGGGCTTAAGTCTATATGGAGATTGGGAAGCATTGTGTAAAATAAGCAACATCACAGTACAAAGGTCGGCTCTGCACTAGAAATTTTCAACTCTCTTTACTTTCTCAGGGAGGATGAGGGTAATGATTACATGTTATTGTGGCTTTTGGACAGACCTGCCCGTTGATACCAAGCTGAATAGTAAGCTCCTGACCCTTTTTTTTTTTCTGGTAACTGGGATAAAGCAAGTAACTAAGCTCATTCAGCATTCAAAAACTGGGCATGAAGATTAACTTTCCAAGTGGTCAGTTATTATACAGGATTTATATAGTGCCAACAGTACAATACAATAGGAAACAGAGGGCCCGGCTCATTAGAGCTTACAATCTAAGGAGGGAATGAACATGTTCCATGACTACCTCCTGAATCCTCTGCCCATCTCTGTATCCTATAATATAACCAGAACTCTCACTGTACAAGTGTGGCTCTCTTAAAAAAGGAGAAAAAAAAAAAAAAAGGAAAAAACACTGCTAGGTTTTGCAATGCCTTTCAATCACCCTGTGCATGTCATACACAAATCCTGAAATAGGATTCCTCTCCATTTGGAGGTGGTAAATAAAAATAAAGAAGGAATGCCGATTGCTAAAAGGCAACAGGTACAGTTACCTTTAATTCTGAATCAAATTTCTAGCATTTCTAGCCTGTGGTATGTTGCCTGACAAACACAGCGTTCTTTAACTCGGAGGCTGTCTCAGGTTATTTCAGTCCAACATCAATTCTGGCTAAAGAATACAGGTAGGTGTCCTAAGGCGATATTCTTTCACAAAGATATTTATGACTAAGGGATGCTCTTTCTTGTCAAGTTATCCCTACAGGCTATTGGATGTAAAGTAGTCCATAAAGCGAATTATCGCTACGGTGAAAAAACAGGCAATAAATCTCAGCTCACCTATACTGCGATACAATCAACATATTAAAACATTATCTCTCCCTAAAAACTAAAATTTATATATATATATATATATATATATATATATATATATATATATATATATATATATATATATATACATATACACATATACACACACATACACACGGTGCTGATACAATTGTTATCACTGGGATAATGACTGCTGCCTCTGTACAAGAATAAGGAAGCAGGTGGGACAATTGTTTTCAGAAAAGGAAACATAACAATAATTACACATTGCTGCTTTGACACTTTGTGTTTCTTTAGGACAGGAAAAAATATTTGCTTTTAATTAAAAAAAAAAAAAAAGCCACTCACAAGACTTGAGAGGTGTACTATTCAGCTTTACCAAGTGTCAGTCTCCAAGCTTTCAGTGGGGCACAGTCATAATACATAAATACACACACTACACTATATACAGGACCATGGGGATTGGATAGTGTTTAGAAGATCTTCTATTTATTTTTCTTTGGTTGAGGTTGAACTAGATGGATTCAACCTCATAACATGCTGAAAAAAAAAGACTTTAGTCCATCTAGTTCAACCTCAAACACACAAAAAAAAAAAAATTAAATAGAAGACCTCCACATACACAATCCCCATGGGGAGATATTAAAAAAAACACAATACAGTCCAGTAGGTGGATCAGTCCAAATTGGATGACAGAGCTGTAAAAATGGACATGCATCAGCCCACATGCGGGGAGGTCTGGTATAGTAGTCCCGGATGCAAACTTATTCCATTTGGTCCAATGAAGCTGAACACAGCTGCATGTAAAGGCGACGCACATCTGATGACATTTGGTTGCCCATAGGGATACTTTCCAGTCCAGTTGTGTACAACATTCATATAGTTCCAAGGAAAAAAAGGTATTGGGGGTGTAATGTGAGCCATCATAAGTCCGATGATAAAAGCCTTTGATTGCACATTGTATGATGTGAGTGGCTCTCTCTCTGTATTGTGCAGAAGTATGCAAGGGTGGCTGGCAGTAGATGGAAGGTGGAATGGTGGTAGGATGGAAGGGGGTAGGATGGAAGGTGGAGGTGGTGGAAGGGGGTAGGATGGAAGGTGGAGGTGGTGAAAGGTGGTAGGATGGAAGGTGGAGGTGGTGAAAGGTGGTAGGATGGAAGGTGGAGGTGGTGAAAGGTGGTAGGATGGAAGGTGGAGGTGGTGAAAGGTGGTAGGATGGAAGGTGGAGGTGGTGCAAGGTGGTAGGATGGAAGGTGGAGGTGGTGAAAGGTGGTAGGATGGAAGGTGGAGGTGGTGAAAGGATGGAAGGTGGAGGTGGTGAAAGGATGGAAGGTGGAGGTGGTGAAAGGTGGTAGGATGGAAGGTGGAGGTGGTGAAAGGTGGTAGGATGGAAGGTGGTAGGATGGAAGGTGGTAGGATGGAAGGTGGTAGGATGGAAGGTGGTAGGATGGAAGGTGGTAGGATGGAAGGTGGTAGGATGGAAGGTGGAGGTGGTGAAAGGTGGTAGGATGGAAGGTGGAGGTGGTGAAAGGTGGTAGGATGGAAGGTGGTAGGATGGAAGGTGGAGGTGGTGAAAGGATGGAAGGTGGAGGTGGTGAAAGGTGGTAGGATGGAAGGTGGTAGGATGGAAGGTGGTAGGATGGAAGGTGGAGGTGGTGGAAGATAATAGGATGGAAGGTAATAGGATGGAAGGTGGAGGTGGTAGGATGGAAGGTGGAGGAAGGATGGAAAGTGGATTGGAAGGATGGATGGAAGGTGGAGGTGATGGAAGGTGGTAGGATGGAAAGTGGAATGGAAGGATGGATGGAAGGTGGAGGTGGTGAAAGGATGGAAGGTGGTGATACAGAAAGTTGACCTTTGAGTGAAGTGTGAATAGAGGTGTAGAGATCAGACAGATGTGTAGAGTGATCTCTCCTATGAGATGAAGGGGGATGAGATGTTGTGGATGTCTAGGGATGAGATTGCTGGTAATGTCCTATATTGAGTGTATAGAGCAGGAAGTGTTCCTCCAGCACACACAGAGAACACACAGAGCCGTACAATCAGTGACAAACCTCCCTCCTTCCCTCCACTCATCTCCCGGCTCTCATGTGTTGATGTGGAGGAGGGAAGGCTGAGCCGAGCTCCGCTCCTCCCGGGGAAGAGATGACCTGGCTCCGCTCGCTCCTTCCTTCCTCACACACACAAACTTTCCCGGGAAGGAAGGCTGCACAGCACACACCGGAGAAGGCGGCATCCTCCGCCGCTCGCACTTACCCTTTCAGCAGCTCCCTCATGGCTGCGAGAGGTACGGATCCCGGGGGCGGCTGGGAGATGAAGTTCCGGACTGCCACTCAATGGGAGAAGAACAGTACAGGCAAAGCGGCGACAGGAGGAGGATTGCACTGCAGTGATACTAGCACTACGGGGCTAAGGAGAGCTAGGGGAGGGACGCCTGCAGGCTAGACGGGGCGGGGCTACGGCTCATCGACACGCCTCACACCTATTCAACCTGCCGAGCAACGAATTGGTCCATTCACTTATTCAGCCGCTCACATACACACACACACACACACTCTCCTCTATAGGAATACACACACTCTCCTCTATAGGAATACACACACTCCTCTCTATAGGAATACACACTCTCTCTCTCTATAGGAATACACACACTCTCCTCTATAGGAATACACACACTCTCCTCTATAGGAATACACACACTCTCCTCTATAGGAATACACACACTCTCCTCTATAGGAATACACACACTCTCCTCTATAGGAATACACACACTCTCCTCTATAGGAATACACACACTCTCTCTCTATAGGAATACACACACTCTCCTCTATAGGAATACACACACTCTCCTCTATAGGAATACACACACTCTCCTCTATAGGAATACACACACTCTCTCTCTATAGGAATACACACACTCTCCTCTATAGGAATACACACACTCTCCTCTATAGGAATACACACACTCTCCTCTATAGGAATACACACACTCTCTCTCTATAGGAATACACACACTCTCCTCTATAGGAATACACACACTCTCCTCTATAGGAATACACACACTCTCCTCTATAGGAATACACACACTCTCCTCTATAGGAATACACACACTCTCTCTATAGGAATACACACACTCTCCTCTATAGGAATACACACACTCTCCTCTATAGGAATACACACACTCTCTCTCTATAGGAATACACACACTCTCCTCTATAGGAATACACACACTCTCCTCTATAGGAATACACACACTCTCCTCTATAGGAATACACACACTCTCCTCTATAGGAATACACACACTCTCCTCTATAGGAATACACACACTCTCCTCTATAGGAATACACACACTCTCCTCTATAGGAATACACACACTCTCCTCTATAGGAATACACACACTCTCCTCTATAGGAATACACACACTCTCCTCTATAGGAATACACACACTCTCCTCTATAGGAATACACACACTCTCTCTCTATAGGAATACACACACTCTCCTCTATAGGAATACACACACTCTCTCTCTATAGGAATACACACACTCTCCTCTATAGGAATACACACACTCTCCTCTATAGGAATACACACACTCTCCTCTATAGGAATACACACTCTCCTCTATAGGAATACACACTCTCTCTCTATAGGAATACACACACTCTCCTCTATAGGAATACACACACTCTCCTCTATAGGAATACACACTCTCCTCTATAGGAATACACACACTCTCTCTCTATAGGAATACACACACTCTCCTCTATAGGAATACACACACTCTCCTCTATAGGAATACACACTCTCCTCTATAGGAATACACACACTCTCCTCTATAGGAATACACACACTCTCCTCTATAGGAATACACACACTCTCCTCTATAGGAATACACACACTCTCCTCTATAGGAATACACACACTCTCCTCTATAGGAATACACACACTCTCCTCTATAGGAATACACACACTCTCTATAGGAATACACACACTCTCCTCTATAGGAATACACACACTCTCCTCTATAGGAATACACACTCTCTCTCTCTATAGGAATACACACACTCTCCTCTATAGGAATACACACACTCTCCTCTATAGGAATACACACACTCTCCTCTATAGGAATACACACACTCTCTATAGGAATACACACACTCTCCTCTATAGGAATACACACACTCTCCTCTATAGGAATACACACACTCTCCTCTATAGGAATACACACACTCTCCTCTATAGGAATACACACACTCTCCTCTATAGGAATACACACACTCTCTCTCTATAGGAATACACACACTCTCTCTATAGGAATACACACACTCTCCTCTATAGGAATACACACACTCTCCTCTATAGGAATACACACTCTCCTCTATAGGAATACACACACTCTCTCTCTATAGGAATACACACACTCTCCTCTATAGGAATACACACACTCTCCTCTATAGGAATACACACTCTCCTCTATAGGAATACACACACTCTCCTCTATAGGAATACACACACTCTCCTCTATAGGAATACACACACTCTCCTCTATAGGAATACACACACTCTCCTCTATAGGAATACACACACTCTCCTCTATAGGAATACACACACTCTCCTCTATAGGAATACACACACTCTCTATAGGAATACACACACTCTCCTCTATAGGAATACACACACTCTCCTCTATAGGAATACACACACTCTCTCTCTATAGGAATACACACACTCTCCTCTATAGGAATACACACACTCTCCTCTATAGGAATACACACACTCTCCTCTATAGGAATACACACACTCTCCTCTATAGGAATACACACACTCTCCTCTATAGGAATACACACACTCTCCTCTATAGGAATACACACACTCTCCTCTATAGGAATACACACACTCTCCTCTATAGGAATACACACACTCTCTCTCTATAGGAATACACACACTCTCCTCTATAGGAATACACACACTCTCCTCTATAGGAATACACACACTCTCCTCTATAGGAATACACACACTCTCCTCTATAGGAATACACACACTCTCCTCTATAGGAATACACACACTCTCCTCTATAGGAATACACACACTCTCCTCTATAGGAATACACACACTCTCCTCTATAGGAATACACACACTCTCCTCTATAGGAATACACACACTCTCCTCTATAGGAATACACACACTCTCTCTCTATAGGAATACACACACTCTCCTCTATAGGAATACACACACTCTCTCTCTATAGGAATACACACACTCTCCTCTATAGGAATACACACACTCTCCTCTATAGGAATACACACACTCTCCTCTATAGGAATACACACTCTCCTCTATAGGAATACACACTCTCTCTCTATAGGAATACACACACTCTCCTCTATAGGAATACACACACTCTCCTCTATAGGAATACACACTCTCCTCTATAGGAATACACACACTCTCTCTCTATAGGAATACACACACTCTCCTCTATAGGAATACACACACTCTCCTCTATAGGAATACACACTCTCCTCTATAGGAATACACACACTCTCCTCTATAGGAATACACACACTCTCCTCTATAGGAATACACACACTCTCCTCTATAGGAATACACACACTCTCCTCTATAGGAATACACACACTCTCCTCTATAGGAATACACACACTCTCCTCTATAGGAATACACACACTCTCTATAGGAATACACACACTCTCCTCTATAGGAATACACACACTCTCCTCTATAGGAATACACACTCTCTCTCTCTATAGGAATACACACACTCTCCTCTATAGGAATACACACACTCTCCTCTATAGGAATACACACACTCTCCTCTATAGGAATACACACACTCTCTATAGGAATACACACACTCTCCTCTATAGGAATACACACACTCTCCTCTATAGGAATACACACACTCTCCTCTATAGGAATACACACACTCTCCTCTATAGGAATACACACACTCTCCTCTATAGGAATACACACACTCTCTCTCTATAGGAATACACACACTCTCTCTATAGGAATACACACACTCTCCTCTATAGGAATACACACACTCTCCTCTATAGGAATACACACTCTCCTCTATAGGAATACACACACTCTCTCTCTATAGGAATACACACACTCTCCTCTATAGGAATACACACACTCTCCTCTATAGGAATACACACTCTCCTCTATAGGAATACACACACTCTCCTCTATAGGAATACACACACTCTCCTCTATAGGAATACACACACTCTCCTCTATAGGAATACACACACTCTCCTCTATAGGAATACACACACTCTCCTCTATAGGAATACACACACTCTCTATAGGAATACACACACTCTCCTCTATAGGAATACACACACTCTCCTCTATAGGAATACACACTCTCTCTCTCTATAGGAATACACACACTCTCCTCTATAGGAATACACACACTCTCCTCTATAGGAATACACACACTCTCCTCTATAGGAATACACACACTCTCTATAGGAATACACACACTCTCCTCTATAGGAATACACACACTCTCCTCTATAGGAATACACACACTCTCCTCTATAGGAATACACACACTCTCCTCTATAGGAATACACACACTCTCCTCTATAGGAATACACACACTCTCTCTCTATAGGAATACACACACTCTCCTCTATAGGAATACACACACTCTCTCTCTATAGGAATACACACACTCTCCTCTATAGGAATACACACACTCTCCTCTATAGGAATACACACACTCTCCTCTATAGGAATACACACACTCTCTCTCTATAGGAATACACACACTCTCCTCTATAGGAATACACACACTCTCCTCTATAGGAATACACACACTCTCCTCTATAGGAATACACACACTCTCCTCTATAGGAATACACACTCTCTCTCTATAGGAATACACACACTCTCCTCTATAGGAATACACACACTCTCCTCTATAGGAATACACACACTCTATATAGGAATACACACTCTCTCTCTATAGGAATACACACACTCTCCTCTATAGGAATACACACACTCTCCTCTATAGGAATACACACACTCTCCTCTATAGGAATACACACACTCTCCTCTATAGGAATACACACACTCTATATAGGAATACACACACTCTCTCTATAGGAATACACACACTCTCCTCTATAGGAATACACACTCTCCTCTATAGGAATACACACACTCTCCTCTATAGGAATACACACACTCTCCTCTATAGGAATACACACTCTCCTCTATAGGAATACACACACTCCTCTATAGGAATACACACACTCTCCTCTATAGGAATACACACACTCTCCTCTATAGGAATACACACACTCTCCTCTATAGGAATACACACTCTCTCTCTATAGGAATACACACACTCTCCTCTATAGGAATACACACACTCTCCTCTATAGGAATACACACACTCTATATAGGAATACACACTCTCTCTCTATAGGAATACACACACTCTCCTCTATAGGAATACACACACTCTCCTCTATAGGAATACACACACTCTCCTCTATAGGAATACACACACTCTCCTCTATAGGAATACACACACTCTATATAGGAATACACACACTCTCTCTATAGGAATACACACACTCTCCTCTATAGGAATACACACTCTCCTCTATAGGAATACACACACTCTCCTCTATAGGAATACACACACTCTCCTCTATAGGAATACACACTCTCCTCTATAGGAATACACACACTCCTCTATAGGAATACACACACTCTCCTCTATAGGAATACACACACTCTCCTCTATAGGAATACACACACTCTCCTCTATAGGAATACACACACTCTCCTCTATAGGAATACACACACTCTCCTCTATAGGAATACACACACTCTCCTCTATAGGAATACACACACTCTCCTCTATAGGAATACA